>JANAVB010030217.1:8966051-9104535 GCA_029216955.1 Iris pallida | reverse complement strand
CTGTCCCTCTATTTGTTTCCTAGCTCACGTCGCCTCCTTGCCCACACTCCAACCACCGTGACGTCTCGTAACCGTCGTCCAACCACTATTCTCCAACTGTCCGTCCTGAGATCCAGGCATAGATCCAGTTGGAAAGTCGGAGGTCCCGTAAGATCTGGGACCCATCGATCGGTTTCGATAAGGGGCACGTCCACCACCTCAGCCGGTCCTCCTCCGGTCGCCGCCGTCGAGCCGCCCATATTCACGTTTCTCTCGGCCGCACCGGACCTGACCAGCCCGCACCGCCACCGCCAGTGCTGCCCCCCCGCCACCGCCCGCGCCACAATCCAGCGCTCACCCAGGCCGTCCACTGCTGTTCGCTGCTCCGGCGCCTGCTTCCGCACCCTCGCGCGCGGCTCCAGGTGAGGATTCCACGGATGTCTCTAGTACTGCCACCTCCTCCTAGCGACCTCCTACACTGCTCTGACCAAATATACCAAGCCATAGGACACTCAAAGATAGGTGACCCATGGATTCATCCTCCACTCCACACAATACACTTCGGGTCAGGGATCTACACCCCAAACCTGAGAAGTCTGTCCTTCGTCAGCAACCTGCCTAATAACAGCTTGGGAACATAACTGCATTTTGCGAGCAATCCCTTCCCCAGATAAAGTCGTACTCTGTGATCCTATCCTGAGAGGTCCTTACCAGATTGTAACAGCTTTTGAAGCGGAATACCCTTGTCCCTCCATCACCATCTGGTGGGTTCCATCCCCAGGAATCAGCAGGCTGGTTGTATCAATAGTGACCTGTCGGATCCCTCTCCAAATGTGTTTGTACTGGTAATCCAAGGGCGACGACAACATCTGGAGATCTAGGATTTCTAGGTCGGGCGTGGGACCAAGGTGAAGGAAGATCGCGAGGCTAGGAACAAGGCAGAACTGTTGGCAAACGAGGAAGCAGGAGGTTGGACGACGATCGAGCGGAGGCGGCGTGGGAAGACGGAGTTCGTCGCGACATGGACAGCGGCCGTTAACAAGGGATGATGGGGAAGGGCCAAGAGGCGGCAGTGATCAACCTGAGGGGACAAGGACGGGTTAACGGGCAAGGTGGCGGTGGAGTATCTCAACCCTCGATAGTGGGCACTACCCCCGAGGCAGAAAACAATAGCCTGCGTCGTATCCTCGTAGCCAACACCGAGTACATGGGTTGGACAATTCAAGGAGAGCAAGTCGATCATGGGCAGAAATTTACAAACATTGGTCAGCAAAAACAAATGTTGCAATGCAATACGTGGAGCCGAAAGCCATCAACAGTCGAAGGAGTTAGCCGAATTTACCAAAGAGGACTTGGATGAGACTACAAAATACTGGAAAAATACCATGACAATGTACGAGTTGGGGGATAAACCTTTTTATGGTCAAATCAGGGCGTACACAAACAGAGTTAGACGGCCACGTGGAACCATGGAGATCTTCACCCATAATAATGGGTTTTTTTCGTCCAATTCGGATTACAGGAGGATGCAGAGCAAATCCTGCAACGGGAACCATGGACTTTTGACGGACGATGATCATACTCAACAAATGCAACAAATGGCAGATGAACTCCAAATGCGAAAGGGATCTTCTCCATACGATTCCGATTTGGATCAGACTTCCTGGCCTCCCCATCCAGTATTAGAGCATTCCAATGCTTATGAAATTGGCTAGTCATATCGGAAATCCAATTAAACTTTGTCAAACTTCTCATGCCACATTTTCGGAGCCTGTTTAAGACCGTACAAGGATTTCACCAAGTTACAGACTTTGTCTTCAAGACCCTTGACGACAAATCCCTCTAGCTGTTATGTAAATCTCTTCGGTCAGCTAGTCATTTAAGAAAGCCGTTTTCACATCTATCTGATGTATCATCAGCTTGTGTATGCTGCAAGAGCATTAACAATCTGATGGTTGTCATCCGGGCTACTGGAGCATACGTGTCAAAGTAGTCTATCCCCTGCTTCTGAGAAAACCCCTTGGCCACTACCTGGCCTTGAACTTGTCAATGGTTCCATCAGCTTTCATCTTCTTCTTGAAGATCCACTTGCATCCGATGGATTTTGCTCCTTCGGGTAAATCAACCAATACCCAAGTGTTATTGGAGGTGATTGAGTCAATTTCATTGTCTATCGCCTCCTTCCAGAAGACAGCATCTCTGGTCTTCATCGTCTTATCATAGGTAAGCGGATCTGCTTCTACATGATAGGTAACGAAGTCATCTCCGAAGTTCTTCGACCTCCTCGCTCGCTTCGTTGACGGCTCAATGAGTTCTGGCTCAATTGTTGTCTCCTTACCAACAACTTCATCTTGGACTACTGTCTCATTTGAGATCTCAATCTCCTTTGCACCTTTATCATTCTCCGGAATGTCTGTGAGAACAATATTTTTATGCCTTGCAAATTTGTCTTCAAAGTATTTAGCATCGCGAGATTCAATGATATGATTTGACTAAGTATCAAGAAATCTCCGAACACCACTCTTCTCGGCATACCCCAAGAAGATCGTCTTCGTAGTCCTCGTCCCCAGCTTTTGAATCTTCAGATCTGGGAGCTTCACATAAGCCAGACACCCGCACACTCGAATGGCATTCAAGTTAGGTCTGACTTTGAACCAGAGTTCATGAGGAGTTACATCCAAAGTTGCATATGGCACTCTATTCAGAATAAAAGTGGTCGTCAATACAACTTTTCTCTAGTAGCATTTTGGAAGAGCCGCAGTTACAACATTGAGTTCATCATTTTTATCAACGTTTTGTTCTTCCTCTCTGCTACTCCGTTAGATTGAGGAAAATACGGAGCAGTAGTCACGTTGATGATTCCATGTTCTTTGCAGAACGATACGAATTCATGAGACCGATACTCTCCACCTCGATCACTTCTTAGCCTCTTGAGTTGTTGTCCAGTTTGTTGTTCAGCCTCGGCCCTGAACTCCTTGAACTTTTTGAACGCTTCGTCTTTAGATTTGAGCAAGTAGACGAACGCATACTTTGAGAAGTCATCGATGAAGGTTATGAAATACTTCATCTCGGTCTTTGTAGAGAATTGTTTGAAGTCACAGATATTGGAGTGCACCAACTCCAGAAGATATGTGCTTCGATTGATCCGATGAAAGGGTTTTCTTGTGATCTTCGTCTTAGCACATACTTCATACTTCTCTACCCTACCCCTACATTTGGAGATAAGTCCTAGACTAGACATTTTGTATATTTTTTTTACAATGAACATGTCCTAGCCTATTATGCCACAACTCAAGAGAATAATTAGAAAGGGCGACTACATTTATTTCATTTAACTGGTTTACAAGCTGAATTTTAAACATCCCTTCGGTTTGAAAAGCCTTTTAGAAGTATTTTCCTTTTTGGACATCATTGTCTGGCCAGTATTGATGTCCATCCTCAAGCCTGCGTTGCTAAGCAGGCTCCCAGAGATCAGGTTCTTGGCAATCACCGGAACATGCTTTACACCTTGAAGCGTCAGAGTGTTCCCGGAAGTGAGTTTCAGTTCCAACTTCCCGATCCCCAGAACTTCAGCTTGGGCCTATTCACCATGATAACTTCCTCAGAAGTTGGCTGGTACTTGACGAACCATTCGTTGCCAAAACAGACATGGCACGTCGCACTGGTGTCTATCCACCAGTCAGAGTCGCCCTCACAGCTGTGACCTGGGCGATCATAGCAACAATGTTAGAAACCATGGAAACCTTACTAGGCTCATCTTCGTCTGATTGTTTGGGCTTGGATTTGTATTCACTCTTGTAGTGGCCCTTCTTGCCACAGTTGAAGCAAGTCACGTAGGACTTGGAGTTCTGTTGCTTGAACGAAGGACCCTTCACTTTCAGATTAGTGGAGTTTTTCTTCTTGTGATGAAAGCTGCCTGCTTCCCCTTGAACTCCCTTGTTTGCACCAAGTTGGCCTTAGCCAGTTGTTTGGACAGAGAGTCCATCTTCTGTTGAGATCGCATCTCGTCCTCAACGTGGATCTCTTGCAGGAGATCTTCCATGCTAATGTCCAGCTTCTTCCGATGCATTCTTGTGTAGAAGTTGCTCCATCCAACAGAAAGTTTCGAGACAATCCCTCCAACGACAAACTTGTCGACGAGAGGCATTTTCTCGTCATCCAGCTTCTGGCGCAACTTCAAGAATTCCTTTACCTGAGGTAGCATCGCCTTCTTGTCTTCGAAGAGCCACTTGTGGTACTTCTCGACGATGAAGATTTTGGACATGTTATCGTCGTCTTCATAAAGCTTTCCCAAAGACTCCCAGATCTCTTTGGCCTTCACCTTCTTGGAATATGACTCTACCAGAGAATCTTCCATAGAATTGAGAATCAGCAGTTTGTAGATATTGTTTTCTCTTCCACTTGCTCTGCTTGACTTGTGCAGCAGCAATAGCGTCTGCAGTACCACCTTCTGGAATCGTCGGTTCATCCTCAATCAACACATGGTCGCCGTCCACGAGTTGAAAATTAACGGTGATCTACCTCTTCCAGATTTGAAAGTGTTCTCCGTCGAATTTCTCCAACTTGTTAAAACTGGTATCGAGGAGAGAGGCACGAGAGTTTTCCATCTTCTAATCTAGCTTTGAGATTGTTAGTCCCTGGACGTAATTTTTTGAAGGAAAACTGAGAAATGAAACGATTATAAAAACAATGTTTCGTAGCAACACTTCAAGGAAGGTGCAAAACAGCGATCCCGGAGGATCCTGTGAAACGAATTCAAATGTAGAGCTTCTAAAAGAAGTTACAAGTGAATTGTTAGCAGCAGCAGCGGGGTGGAGGCTCTTTTATTTTTTTTAATTACAACAGAACACGTTCCTCCTCGCAAACCAGTTGCAATTGGGACAGAACGTTTACAGATGAAGAATAAGAGAAGTAGGAAAGCCTGCTGGGGTGTTTAGAACACCGGCGCTCAAAGCTAGATCCGCCCACACGGTCAGCTTCCAGGAACCAGCAAGTTCGAAAGAACTCTGGAACGCTCTGCCAATCTGCTCACGGACTCCTCGAAAAGATGGAACTCACGAATTGCGACGCAGGAGCTCTCTCTTCTCTCTGTGGAAATTTCGCAAAAAAGTAGTCTCCTGAGAGAAGAGAGAGTCTATAAATAAGGTCTCACTGTAAAACCGCCCAGATCCGGAACGTGCACGACATTTGAATGTCAGATCCAAAATTATCGGATTCGTTATCGTACATTTCGAAACGGTTCACAATGTGGGCAGCCACGTTATGCGCTCGTGTGTGCTCGCGCGCAACTGCATAACGCGCACAATGCGCACCTGCGCCAAACGCACCCACGTGCACTTGTGCAACATACGTGCACTGCTCGCAAACCATGTGCCAACCGCGCCAACTGCTACACCATCTGGCTGCGCCAACTGGCGCGCCATCTGGTCGTGCGATCAAGCCGCACCATCTGGACGCGCGAACTGGCGCACAAACAACTGTGCAAGAGGCTCGCACAACGAGGGCAACTTAAGCGTACTATGCGTCTAGCGACGATGCTGTCGTGTTAAGTGCAAAGTACGACAACAAAACGCCACATCACGTCTCATGAGCCCATGAGCTCGAGTCCGAGTCGCTAAGCCCCTTCGGGGCTTAGCCCCCATGGAATTAAATTGAGCTTGGCCAAAAAGCATGAATGCTTTAATAGGTGTCTTATCCTTACCTCTATGTAAAATCACCCTACATGGATTCCCCCTTAGGGTCACCTCCCATGTTCATCTCTCTACTCCTCAAGAGGAGTTATATTGAGATACCCATGAGTTTCTCTAGCCGATGTGGGACTAAAGTTACATGGCTTGTTGAGAGAATGCTCTCTACAAGTCAAGGAAAAAAACTCCAACAGGAGATTATACACATCGGCGTCATCGTGGACACCCAACTCCAAATGCCCTTACGTTTGAGTGGGGATTTCAATGCGTTGTTATACACTAAAGAGAAACAGGGGGTCGATGCATCCCAAATAGTTCTTGTAGACTTTCAACAATGTATAATGCAAGCTAGTATCAAATGTCTAGAATGCACAGGGCATGTGTAGACTTGGAATAATAAAGCAATCCAGAACAGGATAGTTCGTCGGCTCGACCAGGCACTTGGGAACCGATGGTTTGCGACTTTCCCATCGATGGAGGCGGAGGGTCTCGCCCCCTCCACTAGTGATCAATTGATGATTCTTGTGCATATAGCAGAGCCATCACCCCATCGAAATACTCCATTCAGATTCAACAATTCATGGCCGAGCCTACCTGGCTACAAGGAGGCGGTGGCTCTTGGCATGCAAGCGGTTGTTTGTGGAATGAAAAATTCTGCCTGGTCCACCAACTCAAGGCGGTGAAGCAAGCTCTGAAGCCTGGAACAAGGCCAGGCCGAAGCTGGCCGAGCGAACATAGGCGCTCTAGGAGGCCTAGGCACAGCTGCAATCCGTCCCCTCAGATTCCGAAATAGCTAGACAAGAGAAAGATCTACTAGAGAAGGTTCGTAATCTATCGTTACAATAAAAGATACAACTGGCACAACGAGCCAAATGCACGCGGCTGAAGGATGTTGACCGTGCTCCAAATTCTTTTATGATATAATCCGGACCAGGCAACACAGGAATCATATTAGCAGGCTCATCAACTCTGATGGAGGAGAGGTTTTCGCCCCCAAGGATAACCAAAAGGAAGCTCTTGAATACTATTAGAAGTTATATAATCAAGAGGACTATCTACATCACTTCCCGGAGACTATCTACAAGAAGCTTGTAATACGTGAAGGCAACAAAATGGTGCATGCACCTATCTCTATGGAAGAACTTGAAGAAATAGTGAAGAAGGTTGACCGAAACAAGCCCCAGGACCTGATTGGACTAGCGCTTCATAGAGAATTTGGACTACTTCTACCAAGATATGTAACCGTTGTCGGATAAGGCAATCTTGCCAGGTTACCTGATGATCTGGCTGCGGCTTTGCGTAGTTCCTGGGGGTTCAAGATCAACTGATAGAATTAGCTGCAATCTGATAATTCCAGCGATGAAGCTGGTGTTGGGACAAAAGCTTGCTCTCCTCCTGGCGATGGTCTGCTGCATCAGTCGTGTTCTCTAGGACTTCATTGATAAGGTCCTTCATCATAAAGGGACTGGTGATTTCAATCGGATGGAGCTGCCTTATCACTACTTGATGGGGTGGCTCCTACAGCACAACCGATCTTTGATGATCATGGACCGAAAGAAGGTGTTTTCGGGAAATGTCTTTATACGACAGTACGGCAGGATGCCCTAGGTTCCTGAGAACGTCCCTTTCTGCCGGCAGACTCTTGCTTTTATAGGGGCGTACACGTTCTTTACGTCCATCCCCAATTTTACTCAGCATGAGGAGGGACATCTTCAGGTAGACGTCGCGACGGACACCCGAGCCCTAAGTTTTTCGTTGGCTCCTTTCCATCAGACCATCCCACTTTGTATATCAGAACAGGCATGTCGTATTCTTGGAGCCGTACTTACCGAGTAGGTTTGCTAAACAGTTCGGGTACAACCAATTTCTGTTGGAAAACCAGAATCCGTGTCTTGGTTTTGATAGCGACGTGCTGGATAGGATCCGAGCGGGGCGCTATTATTCCGCCTTTGGTACTGGGGCGCAGTTTGTATTGCCGATTGTTGGAGATGAGCCACCTATAATCTATGTAGCAGCTACTTTCTATTGTCGGGCTAAGATAACTCCTGCCAATTATGATTGAAAAAAAGCTTTATAGAGGGTACGTGGCTGATGCCTCCGCCCGACACACCTCGAAATCTATAAGGCCCAGTAGACATGGTATGAGGGTGTCATCATCAAGGCGTGTCCCAACGTCGACTAAGAGAGCTGCTCCTGACAGTTCCTCGACTTGTAGAGGTAGCTAGTCATGGCATGCGTCCTCGGAGGTGGAAAGTTCTTGCCGTTCAAGAAAGAGACCAGTGGAGACGTCTCTGAAAAGAGACGTCCGTCCCAGGAAGGTAGTTGTCGGACGATCCGGACGGACGGTTTCGATCGAGGGGAGGTAACTATTTGTTAACCTCTTTTCGCCGAATTCTCTCTTTCTGCTTCTTACTTGTTTAGGCGTCAAGGAGGACTGGTCCTCCGTGCGAGGTGGCAATCCCGATATCATGTGAAACATGGGAGAGCGATGCGGCTACGTCCTTGGAGTCTGGATCCCATGTGGTTGCTAAAGAGCCTCTCGCAGGGTTTCAGATGACTATCGTTCCGTTGAGGTGCCAGTGGAGCCCTACGTTCCTCCAGTTGTCTTTCCAAGTAACCATTCACTTCGGCGAGTTGTCCGGGTATATGTTCTCTGGTCCTATTGTTATTTTGTCTTCAATTCCTCATTCCGTTGGTGAAGCTTAACTTGGTTTGCCCCGTCCTGACAGGTCCTTCCTCATTCATGAATCTGCTTGCTTCAGACGAGGAGAGCTTGAGCAAGATGAAGCAGACTTAGTTAGGAGGATGCCTAAACCTGTTCCTTCCTCTGTCGGAGTTCGAGAAACTGATGAGGGGGTTCTTCCTGTCACTAGCATCGCAGGTAGCTGCCGCTAGCGTTTTCGTTGATAGGGCGACGGTCACTGCGCCAACTCCTCAAGCAGTCGATGAGGTGACCGTTGTACCTCCCTCTCAATCCGAGGTTCAAAGATCCACAACTGGAGTCGGGGTCACTGCTGCGTCGGACCCACCACTTGCTGGTTACTCCCCCGGGTCCTAATACCGTGGGGATACGTTCTGTTCCTTTGACTCCATCCACTTTTGCTGATGTTGACGGAATAGTTAGGGTCCTAGTTCAGGCTTTATGTACGCTTCTGAAACAAGGAGTGCAAAATGTCTTGGAGAACAACCAGCCTTTTTCCTGGACAAAGCAAGGTACCACGGACATGATTCAAACCCTCAAGACTTTCCCCGGCTCGGAGTCAATGGCGGAGCTGCTTTCCTAGAAGTTTACTGAGGCAGAGCAATGTGTGCGCAAACTCCAGCAAGCTCATAGTATGGACCTAGATATGCTAGCCGCCCAGGAGCATGACCACTTACTTGACAATGCTGCCAAGAGAAAATCCATTTGTTCGTTGGGTCTGGAAGCTTTGAATCACGAACTTCGGCAGTTGTCTGACAGATATAGACGACTGACTGATGACGAGGTCAATCATTTGGCTGAGTAGGACTCTAGCTCGAAAAATGACCTAGATCTCAGCATAGATCGAGCGGCTCCGCAATACCTACCGAAGGCTGGAGTCTCGTTTGGAGATCGTCACCAGGGAGCGGGAGGCTATCAACCGGATGACTGAGGAGATCAAAGCGTCTTCCGCCAACGTAGAAGCTAGTGTAAAGGAACTGGAGGACAAGTACATGTTATATACTCTCTTTGAGGACCCAGCTGCCATCGAGCAAGAGGCGAGACGTCGAGCGCATCAGAAGGAGGGGCTTGTGGCCGCTTTATACCAAAGCCCGGAAGAGCTTTGCGTGGATACTTGACCCGTGCTCTTTTTATTGCATCTTCCTTTCTTAAGAAGAATAAATTTCTCCTTTTATGCTTTTATATTTTGCCACAAATAAGACACTAGAGCTAATATGGACGTAGTGTAATATTTGAGCGGGTTGGGGATATTCTACTGGGGAACTGTTGTGGACCTACTTTCTATAGCGTATCCTATGACTGAGTAAATAAAGTAAGTTCGAAAACTATTTTGTGAGGGAGTAGGATAGACTTGCTACCCATGGTGTAACCGGGGCCAGGTACGGATAACAAGGTGAGATTAGAATACTATCAGGGACCACATGAGTGTGATAGCGGAAGGAAATGTCTTCCTCAGAGGTGATATGGACGTGGCAAGTATTTCCAACTACAGTTGCTGTTATGAACAATATAGTTAAAACAGCGAGTGATAGGACAGATATTCGCTCAGAGGTGATGTGGACATAGCGAATAAGTATCTTTTGTTAGGAAAATAATTCAGAGGTGATATGGACATGATTATTTTTTGGAAGATGATTGGACAAGTAGGCCAGAGGTAATATGGACATGAGCTACCAGTCTGAATGTTTTGCTCCTTGCTGGGAAGGAACATTTTGTAGAGAGGATATCTTCGACACGACTGGGGGTCGGAGATGGGAGGTCTTTGAGGCAATTGGGCCTCCAAGACAAGTTGGTTGGTTTTGAAAGATGGAAGGTTTTCACCTTTGTAGGCCACAGAGGCTGCTGGCACATGCTGCCAATTTGATTTCAGCATGTGCCAAGAATTGGGTGCTCACCGTATGCTTGTGGATGCATAGTGCCATCCAAGTTCTACCACCTGGTTCTTTCATGAGATAGCTTTTCTTGCTCTAGTCAAGTACGTATTTACTACCGTCGCCAGGGGCGTAGGGCTCGAAGAGTTCGGTCTGACCATAAGTCGGTCAAAAAGATGAGGAGATGGCTTATCGCCATTAATGTGAGAGTTATCCATTTAATGGGGATATGACTTCTCACCTACCCGCATAATGAGTTTGGTTCTTGGTGCCTATAAATAGGGCTTTGGGGGAGGAAGTTTTCTTCACAGTTCTCCTTTCCATCTCCATGCTGGAGGGTTCTTCATCTTCTTGTGGGTCAAAATGATTTTCTCCCACGGAGAGTCTAGAGGGGTTGTAGCAACCATCGGTACTAAGTCATCGGATGGTATGAAGGCAAAGAGACTACCCTACTGCTTGGTGGTTTGTTGTGTAGATTCTCCTACAGGTTATGTCGACTGCGATGGAATATAGAGGGATTTCATGGGTCTCTTTGTTCCAGAAGATCATCTTCTCGGTGCGAGAACGTGCCAAAGAATAGACTCTGCTGATAAGGCGAAGTTGTCCTTGTTCGCAAAGCAAGGTGGCCGCATCACCTTTTCTCGAGACAGGGCTTACTACACTTGGTACAATAATGGTGTTGAATACAGGGTCTGGATTGATTGCCATTCCTCGAGGTTTGTTCTAGCGGTAGTGGAAATGAAGGTGGGCACTATTTCTTGACCGTCTTCAACTCTTGCGCTTCTCGTCATCTTTCCATTGAGCTCTTCACTCCGGGAATGATGTCCCAAAATGCGTTGAAGATCTGGATGCAGTAGATTTTTATCATGTAACAGATTCCTTTTTCATGAAAATCTTTTCTTGTGGATGTGGATATTCTTACTAGAGATATTATTGACGTAGTAGAAATATTCCATAGGGATCCATTGGCGGAGAGTTTAACCCTCTTTGCATATGGGAATCACTTTACTGTATATTTGTGAATAACCCATGGCGGAAAATGCATTTTCATTTTTTTTCCTGTTAGTGTCATGGCCGCTAAGGAGTAAGGCGTATGGTCGTACATTTATTTTTCCACAGAGATAACACCGTCGAGGATGAATGATCCATTGGGGCACGAAACGCCTTTTATGTGTTTCGTTATTCGGGGGAGCCGTCGGCTGTGTCAAGTCTTGGACTTAGGCTTTTATCCCCTGTGCTTGATGACTAGGGGAGCCGTCGGCTGTGTCAAGTCTTGGATCAGGTCCGAATGAGCCCACATGATTTCACCTCATGGTGTCCTAAGTGGCACCATCCTTGTTGTATGTGCTGGCGGGAGGTTGACGATTTCCATCGTGGCCCTAGGGATCGGGGCAACGCTATCTTGTACTTCGACACCAGGGAGACCGCCGAACTGAAGTAACACCATATTGGCGTCATTGTTTTCTTTTCAAAGTCGAGAGTGATGGCCTTCGAGTCCATAAGCCATTGAATTTGGTTCTTCAACACGTAGCAATCTTTTGTAGAATGGTGGATGTACTAATTAAAAAGGCAGTATTTTGGGTCGTCGACCCTGCCTACTTCTTCCGATCGTTTGGGATCAGCCAGTCGGAGAGTATTGTTCTTCACGAGTATGTGGAAGATGTTGACGACTTAATCGTCGTCGAAGAAGTAGACCTCCTTTGGTCTAGGTGGCGCCGGCATATGTTGCGATGCTGAACCTTTAGCCACGTTAACGGTGAGGAACTCTTTTCCTCTGCCGCTGCGGCCACCACAGTTATTTTGTCGTTTTCTCTGTCGTCTGAGCTCAAAATTTGGAGTTCGAGGATATGGACGTCCTTTGCATTCTTCTCGGCTATGTTGGAGGTTGCAATGAACACTGACCAGTTCGTGCGCTGAGTTGTGCTGATGCAGAGCTTGATTGCAGCCAGTAGATTTTGCCGGCAAGTATCCATGAGCACGGACTCGGGAGTGCCCAGAGGCCTCTTCAAAGCAGTCTGCCTAAAGCACTCAATAAAATCATGCACAGGCTCCTCCTTCTGGACTCTGTCAATGAGAATGGACATTGTCATGTCCTTTCCGACATTAGAGAGCGGGATAGAAACAACCCTCTTAGGTCGTCGAAGGACGTAATGCAATTGTCGAAAAGACTGCAGAACCACTCGTAGGTGACATCGGTTAAAGTCCCGATGAACAGCTTGGTGAGCAGGACGTCATCCCGGGGTAAGTGATGTCATGGACTCGAAGTAATTCAAGTACTGGCAGAGCAACCTTTTTCCGTCAAGGGGATCAACGATTGAGGTTTGTACTTGGGGGAACACGACTTTATTCCACACGGAAGGATAAGGTTCCCTTATCCTAAGTTTCTGCATCTTGTCTCGATTGTTCATGGAGCCAAGGCGAGCTCGTAGCTCCTGAATAGCTTCTTAAGTGTCGCTCGTTGGTGTCGGATTCAATGAGTGAGGCAAGGAGGAAATACCAGCCACTGGAGGAGCATTAGACTCCCCGTTGGTCCCAGGATTAAGACAGGCCTGTCCTGAGGTTGTTGGTTGCGGCGGAACCATGTTCCCCGTATGTATAGTATGGTTTGTGTCAGGATGTGCATCGAGGTAGTCATAGTGTTCATCATCGCCTCTAGAGCCTCGAGGCGTTGTCGGTCACTAGGACATGCATCATCATTTCCGGCCATGTAGGTCGTCCTCTCATGCGGAAAGACCAATGGGTTTGAGGACCCATCATTCTGTGATTCTGATTCTTGGGTTGCATTGTCCTCATGGTAGATTGCATTGCCGCATCGTCCTTGGATTCGTAGAGATGGCTAGCCGCAGCCACTGCGGCGATATGAACATGTCAGAAACCACCTCCGACTTCTTGGGGTGAATAGAGATCTCTTGAGGATTGCCACCCCCAGCTTCTAGGGCTGTTGAGGGTATGGTACCCCAGACTGCGATGTGGCCTCTAGTGACGAAGTCCTTGTTTTTATCGGGTCCCCAGGAACACTCCTTCTGTAGGTGCAGTTGGACAGAATATCCGAGGTCGAGTACCGACCAAGACTGGAGGGTTCTTTGAATTCTTCTGGATGGAAGGAATCTTCCGGGCATAGTAGCATGAAGCATAAGCGGCTCTTCCTCTGTCCTTTGTTGCAGTCGTTGAAACACAGATAGATTCTTCGTGTTGACCGCTACTCTGGCACAGCAACAGTTGATGGTGATGCTGGTGCAAGGCTTGTAGAGACATCTGCTTCCCTTGACTTGCGTTTGAGATTTATCAGATTACATAGGTCGTGAGGAAAATTTTACCTTTACATCCTCTGCATACAGTTGAGCACATGGATCAGTTTGGTACAATTTTCCATCGGAGGCGCACATTACTGTTAATGGCGCATGCTAGCGGTCAGCTGGGTGTAGGGTTGAGCATTATTCAGTTTTGAACCGAAAACCGAACCGAATAAGAGATTCGGTTCGGTTTTAAAAAAAAATCGGTTCGGTTTCGGTTTTGAAAATACTAAATTTTCTTATTTGGTTTCGGTTTCGATTTGGATTTCGGTTTGGGTCCAAAATCGAAAACCGAATAAGAAATTTTAGTTTATATATATATATATATATATATATATATATATATATATATATATATATATATAGGTATATTTAGTTATTATGTATATTAACAAAAAAAACACAAATAAACCCAAAAACCGAATAAACCAAACCATTGAATTCGGTTCGGTTCGGTTATTGACCAATTCGGTTTGGTTTCGGTTTTGCTTATTCGGTTTCGGTCCAATTCGGTTTTCGGTTATTCGGTTCGGTTGGAACCGAATAAACTGAATACTCACCCCTAGCTGGGTGGACAGTTGCTTGAGCGTGCATGGCTTGCACTGCCTTGATTTCTTTGAACTAGCTATACTGGCGCATAGTATAAAGAGTCAATGCCATGTCCGAGAGGTTGGTACATAGGTTTGCGGGAGATTCTGTGGAAGAAAGATTTTTTCTTTTCTTCCGAACGTATTTGTCGAGGAGCACCAGGATTAGCTTCTGGGCGTCAACGCACATGGGAAGCTTCATGCACCTTGGTTTAGACGCAGTATGTCTTTGTGCGTTCTGTTGGCACAGTCTGAGAGTCAACACTTGTCTTCTCAGGGGCGCACGGTTGCGAGGGTTCGGAAGAGGCTTGAGCCTCTAAGTTCCCAGCATCATAGTGTTTTCCTCTAGTAGAACCTGGAGGCCGAGCCCTATCCTTCCCAGACGCGTGACAGGACAGAAGTAGGACACACAGGAGATCGCCCGGATGCAGAGACAGGCATTAGCCGGACACACAAGAGATTGATGCACTATTTTATCAATGGAAACCTGACGCGCTTCTTCCGCCGTCTTTGGGTGGCACAATGGCCTTGACCACCCAAGCTTTGCAGTCTTCTTAGGCTTTACTAGCCTAGGTGAGGGATTTGAATCTCCAGAGAGATTATCTTCAAAGGCTTGTTGGTCGAAGCGAACGACCAACATCTTCTGGGATAATCCCAGCTTCACGGTATCGGATTGCGTCACCGCCTTCTCGTTGGTGGAGAAGATAGTCTCCAGCAGAGTCCCCAGATTTGCTTTTATGGATTACAATCGAGCAGTACAATAGAACCCTAGCAACGAGGATTCATAGCACAAAAAAATAAGATCTGGGAAAGTGTGACGAAGGATATCGCGTACTGTAGTGGCTCCTTTACTTCGTTGACAATCGATTGGCGAAGGCCTTGTTCTTTGATATGCTCTCTTTTCACTGTGTTCGTCTCCCCCTGTGTTTGTGTTGAAGGAAGGGGACGTGCCTCTATTTATAGCAATCTTGAGGCAGTTGATTGGATGTGATTAGCTGCGGGATCCATGGCACGCAATATGGGTTGTTAAGCTATATTATATAGCTTGTTTAACCGCAAAACCTGGTCAAGGTGACAAGTGGCGTTGATTGGACGAGATCCGCTACAGAGATCTTGGAGGCGTTGTTATGGAAGTTGATTTAGTGTAACTTCCAATTACAGCTGCCAATCGTATGGCCCGATCATGGTGACACGTGGCACATACTGTGAATTGGAAAGATTTTTCGTTCAATAGAGTGGTTACAACGCACACGCCATAAACGCGAGATCAAATCATCAAGATTATATACCCGATCGGTTTGATATGTGGCACATACTAAGATTTGAGAGGATTTCTTGTTTAATAGGGCAGTTAATAACACACGCTATAAATACGGGATTTAAATCACCTAGTTGTTAATTGGATGGCCTGGTCGGTTTGACATGTAAAACATACCGAGATTTGAGAGAATCTGTCTTTTGGAGCACTGTCATATGAAGGCTTAGCCGCATGAAACCTCCCGCATGAAGTTCCAGCCGCATGAGAAATATGCCTTGTAGGAAGTCGCAGGGGGTGTACACGTGGCACTGCACGCTGTCTACTGTCAAAAGGTAGTGATCAGGGAGATGTAGGCACTGTCGTCTGGAATAGGAGGTACTTGGATTCTTTAATGTTGTCAGACCGGTAATCAGAGGAAGAACCGCGTGGGTGGTAACTGTTGTCTAGCCGCATGGAGGGTCGTATAGTGGACCATTGTCGATCAGTCGCATGGTCTGATGCGCTATGTTGTATTGGGCGCTAGGCGAGGCGAGACGAGACGACAACCCACCTACCCTCGCCTAGGGCCCAGGATATGGATGCTCTTTTGCAAAAAAATCCTGCAAATATGTATACAATTAATATGTAGTATAACTAATAAGCAATAAGCATTAAACAAGGCGGAGTTTAACTAATATTTATTGTTTACAATAATTATGTATATAATAAATATGTAGTATAACTAATTAGCAATAAGCATTAAACAATATGCATTAAGCTAGGCACCTTTTTTCTCTAGTCGACCCAAGGCGGACGCCTAGCGCACCTAGTCGAGCATCATCACACACAGGAAAGTTTTTCCCAGGTCGAGGCGAGCCCTCTCCGACCTGTACGCCTAGGCCGCCTAGGTGCACCTAGGCGTCGCCTGTGACAACATAGCTGATGCGGATTTGGACTTTGTGGGCTTTGAAAGATTTTTCATGCTTCTACAAGGAGGAGCTCAAGGAGATTCTTTAGATTGAAGGAGAAAGTCTGTCGGTGAAATATTTGGGGCTACCACTGACAGTTAATTATGCTATAGCACAAGAGTGCAAGAGCTTGGTAGAATATGTTTAAAGACGCATCGAAGGTTGCAAGCTCAAAACTTGTCATTTGTAGGAAGAATAGAGTTGGTTCATTCGATTATCCCTGCGATCTCACTTTTTTTTGCTGCAAACCAATATGCTCCCATTGGCTACAGTTCGAAAAGTGGATACTCTGCTGATTTTGTTTGGCGAGGTGGTATTCATACAATCGCTTGGAAGGAGTTATGTCGACCAAAAAATAAAGGAGGTATGGGACTATGGTCCCTATTTCATCTTCAAGACATTGCGGGATTGAGATTCGCCTGGAATCTCATAGAAGGGAGAACGTTTTTGGCGTCCTGGATGCAAAGTAGATACCTAAAGATAGAGAACATCTGGACTCAACACTCTAATAATATTTTCCCAGTTCTTACAAAACTGTGTTGCGATATAGAAGCAAGTTACAAAGACTGATTACGCGGGTGACAGGCAGCAGGTGTAATACACACCAACGGTTTGGTTCGTGGTTGGATCACCACAGTGTCGTGGAGAAGGTTAGGTGGCAGTTATATACGACGGTGGGAAGGGATGAACGAGTGGGGACCCTAATTCATAACAGGGATTGGAGGGTGTTCGATCAACCTGTAGGACGGATCCTGGCAGCAGACATGTTTATATGAAAGCAGACATGTGGGTATGGGATGACTCTCCATCAGGAAGTTTCAACTTCAAGACAACATATAATCAAGTTCATGATATTCACCCACAATTGGCGAATGTCGAGTTTATATGGGTGAAAGGATTAGCGAATAAAATGCAATTAAACATGTACAAAGCTATGCGAGGCCGATTATTAACTGTGGACAAGATAGCCAGATTTGGAATTCACATACAGGGGCAAGGATGCATCCACTGTCAACAAGCCCTAGAAACATACATTCATTTATTCTTCCAATGCGAATTTACAAGGGATATTTGACATATTCAAAGAAATAAATTGAATTTGATGTCGGTAGTGTTTATGGACATGAATAGCCAAATTGCTTCCATTTCTGCTCGGCAAGGTCGGGGATCCAAGTGGTTGCAGACAATTTGAATCAGGTTATCGGCGGCAGTATGACATATTTGGAGAAAGCAAATAGACGCATATATGAAGAGCTGCACACAACTCGATTGGGAATCCTGCATAATATAGAATATGATGTAAATTGCATTATTTAATTGTTGTGGTGGAGATGTAATATTTAATTTCTAGCAATAAAATTACCTTTTTCCAATTTTATTGCTAGAAATTAAATATTACATCTCCACCACAACAATTAAATAATGCAATTTACATCATATTCTATATTATGCAGGATTCCCAATCGAGTTGTGTCCAACCCTTTATATATGCGTCTATTTTGCTCTCTCCAGATGTGTCATACTATCGTCGACAACCTAATTAGAGCCATCCGAAACCACATGGGTCCCCTACCTTGCTGATTGGTGATAGACATAATCTGACTTGTCATAGATAAATTTAGTTTATTACTTTGTATAATCCAAATATCCCATGTAAACTTGCAGTGGAAAAATAAATAAATGAAAGTTTCAGAGGCTTGCTGGCAGAGCTGTCCATGTATCCCAAATCTGGCTATCATATCCATAGTTAATAACCGGCCTCTCAAAGCTTTATACATGTTTAATTGCATTTTGCTGGCTAGCCCTTTCACCCATATGAACTCAACGTTCGACATTTGCGGGTAAGCATCTTGAACCTGGTTATATACTGTGTGGAAGTCGAACCTCCCAGATGGGAATCATCCAGACCCAAATGTCATCTGCCGTGCACTGCTCAATTGGAACGTTAGCCACAGTAAAAATCAAGCCACATAGGACGTTTCCATATCAGGTTTGTGGTAATAATGGATCAATCTTCGTTAACCACATGATCTTCATCATCGAAGACTTTTCTCATAAGAATGGGGTTGGCTAAAAGTATTGACTAAGTTACTATAATAAACTGTCGACTTGACCTTAACTTCTATTTTGGTGCCAAATTATTATCAAATTTAGTTATGGGCATGAGAGGGCCATGCCACAAAACTTAAATGACTAGTTGGCGGGTAGTTAGACCTACCTTTTCGCTATACAATTTAAGCTCGTGCAACCAAGTAGCATCCTCCAAGTTTTGTAAACTATAAAGAGTCTAGAGAAGAGGAAATGCATTAATCTCTGCAACACATTGAGCCAAGAGTGAAAAGGAACGACATTCTCATTTTATGCATTCACATAAGTGGCCAATTTCACTTCAGTCTCGTGTGTATAAATAGTTTCTCCGCTATATAAGTTGCATTGGTAATAAATATAATCCCCAATGTACATATTACCTGGTTACCTTAGCCTTGCATCTAATACTTTAGTAGGAAGACTAGTTTTAAATTATGAAAACCCAATTATCTTCTTTTTTGTCTCCTTTGATCCGAAATTCTCTGAAATATAAGGCTGAGAACAGTTAAAGAGTTCAAAGATTGCAATAATTCAAGGATAGGAGTATTTTGGGGTCTGTTTAAAGAAAACGTTCCCAACAAAACTAATTTTATTTCCAATTGTTTGCTTACATTTGTCTACTAGTGTGAAATCTGAGATTAAGAGTTCAACTTCCTGGTCCAGCTGTATTCCAGATAAATTAGACATGGTGGAATTTGCTCCAAGAGTTGGAAAAGGAACATGCACATAATACGAGTTTTTATGGTGTACACGATCCATGCTTACTCAGTCAACAAAATCCTCTCTTTCCCACTCACAAATTTTTCTGACATTCATTGTCATCCCCGTCACCCCTCATCCTTCTCTCAAACCATGAATTCTAGACTATCACTTGAGGTTATTAAAAAAGACTCAATTTACTCAACCAATAGTTTATATGTGATATAACACTAGTCAGAGACAATTCTACAAGGCATCAAAAGGTCCTAATGGCTACTCAAAACCCTCTTTCGATGGAAGTTTTTTTCCCCAACCTAGGAGTTTCACCTCTCAAACATCCACTGATTACACCAGCAAAGTTTCCACAGACAGATGGGCCAACAGATATATTGCAACTACAACACAAGTAATAGAAGCCTCAAGATATTTCGTTTGAAGTAAATAAAAAAAGCTTAATTGCAACTTAATACCCTCAACTATTCCACATTTTCAACTTAATACCCTAAACTTTGATAGGCATCTACTTTATATCCTCTTCCCAAATTGTGTTAACTGAGTTAGAAAATGACAAAAATACCATTTACAAAACTCTTCTCCTATCACTCTGGCAACACCCCCCCCCCCTCTCTTTCTCCGGCGCCGGCAGCCGGAGAGGGGGCTGCACAGCCACAGCAGCAGCGGCCGCTGGCAGGGCTGCGCGCGAGGGAGGCGTGCGGTGGAGGCGCGAGCGCGCGGCGAGCAGCAGCGGGCGGGGGCGGCTGTGCGCGTGGGGGGCGGCTGAGCGCGCGGCGGCGAGGGAGGCTGAGCGCGGCGACGAGGGCGGCTGAGCGCGCGGCTAGCGCAGCGGAGCGTGGGCGTCATGCGGCAGAGGCGCGAGCGCGCGGGGGCAGCTGTGCGCGTGGGGGGGAGCAGCGGCGGATTCGCGAGCGAGGAGAGGGGGGTTGCTGCGCGCGCGCGGTTGGGGGGGGGGGTGGTCGGGGGCGGCTGCTAGCAGCCCTATGGCGGAGGCGGCGTGGGGAGGGGGGTGGCCGGTGTGGGGAGGAGGGGGGGCAACAGTATGACTGGTGGAGGGTGAGGGTGAGGGTGAGGGGAGGGGTAGTTTAGGAATTATTGTTATATTTTATTTTTATTATTGTTATTTAACGTTGAAACTAACGGTTAGGGTGACGGAGGGTACAAAGTTGAAAATATTAGTTGAAAGAAGGTATTAAGTTAGTACCTATCAAAGTTTAGGGTATTAAGTTGAAAATGTGGAATAGTTGAGGGTATAAAGTTGTAATTTAGCCACACACAAAAAGCATACCTTTCATCAAGTTTAAAAAGGATGCCAACCAAGAGTGCATTTCAACACTTGGATAACAGATCAACAGAGGCATAAAGAAAAATATGACTGCTGGCAGACTGTGGAGTACCAGGGATGTCCGTCTTGAATACAAGACCTGAAGGACATAACAAAAGAAATCAGATGTAGCATTCTCTTAAACCGAGATTAGACGAAGTGAAGTTTTGCTGTAGTCCTATAGCTTCAAGGCATGAAAAAAGAAGCTGTTTATGGATCCAAAACATGGATAAAATAACAATAACATATGATGAATACCATAAAGAAAGATAGGTAATCAAAAAAGATAGCCCGATCATCCTTGGTTCTATTTGCTAATGCCTGTAGAGATCTTTGTTTTGCATTTAGCACCATGGAAGAACTTGCAAATGTGTTAATCAACCTGAAGACATTTTCACCCCGTGCTTGGATGCTTCCAGGGCTGGTTCACAAAATATCAAAAAACTTAAAACCCTAAACATTAGATAGTATGTCAACCAAATGGATAATAAACAAACAGGTACAACATTAAATAGTATTAATAGCACATACAATAGTCTTTCCATTGTATCGTAAGAGGTATGATAGAAATAACCACCCAGGAGAAAGATAATATCCAATCCTGGAATATTGCCATAATCTTCAGCAAACATTCTGTAATCCGTATCCCCAGGGATAAAGCCAAATACATCCTGCAAGTATAGAACCAGTAAGGAGATCACCAATTGCTCCAGTGACTGTTGCTATTTCATATTGTTAACTGCACAAGTGTATTGCACATGGTTCTTACGAATTAAAGAACTTGATTTAACCAGGGATTTCCCCCAGGTGGTTCTTATACATGAAACAAGGGTGGGATTACATAACTCTCAGAATCATGTCTTTAAAATTAGCAGTCAGAAAAATATATCACTTTCTTAGTCAATTGTTAGGCTTTAAAATTGTATTGTAGGCTTATACATAAAAAGCAGACAAAACAACCTGACAGTTATATTTAAACCGGACATGGTGTGTTCTGTTTTAACGTTTTCTGAAAATTACCTTATTGGACATTTCGATACAGACAAAACAAGGTCCCATGCCATATATCCACATATATCCAGCTGACTTGCTATATAAGTTGTAAGTAGGTCTACATGTAGGTTACAAGTTGACAGAGAAGAAAGAGAAAAAAGGCACCCAAATGTGGGAGAAATAGAGTAACATTGATGTAAAAAGTAAAAACATTAAGTGATGACAAGAAAGCTCACTTTCGTGGTTCCAAAGAGATTTGCTACTTCATTTTGAACACTTGGATAGATATTATGTTTAACTGGTTATAAGTTTTTTTTGGTAATCTGACAATAGATTCCATACGTTTATGATACTTCTATGATTTTTCTTTCTGAATACGATTCCCTATTGCTTAAGACAAATTTTTGTGACTAGCAAGAAAAGGAAATAATATAGCTTTAATATTCATATTTAAGCGCAAAGTTTCAAATTTTCAGGTATCAAGATACATGAGTTCGTAGCGAAAGTCAAAATCACAGAATGAGAATCCACCATGTAGAGTGGAGAAGATACACCCTTCCAAACAACACTTGGGAGACCTTTTAAAGTTGACCAAATTCAGGATTCCCTTTGCAAGATGTTAAAGTCTCTGTCACTACACCAAAACTCTAGAACTTTGGTGAGGGTTGAACGTTAATATTTAAATTACCCTGCAGGTCAAAGACTGATTTCATGGCTCAAGAATTGGATTCACGCAAAGGTAGCAATCTTTTTAAATCCGCTTAAAATGCACGCCAAAAGAGATTCGAACGTGGGTTACTCTCATACCATTTTGAAATCCATGTTCTAGAGCGTTGGTGATGGTTGAGGGTTAATATTTAATTTTTTATAACACAAGACAACAGTTACAAGACCCTTTCATATTAAAAAAAAAAAAAACATCTTATTCTGATCGATTTAGTGAACCTTTCACAAGCCACACAGAGGCAAGGAACAAGCTTTTGGAAATACAAAATGAAAACAACACTATCATTTTATGGTGTCTTTCGCAAGAGTAAACTAACATGTAAACCAGTGGAAAGTCCTAATTTCCATTTGGTGTGATGCTTGATACTTGGTAACCAAGTTTAAAAGTTTATGCCACATGCAAAAAGAGAAAAAGAAGCAGTTAAGAACTTATTTAGTTTCATCCCAAAGGATGGAAACTCCTGAAAACTAGAGGGGCTAGTGTTTTTATTTCAAAAAGTGACGGGAACTAATTATTGTGGTCAACATCAACATTATTTTAACAGTGGCATGTCATGATATTGCTTAACTTTCCTTATTCTATTTTCTAGCTAACAAACAATTCATGTACATAATTTTATTGTTATATATCATCATATTGCTTCACTTTCGTTATTCTACTTTTTGGCAAACAAAGAACTTTTTAAATTTGGAAACTTATTCTCTAGTTTCCAGAAACTACAAAAAAAAAAAAAAAAAAAAAAAAACCCTCTGAACTTTGCCAAACAGGGCCTTATAGTGAGGTACAATTGACATCAGCATACCAGAAAACATCATTTTAATTAGAGTCCAAAAGAGTGTCATATAAAGGCGATCAGAGTCATCAGACAACAGTTTCTTACACCGTGAAACAATTAATATTTTATTTTTATTTTTTTAAGGAGAGGATACCAAAATATATGAGGTGAAGAACCTTTGAAATCTCAGATTTAAGTGTCTGATGTCTTCAGGAAACGAAGATCACTAAACCATTGGAGAAAATATTATTCTGATTAGGTTTGTCAAGGTTCAGTGGGGGTGCTTCAAGGGACATGTTTATTAAATGAGACGTCTTATTTTTTATAAAGGAAAACTTATTGGGAAGTATGACTTAATAGTTAGTCCAAAAACTAGATAATGGACGTTGATTCACTGTTTCTTCAGTTTACCTCTTACAAGAAACAAAAGGAATGCCTTTGGGGAACCCAAGGGGGTTAGAAAATTTTCCGGGGAGCTTGGGAGTTGGCAGGGGACTTTAATGTTGCCAAACTAGTAAGTGAAAAAGATGTACATCTTCAAACCCTAGATACTTCGATAGTTTTGGTAGATTTCTAGATATATGGAGTTGATTGATACTCTATGGGGAAGGAAATTTACTTAGTCTAGTACAAGGGAGCAGCTTTCTTTCCGCCAAAGATAGCCACAAGTCAACTCTCTCGCAGCCTCCAAGCCCACAACTCAGCCCACTCTCTTGTTGCCGAGATGGTCACAACTCTCTCGTCACCACGAAGGCAGCAAATAAGCTCACTCCCTTGCCACCAAGAAGGCCACAACTCTCCATTCTTTTCACAGTTTTTCTCATAAATGAGCTTGATTGTCATCTAAGCTCTAGGTTACGGTTGAGTGTAAGAGATTATCTTATTAATTTATTTTTCCTTTCTAGATAGTTCTAGTAATGTAACAGGTGATGTCACATAGGCTAGCTATTATCTACTTGTCAATTTTGTCGTCATCACTTTTGTATCTCATATACATGACATTGTTCACTAATGAAGTAATCTAATGTTTTCCAAACGTGGTCTATTCTTCTACAATGAAATTCAATGCTTTTTATTTGTAACTTTTTGGTGATTGTCAAAAGACAGTTTGATCTCAGTACGACATAATACGACGAGAGTTGGGGGCTGACAATTGGAGGTAATTTTCATAGGCAAAGAAAAAATAGAAAAGGTTTTTAAAATTAGGTAGGAATAAACCTCCTGGACCTTATGAGTTACCCCAATACTTTTAAAGATATTGAGATGGCAACTCCTTTAGAGAGATATACTAGTAAATATGATATTCTGAAGTTGCTTGAGAGTGTTATGAAGGTATGACAGATGAAAAAAGATTTAATGGCTCTAATATGCTTAATTCCAAAGAGGTAGAGGACCCTTGTAAAGCACTAAATTTAGACCAAGTATCTTGCTCAATTTAAAATATTATTAGAGAAGTGTTTGCTAACAAGCTCACAGAGAAGATTAGAGAATCGGTAGATGAGAATAAGACAACTTTTGTTAAAGGTAGATCCATGGTAGATGGCCACACTTGTTGAAGGTATTCACAATTTTTATATGGAAACGAGAGGGGGAGTTGTCATCTGTAGAGAATAAAGCTCAACTCAATGAATCAAACTACAATGATATCGACAGAATACATATTTATAGGACGTGAATTACCTATTTAGGACTATCCATTGCAGACTAGAGGAGTACAAAGAGACTTAGAGACTAAATAGGGATATACAAATTAACAACCTAACTACTCTAACACTCCCCCTATAACACTCCCCCGTAAAGTGGAGTAGATGTCAATCAAATCCAACTTTTAGGGAAAATATAGAAATAGAGGATGAGGAAGAGCCTAGGGAAGGACTCGGCTAATTGCACAACGCCAGTAACATAAAAGATGAACTCGTTGAAGCTTGACTTTATCACGAATGAAGTGGCAATCAACCATAATGTGGTTGGTGCACTCACGCAAGACAATTTTCAACAATATGAATGTCAATTTTGTTTCATAATAAAGAGATCTAACAACGGCAAACGAAACATCAAGATTTGTCACAAGATTTTTGAGCCAGGAGCTCAGAGTTTACATGTGTCTTAGAAAGGTACTTTGGCTTAGCAGAAGAATGTGCAACAACTGTTGGTTTTTTGCTATTCCAAGTAATAATATTGTTACCAGATAAAATGCACTAGCGACTAACAAAGTCACAATCATTCTTAGTGTCCACATAATCAGCATCGATTCATGCATTAATATATAGTGACGAGTGTCGATAGAGTAGTCCCTTGCCAGAGACTTCTTCAAAGGATACGGTCGACAACATAAAGATGAGAGACAGTAGAAGACTGCATATACTAGTTAACAATGCTGACAACAAAGGAGATCCGGACAAGCGATAGTAGGATATATAACTTTTCCAACTAAAAGGTAATACATGTCGTATAAGGTAATATATGTCGGGATCTGAGAGAGATGGTTCAAGGAGCCAGATAGGAAAACATTCTCATCCATAGGAGCGTCAGCAAGACAACAACTAAGAAAGCCAATTTCCTCCAAGAGATCTAAGCATACTTCTGCTGAGAGAGAGGGAAAAAAACTTTTTATTAAGACACCGCAATGACAAGAAAGTATCGAAGGCAACCTAGGTAGGTACTAGGTGTCTGAAAGTGGCTGGAAAATGAGCTTTGACCTTGAATATACCACTAGAATCATCACCGGTGATGATGATGTCATTCACATAGACATTGAGAATGATCATGCCTTGAGATGCAATTTAATCTGAATCAACGAAACTAGGTTTATAATTTCCCTAACATGAAGAATAAAGAATCATAGAGAACATCTTGTTGTGGATGGACAAAAAGATTGGAATAATGGTGATAGGGTTCACCACAAAAATAGTTTTATTAAGTATCAAATTATTGTCTCTTGAGTTAGAGAGCAAAGTCAAAGAACCCAATGAAAAGGGCAGACAAAATTACTTTGAGATAATGGATCAGAAGAGCCTTAAGTTCTCCATTTATACCCATAAGCAACCTCCAATATCTAGTAAGATTGGAAATCCCTAAGGACGAAGTTAAAAATCCTAACATATCCTTGATACTTTCCATAAAAGGAAACAAGATAGGAGAACGAAAAAGTAATCCTACTTATCCCTAACTAATTTCACAAAAGAAAACAAGGTAGAAAAGGAATAGTAATCCTAAAAATAGGGGAGACTCTAATCCTGAATATTATAGGAGATCATCTTGTATCACTCTGATACCATGTTGAGAATAGAGCTCAACTCAACGGATTAGATTTCATTGATCTGGAGTGGAGAGAGTACATATTTATAGGAAGTGAGTCTCCCTCTTTAGTGCCTATCCAATTTCAACGTGAGACTAAAGGGGGCACAAAGAGAAATGAAATATGGACAGACAAGAGTAATAACTCCAACTACTTTAACACCATCAAAATTGACATCGAAAAGGTCTATGATAAAGTGGATTGGGGTTTGTAGGAGAAGGTTATGGCCACTAAGATTTTGCCGCCAAGTGGAGGAGATAGATGGATCTTTTACTTCAGTATAGCTGCTTCTGACTGTTGATTAATGGGGAAAAGAACAAGCTACTTCCATTTAGAAGAGTGTTGACGCAGGGAGGTCCATTATCTTCACTTTCACTGCTTTTTGTGATACTGTTTGATATAGTGTCTACTACAGTAATCACTAAGATAAGATAATCAGGTTTTAATTGCAAACAAATCTCAGTAAAGCTCGTCGCAATCAATTAGCCAACATTGAGCATTTGGTAGATATAGGTGGGTGCACGTGGTGTGCCTTCAAATGTTTATTTTTGTGTATACATAATGACAAGCTTGGGAAGTCAAAGAAATATCTTATTAGAACAAACAAATAACAGGATTTTATCCTTCAGTTTCTCTAGTTTGCAAAAATATTAAGGTTATTTCTTACTGAACCTCCTATTTTCTGAATTTCTTTATAAAGCTACTTTTCAAGTAGTTATCTGTAGAAATTACAAAAAGTATTTCACAAAAGCCAAGCATAGTGCCAGAGGAAAAGGACCAAGTTGTGATTAATGCACCAAGTAATTGACCAGTTAATATGATTACTCAGATGCATAACCAAACATTCCAGGAGGACTCTGGGTTGCAATTAGCCTGCTACATACACTAATTAATTTATATCCAGATATACACCTGGCAGTTGATGAAATCGATTAATATGACAGTGCTCCTCAATGATAACTCTATGCCAAATTTTCTAAAACAAGAGGACCAACATGGGGATAACCATAGCACGAGCAGATTTAGCAGCATTAGCAGAAATATTGCTGAAAACTTTAAATATTGTACGCTAAACAGAGATGAATAATTTGGCACCAAGGATGCAAAAATGTGGAACCTGGGCTGCACTATTGGCCATGGGATATTTTGCAGATTGACCATAGACAAGGGAAGGCCAAGATCCAGGCCCAGATTGAACTACCAAATCTGTCAATTAAAGGGAGATCAGTGAAGCAAAGACTAGAAGGTAAAGGGCCATTACAAAAACCAACTTCTAAAATGTAAAAGTGATAATTGATATGCAGATCCTAATATCATGTAAAAAAAGAAGAAGAAAAATCACAAGTTCTTTTCTAGAATCAAAACAAGGCAATAGAGTTTATGTTAAATGAAAACTTTTAGCAGTGGCATTAGCCTGGATAAAGGAGGAGGGTTGTGTTACTGTTAGGTAGCAACAGCCAGCGTAAAACATTGTTGGATCTCTATGAAATGAAACAGCCGACCCCAAAAATTGGGGATAAAGGCTTTGTTGTTGTTGATGTTGTTGTGCTAGTCCTTCAACAGACAGCTTCAATATATAGTTGAATTTACTTGTTATACTTTAGTTTTTGTATTTGTCTTAATATCAAGCTACCCAAGTTTATCAGCATAACAGCGCTCGACAATAAAACATCAGTAATGTTATAGAGGATATATGTGCTCATGATGTGCCCTTCTTAAGAGACTGAATAACTAATAAGGCATGGGAAAAAATATATCATCTCTTAATTTGAGGAAATAAAATGGAATGGAAGAAAAGAGAGGAAGAAGATTACTATAAGAAATGAGAGAAGGTAAGGGGGCATGGAAAACGGTAGGTGCCCAAATATAAGAGGAAATGATTTGAGGGGTAAGTGAGAAAAGAGAGTTCCTAGTGGAAGTTAAAAGAGCTGGATATTACTGTTGAAAAGACACTTTTCAGAGGAATGAGGACAAGCATAGAGTACCTGCTTAATGAGGGAAAGAGTGAGACAATTGTTTACATCAATGCTTGGAGGTGAAGCAGAATTTAAACTGTATTCTACACTTCAACACGCAAATATGAGTGTGGAAGCATAAGCTTTGGCACGAAAAATAAGGTTCATGGACTAGAACTATCCATAAACTAGAAAGGGAAATGCCACATCAAATAAGCGCTTGGGCTAACAAAATCCTACCCAATGGAGAAATAGTTGTAGAGGCGACGAAACCCTATACTTTTCATTATAAAACCAATAAACTGGAAAAAGATGGATTGTTTTCTGAAAGAATATCTAAACCCATAAAAATTGGAATTTGTTGATGCCGTATTGAAGCAAAGTCAACAAGCAAGAATTTAAACCCAAAGATGTGTCTTATGCAATCAACACAATGAGTCAACGCGGCATTTATTCTTTGAATGTGTGACGTCCTGGTACCTATGGCAATCGCAGAGTAGTAGAGGATTAGGTGGATGTACCGGTTCGAGGGGTGTTGGAGACATTACTGCTTGGATTAGGGCTAGAAGAAACCGAGGTGGGATGTGGTTTATGGAAGCACGTCTCAGACTTGCCGCGTCGGTATAGCACATGTGGAGAGAGCGAAATAGGCGGATATTTGAGGGACTCACTACCACCTCTATAGGGATCTTGCATATTATTGAATTTGATGTATCAGCTTTGAGGAGGCCAACCGGAACCTGAAATTGTACGAAATGTATCTGATTTATTGATTATATGAAATTTACCCTTCTTTTCAAAAATATATATATAACCATTTGCTTTTCTCCTTTTATCTTAAAAAGTATAATAAAGAACATATGACAGCATAATTCCTAAGCCTTGCAGTATCTATCATTAAAACTGTCTATTATGTACCTTCTTTTTTATTTTGCAACTATTGCATAGACAAAGACATGTACAAAGACAAGAAATACTTGTAGATAAATTTATTCAAGCAACCAGTCTCAAAGCACCATGTTTCTTGTTGATTAATGCCAATTGACAGACTTCTTTGATCCCAATCAGAGTTTAATTAGTCATTTTGTTAGTATTTTATATTTTTTCTATAATTATTTGAACTACATTTTTGAATTCTCTTGAGGTATGATGCAAGGTTATCCACGTCAAGATTTCAATTATGTTGGTGTGTGAATGTCTTGGGTTTGGAACCTAAGAAACATTTTTTCCCCTCTAAAATGATTTTTAGGTTGAGTGACTGTAGCTTAAAATTTTATTTTTCTCCAAAAGATATTTCTAACAGTTTACTGCTCATGTCAAGAGTAATGTAGTTCTTCCAGTTATGGCAAAGTCTCAATATGACCAGGCCTAAATATTTTACTACTCCTTGACTCTTTTGAGTTCTACACAACAGTAACAAAAAGCCTTTATCCCAAATGTTTGGGGTCGGTTTACATGAATCCTCATCTTCCAATCAGCTTGGTTAACAGCCATCTTCTCTCTCACATTAGCAAAAGCCAATTACTTTTTCACAGCCTCGTTCCAAGTCTCTTAGGTATACCTCTAGCTTTGCTTTAGAAGCTCCTTTTACTAATAGCCTATCACTCCTAATTAGTGCATCCATTGGTCTCCATTGCACATGTCCAAACCATCTTAAACTATTCCGGCTCTAGCATTCTTGGGGAGATCTATGGAGTCCCCAATTTAGAGTTCTGAATACATAAGATCTATACACAAGGGGAAAAAACTATAAGAAAAGGATCCGGGAAAGGACCTACCAGTCACTTCCTCTATTTTTCTTCTCAAATTGAATCAACTACTTGCCAGTAGTCTTCCTCTTCCCTTCTCTAACTTTATAATCTTATACATGCTTTAGTTTGTAAGTATCTGAAAGTTGAATTTTTTACTTGCTTCAGCCCCTTCGATGTTCTTTCACAAAATAAGTGCACATTAGGTTGATACATGTTATACTTAATTTCTATTTATCCCTTTTTGATCACACATCAGTAATATCCATACAAGGGGGGCTCATGTATATATGTACTCAAACCACCTGAGCATTATACTTAGTCGAGACCTTTTATCAACATGCTATCAGAGCAAGGAAATCCTGACCAAGTCTGTAGATTCCACCAAAATAAAACCCTAGCTCCCATTCACAAACCCTAGCTGCCATCTATCTTCCCTACCCATCCCATCATCCTATGTTGCATAGACATGAATACTACACGACAAAGTTTGTACCTGGTGACACAGATTCAGCACCTTTTTTGACGTGTCCTAGTGTAATTTGGAGTCTTTCTCATGTCCAATACGATGAGGCATGGACACGTCATGAATTTTTGGAGTGTCCATGCTTCCTAGCCATTGTTCCTAATATAAAACCCAAACCTAAATACCATCTCAAGTCCGCCACCAACTAAACCTAAACCTATCTTCCTTTTTCTCTTTCATTCCCAAACCCTATCATCTTTCTATCCCAAACCCTAATCCTTCTGAAAAATCCTAGTGACCATCCTCTCCAAAACCCTAGTATACACTCCAAAAACCCTAGCCACCGCTAAGCCCTAACCAATTAGGCCCCTCTCAATAACAAAATATGGCTACCAACTGTTTCTATTGATGACAACTCTAGTTGTTTTTGTTGAAAGTTGTTAATGTTGTCGTTATGGTGCCTACTAGCCCTGCTATCCTGCTCTACTACCTTCTGCAGCACATCTTGTAACGATGGAGGAGATTGAAGCTATTGTGCGTCATGCGGACTTCAATAAATCTTCTGGCCCGGATGGTTTTAGGAGACTTCTACAAAGCCCACTAGAATATTCTGAAGGAAGAGGTCCTGGTGATCGTCAGAGACTTCTTTGACAACGGCAAACTGATTAGGGAGCTCAATCATACCTTTCTGACTCTGATCCGAAAGAAGAAAGAAGCGACGTCTCTCAGCGATTTTTGGCCTATTGCCTACTGCAATTTTTTATATAAAATTATCACTCACTTGATGTGCAGACGTATGGAGCAGATTATGCAGGACTTGGTGTCTAGCAACCAAGCGGCTTTTGTAAAGGAGCGATCTATTATTGATAATAGCCTGCTTGCTCATGAGTTGCTCCGGGACTTCAACAAATCTGGAGGGGATAAAGTATGCGTCAAGCTTGATCTGCGGAAGGCATACGACTTTATCAATAGGGAGTTCGTGTGCCATATTATGGTTGCTATGAGCTTCGACCGTACTTGGGTGGATAGGGTCCGTGTTTGCATATCCACTCCCTCATTCTCAGTACTAGTGAGGGGCCAACCGTACGGCTTTTTCCGCAGTTCGAGAGGGCTTCGGCAAGGGGACCCGTTGTCGCCATATCTCTTCACGTTGGTTATGGAGTTTTTCACATCTCTCATGGATGTGGCAGTCCATAGGCGTCAGATTATCCCGTTGTACAAACGGGTTCAACCACAAGTATCCATCTTATCTATGCGGACGACTTGTTGGTCTGTATGGTTCCTTCGCGGCGTGGGATAGAGGCTTTGACTTCGATTATGGAGCAATTTGGCTTACTGACTAGCCTCCAGCTGAACAAGGACAAGAACATGGCATATTTCAACAGACTTTGTCAGCAGAAAGAAGAGCGGGCTCTACTTCTTCGTATTGAGAAGGGTGATCTACCAGTCATATATATATATATTTGATCTACCAGTCATATATATATATATAATTTATTAATATTTAACACATACATCTCTTATACGTATATTAGATCACGATATTGACATCACACTCTACATTGTGTAGGATTCCCAGCTTCCCAGCCGAATTGTACACAAGTCTTCGAATATACATCTGTTTCATTCTCTCCAAATATGTCAAGTTGTTGTTGAAAGCCGGATGTGCGCCGTCCAGAACCACCGACATCCTCTTCCGCGTAGATTAGATATCCCTTCAATTTGACTAGTCATCTCTCGATTGGTTGTGACTGGAATGCTTATAATACTACATTGGTGTTTCCATTTATCCCATGTAAATTCACAATGGAAAAATTTGTGATTAAAAGTCTCCTCTGACTGCTGACATAGCATACAACCTTGGTCCTGTACATGAATGCCAAATCTGGCCATCCTATCAAAAGTTAGCAGGTGCCCCTAAGCACTTTATACATGTTTAGTTGCATCTTGCTTGCTAGCTTCTTCACCCAAATGAATTCGACATCAACCATCGGCAGGAGATGCGAATGCACCTGCTCGTACGCATGTTGGAATTCGAACATCCCTGAAGCCAAACCATCCCATAACCAAACGTCCTCCACCAGCCTTGGATCGAGTACAATCCCTCTTATACTTGTTGCAAATTGCCTCCCTATTGGATGCGAATTGAGTTGCCAGGAACCATCAACAATGAGGCTGTTGACCATCTCATTTCTTCCCGTCAATGAGAAGGTTTGCCACCCTAATGTGTCAACAATGCTTTTGTTCCGAGCCAAGGATCAAACCATAGATGTTATTGTTACCTCCACCGAATCTACGAGAAATCAGCGGTTGTATAGCTGCTCTATTCCTTAGTATAGTCTTGTGCGAGCACGAGAACAATTATTCATTTGCAGGGTCCAAAAATTCATATCCTTCAAATATCTGTCGCTCATCCATTTAGCCCATAACGACTGACCCTGTAGGAAGTTCCATGTGAGTCTGATGCCCGCCACCTCTCGAAGCGTAAATAATGAACGTAATCCTACATCTCCTTCGTCTTTAGGTCTGCATAGATCCTTCCAGGCGATAGCATGGACGCCTCCTCGACAAACAAAATTCGCACAAAGCTTGTCTACTTTACGTATGTGGCCGATGGCAACATAATAGTTTCTAGCCAGAAAAGGGATATAGCAGAGATGACCGAACGAATCAGCTCAATATGACCGCCAAAGAAAAAGTACTGAGCATGTCATCCTTCAATGCACCTCTGAACGTACTCAACCATGCTCTGAAACTCCTGCTCGCGAGCATAATTTATCGACAGTGGGAACTTGAATATTTAACCGACAGCTACCCTCTGTCAATCTGTAGAATATCCTGCAATAGTTCCTGGTCTGGGTAATCGAAGTTGAAATATAGCTTACTCTTTTCACGATTTAGATGAAGACCCGATAACTCCCCGAACTTAGCCATTATGCGACCCATAGTGTTTAGGCCTCTATTTGTAGGAACCATAAAAACTAATAAATCATCAGCATATATCAGATGGAAGATAATTGGTGATACCTCTTTGTACAGCAGAATAATGCTTTTGCAGCGAATCGTGACATCCATCAAACATGTGAAATATTCCATAATCATTGTGAGGTATGGAGATAGAGGATCCCTTGATATAGGCCCCGATTGTTGGAGAAGAAACCATGCGGCTACCTCTTTATCGGAACAGAGAAAGTAGGAGACTATTCTCCGCTATCGATCTTCCTTTAACAAATGTCGCTTAATCTAAGGAAATAAGCTCCTGCATACTCCTCTCCATATGTCGACACATTATAGATGTAATAATTTTATACAAGTTGCAGGACGAGATGGGACGGAAGTCCGTGAGAGAAGTCGCCCTTTTTTTCTTCGGTAAAGTGTGAGGAATGTATGGTTCAACTAACGAAGGAGTCTCCCATTGCCGAAAAAATCCTAAACAATAGATATAATTGAAAGTTTAATATCTTCCCAGTAGATATTATAAAACTTACTGTTGAATCCATCCGGCCTCAGAGCTTTGTTGGGATCATGGCTAGCACTTCCTCTATAGTAACAGGAGCATGGAGATATCAATTGCTTTCATGGGTAACTACTCTCTTACAAATTAGCTCTGGGAACTCCTGCTTGTAGTCAGTTTGATTATACAACTGTTGATAAAACTGGAGAGCTTCGCTTTTGATGTCTTCCATCGAGGATACCGCTCATCCTTCTGAATCAATAATGTTTACTCATATTATCCCTATGCTGACGAATCGAAATAGTATCATAGAAGAATTTAGTTAAAGCACCAATTGCCATCTTTCAACCATGAGCACTTAGCTCGTTGGGCCAGTTGGATTTCTTTCTGTAAGGCCAAGGATCGAACGTCTTCAAGTGAGAACTTTCTCATGTCCGGCCAGACCTGAGTCCTGCAGATTCGGTTGGAGGCGCACATGGATACTTCAGAGCTCCATCTCTTTGCACTCTAGAGTAGGGCGGGGCCGGTCCCTGTTCCAGCGCCTCAGGGACTTCTTTATGGCCTTCAATCTCTACGTCAAGCAATACTGATGGTTGCTACTAACGTCCGTACGTAATCCCTCCATAATCGCCTCCATGTAACCGGGTAGGACTGGCCAAGAATTGTTGAACTGGAACGGCCTTGCTTGTCTCTAGACTTCCTTCACAAGCTGCACCAGGATGGGCGAGGGATCGCTAGTAGAGGGAGCGAGGCCTTCAGCAACAACGTATGGAAATTTAGTGAATCATCGATCATTACCAAGTGCCCGATCCAACTAGCACACTATCCGGTTCTGAACAGCCTTGTTACTCCATGCCCACACGTGTCTAGCTCTCTCTAAACATTAGAGACTAGCAAGTATAAGACAGTTTTCAAAGTCTGCAAGAATAGAGTCCGGAACTCTACGTCCCCCAACTTTCTCATTATTGTAAAGCATTGCATTGAAGTCCTCGCATAGTAGTAAAGGCATCTGAAGATGAGATTCAGCAATTTAGCTAATATGGATGATCTCCTGAGAGCGTCCTGTTTCTGTCTATCATTATGCCCGTAGACGGATCCGAAAACAAATTGGAATTCACCTTTATTAGTAAATTATCCGACAATAAGTTGGTCAAATTTCTGGATGATACGTCCTAACCACGACCTATTGTCCCAAAGGAACCAAATTCTTGCCATCTCACTTTGACTCAAGTTATGAGATTGGGACCAAAAGTTGGGAGTCCTGGTCAGCTTCATCTCTGATCTGATTTTAGTCTCTAGCAAATCCGTAATCGAACTGCGTTCTCCGCACTACACCTCTAATCTCGTGCCAACGTCCCAAGGAGTTGGCTCCTCTTGTGTTCAGATCAGAATCGATATTAATGTCGATTGGGTTGACCTTGTGAACCCCCTAAACTCACCATCAGGTCATTGGTGAATTCAGTCTGTATCTCGTGCGCCAAATCTTCTCCAATGACTTCTTTTTTGCCTCTCATAAGCAGGTCCCACTTCAGATTTTCCATACAAACAGCCGTATCCATTGTTGAAGATGAGTACAGCATCAAGCTAACCGCTCCACTCTTTGAAAGCGCGACATTCCTTTTCTTCCTGGTATAGATGATGTATGAGTTGGTTTCTTCCGTCCCCTCCTGTGTACAGATCCCTTGCTGATCATGTCTGCTGGAATTCAAGGTGTTTTTATCCCCTTACAGGATCATCTGGCCCTCTGGCCACTCCTCTGGGTAGCTGCTAGTCATTGAGATAGGACGTTTGCCCAAAGCTCTACTAGGCGTTACAACCAACGCCAGCTCGCACGATGGCACCCTCCTCCTCCGCCTCCAACACCTCTGCATTTTCATTCGGCCCCTGGCCATTACCCCTTTCTTCCTCCATATGCATATCCCGGCCCTCCTGCCTCTCCTCCTCCTGTGGTAAGCTCTATAAATTGTTCATATCTCCAGGAACAACTTCTTCCCCAACTGGACATAGCCTGCTCAAGTGCCCAAAACATCGGCATTGGTTGCAGATCGGTGGAACCCATTCATACTCCACAGTTTGGGATGTGGCTTCAATCTCGACGAACACGCGAGCATATGTGAGTCTTAAGTGTGTCTCTGTAGCCTCATCTGATTTGATTGGATTACCTATCAAACTAACCAACTTCATTAATAACGGAGTACTCCAGTATTGAATAGGGAGTTCCGGAAGTCGAACCCATATAGGTACCATAAGCAGAAGTTCTCGTTCACATTTAACATATGAGTGTCCTTGTTTGAGGAAGACCAATCGCCTATCAAATGTCCAAGGCCCCCCTTGCACCACTCTGTCTACATCTTCCTGAAGTCCAAAACGAACGAAGAACCCATTGTCACAAGAGAATATATCCATGCTACCACGCGACCTCCATACTCAATTGGCATACGCGCGGAATTGACTATAGAACGGTCTATCTTCTAACACATACGATCAAGATGTTTTGCTACCTTCCTGCGGTCTCTTCCAACTCTTCTTTGGTGAATTCTGCCACCCTTATGTTCCCGTCAATAGTCTTCGGTTCAACGTATTGTATAGGAGCATTAGGCAAAGTAGTCCGTGTCTTGCAAACAGAAGCCACGATTTTCCACCACCTTCAGGGATCGCAGTTGCCCTTTGTTGTTGTTGTTCAATCGGAATGATGCCAGGGGGATCACCGTCGTCCCTTGATGTTGATGATTAGGAGGAGCGATCATCGTCAACCCATATTGCTGGTATCTGAAAGGAGCACTACCTGGGCGCAAGTTGGCCTTGTCGCCGGCCTCCCGTCTAGGTCCCCGTTGGACGGACATGTGATAGGCATCTCACCATGGGCCAAGCCTCTCCGAGGCCTCTCACCCTCTCTCTAGCAGGCGCTGTCAAACGCCACCAGTCTCTTGCCGCCCATTAGGTTTTCCCTGTCGCCGCCATTCCACAGTTTTCCAACCCCCTGCCTCATGCTGCTGCATCGGTCGATGTCTAGCCTGGTGATCGTCACTCGCCCGTTCCCCTGATCCCATGCCCGACCTTGGACACGTTTTGCCCCTGGAAGAGTCGCCGCTATCATTAGGGTTATATATATATATATATATATATATATATAGCCACGGATCAAAAGCCCCGTCAAAGCCCCGCCCCCCTACACTACCAGATCGAGGGGCACGTGGGGCTCCCGCGCATACCCGCTCGATCCAACGGTCGAGGGCAATGGGGCTCCCGCAGGGCTCCACATGCGAGACTCCCGATCCTGACCCTATATATATATATATATATATATATATATATATATATATATATATATTTTTGGAAAAAGGGTAAATTTTATTCCAAAATCAACTCAACTCATACAACTTACAGTACATCTCATGGACCTATATATATATATATATATATATATATATATATATTGGAAAAAGGGTAAATTTTATTCCAAAATCAACTCAACTCATACAACTTACAGTACATCTCATGGACCTCTCACCCTACTAGGGTGACATAGCATTTACATCAAACTCAATATTGTGAAGTATGCCTATAGGGGGAGTGGAGAGCCCCTCAAAAATATGCCGATTTCGTTCCCTCCACACATACCAGACCAAGGCAGCTAGTCGCAATCTGGCGGTCTTGAACCAAACATGTCCCCTACCTCTCTGGCCACGAATTCCCGTAATGATGTCTCGAACGTCTCTGTCTGTGTCACAGCCACCCAACGATCTGCGGCATTGTTCAAACCAGATATACCATGACACATTGCACTCAAAGAACAAATGTCTCATGGATTCATTTTTTGCTTCACACAGCATACATTTGGGATTAGGGATGGGGATCCCAAACGTAATGAGCCTCTCTCTCGTCAGCAGTCGTCCCAATATCAATCGGTAGATGTATAATTGTATCTTGCGAGCTAGGCCCTTGCACCAGATGAAGTCGTAATCCTCACTCCTAGGGTTCGTTTGGCGGACCAGGTTGTAGCAACTCTTGAATTGAAATTCCCCTGTAGCTCCAGAATATGCAGGCGGATCCCAAATCCATCTATCAGCCAGCTGACTCGGGTCGATGTCTACCGCTCGAATAGCCGCTCCAAGCTCTGTCATGTGGCGATATAACTCTGGCCTCCATTCACCATTCCTGATAATATGCTGACACTTCATCCCTCTACCAGCCTCCCTGTGTAGCTGGTCGCCCAGTATCTCTAGCAACGATCGACGCTCCACCCAAGGGTCCAGCCAAAGGTTAGTACATGTCCATCTCTCATAATCCGTCGAATAGAAGATTTGAGAACAGCTCTGTGACGGAGAGTACTTTTGAAAGTCACCGAGTGGTTATTGTTGAGGGCACAGGTCCCGTAGTTGCCCATCTTCACATATCGACTGGACATCTAGTCCGCCCACAACGACCCGCCTTTAATGAATCTCTACGCCATCTTCAGCCCCGAGGCCTCCCTGACTGCCAGGAGTGGTCTGAGCCCCACCCCACTCTCCTCCCGAGGTCGGCAGAGTTGCTCCCAGGAAATCGCATGAATGCCTCCTCTCCAAATGAAGTTAGCACAAATGCTCTACACCTTCCTGATAGTGGCCACCGGAACCAAGATAGACTGGAGCCAGAATAGCGCCAGGGCAGAGATGACTGACCTCACTAGCTCAATGCGACCCCCAAAGGACAGGCCAGCTGCCTGCCATCCTTCTACCCTCCTCTGAGCATACTCCACCAGGTCCTGACAGTCCAGTTCTCTCGCATAGTTAATTGTCAGAAGCACCCCCAGGTATTTGACTAGCAGCTTCCCTTTTTCAACGCCTAGGATTGCCGCTCTTTCCTCCTTCAGCGTACAAAGAGAGTTGAAATAGACTCGGCTCTTTTCTCGGTTCAGTTGAAGCCCAGAGAGCTTGCCGAACTCACCCATAGTCCTAGATAGCATGGTCATCCCTCCCATAGTCGGCCGAAGTCCAGGAGATCATCCGTGTATATGAGGTGTGAAACATATTGCGTAATTTGCTTGTACAAAGGCACAACCTGTCCACTATGCACCGCCAAATCCATCAGGCAAGAAAAGTACTCCATGACAAGAGTGAACAGATAAGGAGACAGGGGGTCCCCTTGCCTCAACCCTCTGTTGCTGCGGAAGAACCCATATGGGATGTCCTGTATGAGAACTGAGAATGTAAGGGTCGAGATGCACTCCCTAATCCTCGATACCCATATCTTGTCAAACCCCATAGAACCATCAGGTGACACAGGAAGTCCTTGTTAACCATGTCATAAGCTTTCCTCAGGTCCAGCTTCACACACGTCTTCTCGCACCCCGATTTATTGAACTCCCGCACCATCTCATGAGCGAGTAGGCTGTGCTCCGCGATCAATCTGCCCTTGATGAAAGTCGCCTAGTTCGGGGAGACCAAGTCCTGCATAATCCCCTACATGCGTCGATACATAAGGTGAGTAATTATCTTATAAAGATAATTGCAGCACGCAATAGGACGAAAGTCAGCCAGTGAAGTCGTCCCTTCTTTCTTCGATACCAGGGTCAAGAACGTGTGGTTGAGCTCCTTCAGCAATTTCCCCTACGTGAAGAATTCCTGTACTGCTTAATAACTGGCATCTTCAGGGAATTCCAGTGGCGCTTGTAGAACCCACTGCTAAACCCATCCGGCCCAGGGGCCTTGTTAGGGTCTGCTTTCATGACAATAGCCTCCACCTCCTCCAGCATGATCGGCGCAAGTAACTGGTTGTTGCCATATGGCGTCACCAGCTTCTTTGTGATGATCTCCGAAAAAACAGACAGATAGTCAGTTTGGAAATATAACTCTGAATAGTACCGGACAGCCTCCCCCTAAATCGTAGCTGGGTCGCCAACTAGCTTGCCCTCTCTATCAAGTAGGCAAGAGACTATTTCTGTGTTGTCTGGTACGAATCACATCGTAGAAGAACTTGGAGCAACGGTCCCCCTCCTTAAGCCAGGAGCATTTAGCAAGTTGTGTCGCACTAATAGATCATCTGCATAAATCAGGTAAGAGATAATAGGAACCACCTCTCTGTATAAAGGGGTAATGTTATTACAGTGTACTATCACGTCCATCAAGCAAGTAAAAAACTCTGTTAAGTGTTATATTAGAGTTATTGGTTAATGGGCTTTAGTCCCACATTGCTTAGAGTAATAGGAGAGGAGGCTAGCCTCTCCTATATATATGTAGTCTCTCATTACTAATAACCTATCATTATTTTCCAAATCTACATGGTATCAGAGCCAAAACCCTAGCCGTCACCACCACCCCCGACCTGCTGCTGCCCCCCCCCCCCCCTTGGCCCCCCGACCTACTGCCTCCCCCCACCCTGTTGCCTCCCCCCTGCCTTCCCCCCCCCCGACCTGCTGCCTTCCCCCCCCCGCTGCCCCTGCGACCTCCGCTGCTGCCCCCCCCCCGACACTGCTGCTGCCCCCCCTTGGCCCCCCGACCTGCTGCCCCTGCCCCCTTACTTCCCCCCTCCACCCCCTCCCCCCCCCCCCCCCCCCGCTGCCCTGTCAGCCCCCCCTCCCCGCTTCCCCCTGTCCCGATGACTCAAATCCCTAACCCTAACCCTCACCTCCCATCAGCCGCCACCCAATCCCTCCAAACCCTAAATTAGGTTTCCAAAAAAAAATTAATTCATTGTTGGAATTCTCAGAGGGTAAACATATTTTGTTTGCTGGAACCTCTGCCCCTCAATGCTTCTTTCGAAAATTTAACAAAGAGCACGCATATTGTTGCTGTACATGAATCTTTGTTTCTTTTCTTGATCTTCATACCAGGATCTAACAGAGGTTAACATGGGTTATCTCTCTGTCCTGGCTTGTGATCCACACTCTCTGCTTCCTATGCGCATGTGCCGGTTCTGGTTCCGTTTTTAGCGCATTGGCAGAGTTGCTTTGTTTATCAAGTGGAAAGAATACATCGACAGTCGAACCTCTGACAGATGGCAGACTCTACGGCGAATAGCAATGCCACTGATACTAGTGTCAGCAACACACTAGCGGGCACTAGCACGACGATTTCCTCCATTCGACTTGTCGATCGAAGGTTGGAAGGGCCAGAGGGCTACTCGACATGGAGAAAGAATGTCGAGAAGACACTTCGAGGAATGCGGTTGTCAAAACATCTGACTGACAACCTTCCAGCAGAAAATAATCCCATCATTGAGCAACGGGAGACAGATGACAGTAGACTGTTTACACAGTTGATGAATTCCATGGAACCATCGGTGGAAGACATGTTTCAAAATACGGACTCCTTGAAGGAGTTATAGGAGGTGTTAGCGACGGCGTTTGATGGTAAACGCGATTTGTCTCGTATCTATTACTCGGTCGTTGGTGTCTACCGAGCAAATCAAGGAGATAAATCTCATAAAGACCATTTCCGGACCTTTAAGGCTATGACGGATGAGATCGACCACGTATTACCTTTTACGTCGGATATTAATGAAGCAAGGGCTCAACGTGAGCAGCTTCATGTCATGGCTTATCTTGCCTCTCCTTCCTGATGCAGACTCTGCTCGCTCTCATATTATTGTTGGATCTGATGTACCGTCCCTGTTGGAAGCATACTATCGTGTCCTTCGGACGGCAAAAGTAGTTAAGACCACTCTGAGTGATACTCCTGCTGATAACTTTGCTCTTGGTGCAGCTCGTACAGGATTCCGTGGTGGCCATGGCGGCCCCCATGGTGGCCGAAATGCTGGTCGAGATGGAGGACGTGGAAATGGCGGTCGTGATGGAGGAAGACCGCGTACTTACTTTAACTGTGGTCAGCTTGGCCATTTCTATTGGCAATGCACTAAATCACCTGCTGCTAATATCACGACTGATGCCCCTGATGATGGTGTCCAATCTATTCAGATGACTTCGGACTCATATACAGAGTTCCTTGATTTCCAGGCTCAACATCGTGGTGAAGCTTTTACGTCTGGATCTACAGCTGGATACTCAGCAGCGTGCATAGTCAAACCCAAGCAATGGGTAATTGACTCTGGTGCGTCCTCTCACATGACTGGTAACGCAGATATGATATATGATTATGTACCTGTACGTAGTGCTTCTGGCATTACTGTTGCCAATGGCGGTTCCCTGACAGTCCGAGGCCGTGGAAGTGCCAGTCTTTTTTTCGGACTGTCACTCGATTCTGTATTACTTACACCTGGGAACCCGTACAGTTTAATTTCTATTAGTCAAATTACTCGTGAACTACATTGCTCGGTAACCTTTTTTCCTGATGGTTGTGTTTTTCAGGACCTGAAAACTGGAAAGACTATCGGTAAGGGACATGTGGCTGGAGGCTTGTACCTGTTTGACACTACCTCTTTTGTTGTCTGTGCCGACATGAAACTCAATCCTTTCGAGTTACATTGTCACTTAGGCCATCCATCATCCCAAGCTCTCCAGAAAATGTACCCATCTTTAGATATTCCCGTTTCTTTTCATTGTGAGCCATGTAATTTAGCTAAACATCACCGGGTTCCTTATCCGGTGAGTTCAAATAAAATTGCTTCCGCTCCTTTTCAGTTGGTGCATTCTGATGTATGGGGACCTTGTCTGATTAAATCAGTAATGGATTTCAAGTACTTTGTTACTTTTGTTAATAATTACTCACGTTTCACTTTTGTTTATCTGATGAAAAATCGTTCTGAGTTGTTTAACATTTGGTGTAACTTTTATGCCGAAATAAAAACACAATTTGGTATTCCAATCAAAAAATTTCGGAGTGACAATGGCCGTGAGTATTTATCTCGTGATCTCGATAGACATCTGGCCCGCAATAGCATCATCCACCAAACCTCTTGTGCATACACACCACAACAAAATGGTGTAGCCGAACATAAGAATCGCCATCTACTAGAAACAATACGTGCTCTTATGTTTCAAGCACGTACTTCCAAGAGATTTTGGTCGGATACGATTCTTATTGCTTGTTATCTTATTAACCGCATGCCATCGTCAGTTTTCAATGGTAGCACTTCCTTTTCTAGGCTTTTTTCTGGAAGAGAGCCATTTCCTCCTCTCAGAATCTTTGGCTGCTTATGCTATGTTCGGGATACCCGACCAACCATTTCTAAATTACATCCTAAGGCGATACAATGTATTTTTCTTGGGTATCCTAAAGGTCAGAAAGGGTATCGGTGTTATTCTCCTGTCTTGAAGAGAGATTTTTTCACTCGGGATGTTACCTTTGTAGAAATCGAATTTCCACCACTCCCACAATCAACGGGTTTGGCTCCCCTAGTTTATCCAGAAGAAAATTTTTTATTATTTTCTCCTCAAACACAACAGCCCCCCGCACTGGTGCCCTCCCTTACCGAGCCAGTCTCCCAGGCCGATGGTCCACATACATCGATTCGGCCAGTGCCGACATCGCCCACAGAATCATCCTCATCCGGTTCCACCAGCAGCTCCGGCTCCAATGAGTTGCCTCCACCTGTTCCACCAGCAGCTCTACCAGTTCCACCAGTAGCTCCGGCAGTTCCGCCTCCAGAACGTCCTCATCGTGCCTGTCGTGATCATCCCTTATATGTTGACAGCTACAAAAGACTTACCAGTCACACTCAGTCGCTAGTGGCTACTATTGATGGATTCAGATTCCCAAGACCGCTGAGGAAGGTCTCAAACATCCTGGTTGGCGTGCTGCTATGAATGAGGGGATGAAAGCTCTCCAGGAAAATTATACTTGGGACTTAGTCGACTTACCTACTGGTAAACAGGCAGTCGGCTGTAAATGGGTGTTCACGATTAAGGTAAAACCGGATGGCACACTTGATCGCCTAAAGGCTCGTCAAGTGGCCAAAGGATATTCCCAGACATATGGTGAGGATTACTTCGAGACCTTCTCTCATGTTGCCAAAATGACATATGTTCATGTCTTAATGGCCTTGGTTGTTCGCTATGATTGGCCGCTGCTTCAGCTTGATATCAAAAATGCTTTTCTCCACGGAGATCTTGATGAAGAAGTCTATGTATTGCAACCTCCCGGGTTCGTTGCAAGAGAGGGTAAAGTGTCATTTACGAAAGACCCTCTATGGCCTAAAACAATCACCTCGTGCATGGTTTGGTCGATTTACACATGTTGTTACTCAGTTTGGCATGTGTCAATCAAAGAAGGACCATTCAATCTTCTATCGACACACATCTGCTGGAAGAATACTCCTTGGTATCTACGTTGATATTGTAATCACGGAAGACGACAGCCAGGGTATTGCAGGCCTCAAGAAGTTTCTGGGAGAACAATTTCAAACCAAGGATATGGGATCCTTGAACTATTTCTTGGGCATTGAGGTCACATGGGGTAAATGGGACATTGTAATGTCCCAAAGAAAGTATGTGCTGGACATACTAAATGATGCAGGCATGATGCAAGCCAAGGGAGCAACCTCACCTATGGATCCAGGGACAAAGTTACTTCCAGACGAAGGAGTCCTGATGACCAATTAAGATCAGTATTGTCGAGTAGTTGGAAAACTCAACTACTTGGCGGTCATGACTCGTCCGGACATTTCTTTTGCAGTGAGTGTTGCGAGTAGATTTATGGCTTCTCCAAGAGTTCCACACTGGCAGGCAGTTCTCAGAATTCTATGTTATCTAGTCAAGAAACCAGGAAAAAGAATTCGAATGGAGAATAATGGACACACTCGCATTGAGTGTTTTACTGATGCTGACTGGAGAGCAAGTCTGACAGATAGACGATCTACATCTGGCTACTCAGTATTTATTGACGGAAATCTAGTGTCATGGAAGAGCAAGAAGCAGAGCGTGATAGCACGCTCAAACTCAGAAGCAGAATATCGAGCTATTGCTCATGGCACATCAGAGATATTATATATAAAGCATCTCTTACAAGTACTGGGAGAAGACGCAGGATCTCAAGCGGCAGATCTATGGTGTGATAACCAATCTGCTATTCACATTGCCACCAACCCAGTATTTCATGAACGGACAAAGCATATTGAAATTGACATCCACTTTATCCGTAATGAATATACAAAGGGAGTGATAAAGTTTAAACATGTGAGGATCGACGACCAGATAGCTGACATCTTCACAAAGCCTCTTTTAAGTCCTCGGATTCAATTTCTATATAACAAGCTGGGCATGATTGACATCTATTCTCCAGCTTGAGGGAGGGTGTTAAGTGTTATATTAGAGTTATTGGTTAATGGGCTTTAGTCCCACATTGTTTAGAGTAATAGAAGAGGAGGCTAGCCTCTCCTATATATATGTAGTCTCTCATTAATAATAATCTATCATTATTTTCCAAATCTACAAACTCCATTACCAAGGTAAACAGTTATGGAGATAATGGATCCCCCTGGCGCAAGCCCCAATTACTGGAAAAGAACCTATACGGTTGTCCCTTAATCAGCACAAAAAAGGTAGGAGTCGTGATACACTCATGTATCATGGCCATCCATTTAGCATCAAATCTCATAGCTAGCATGATGTGGCACACAAACTCCCGGTTCACTGAGTCATGTTTTTCGGAGATATAACTTTGTGCAAGCCTTGCCCCCACCCACCTTGTTAAAATTTCAGACCATCTCATGTGCCAATAGACTATTCTCCGCTATAGATCTTCCTTTGACAAATGCCTCCTAGTTAAGGGAAATCAGACCTTGCATAATACTTTCCATACGCCTACACATAATCAATGTAATAATCTTATACAGAAAATTGCAGCACGAGATATGACGGAAGTCAGTCAAAGATGTAGTCCCTTCCTTCTTTGGAATAAGTGTGAAAAATGTATGATTTAACACGCAGGCATACGTGAGTCTTGACTACGTCTCCGTAGCCTCATCTGATTTAATCGGGTTACATATCAAACTAATCAACTTCATTAATAATGGAGTACTCCAGTATTGAATAGGGAGTTCCGGAAGTCGAATCCATATCGGTACCAGACGCAGAAGTTTTCGTTCGCATTTAGCATCTCAGTGCCATTGTTTGAGGATGACCAATCGCCTATCAAATGTCTAAGGCCCCGCTTGCACGACTCTGTCCAATCGCCCATCTCAGTGCTATAGGATCGTAAAAATGATATCTTTTTCGAGTATAAGAGGAGTCTAAGAAGACATATGTCACGCCCCGCTCCCGTAGGAGCGATCGTCCTTGCTAAGGCGTGATGTCGCACGACCCTAGATTGCGCTCGTGCAAGACGGGTTCCATAACGGCCGATTTCAGCGGCTGCGACGGGGTCGTCGCACAGAAGTCCCATGCAGAGACATTGAACATAGCAGCGGAAATTTAGAACAAACACAAGTCATTCAAAAGAAACTCTTTATTGATATTGAAACAACGGTTACATTGGGGGCGCAAGGCCAATATTACAATCACTCAAGCTCACCCTTTACAAGTTCACTCAGCTCTCTCTCATCTCTCAATTACAAATCTTGATCCAGCGGAAGCTTCGGAAGGCGATGTCCATACATTATGTCCCGTATAAGTCTTTTCTCCATGCGGCCGCACGCTTCGAGTCGTCAAGGAACTCCGTGCCTCGACGCATCCAAGCGAGCTCCGCGCCACGAGCTTCTACCTGTGCCTGCACATGGAAACTATGTGGGTGTCAGTACTCAACTGTACTGGTGGAATGAGCTCCTCGCCCACCCATACAAAACCCGCACGTTTTATTTACTTTGTGCAACATAGTCCCTTTTTATCAATTGTCTTTCTAGTCTTGCCTTAGGATCAGTTTCATGACCGACGTCTTGTCTATTTTGTGTCTTTAGACCATCTTGTGCTTGCAACGACAATGTCAACTCATATCTTGCCTCAAGACCCTTCTCGTGCCAACAACGTTAACCTATCGAGTCGTGTTTGCCTTACGGCATAAAATCAGAGACGCAACTACGCGATTAAGCTCTATTTTCCGTGTGACCGTGCTACAAACCCTTGCTGAGGCCGTGCCTCGCAATTCAGTAAGACTTAACCATATCGCCGCCTCGCGGCCCTTGCTACTTTGACCACCAACTAACCCAATCAAGACTTGTGAATGTTAGTGTCACTCAACCAACTTTGCCTTGCGGCGGTTTCCCGACTTAAACTCAAACAACTCAACCAACTTAAGCAACTTATATGCCGACAACTCAAGACTTGACGCCACATCTCGTGCCGAAGCACGACGCCTATGTTGAAACCCAATCTTAGTTCCAAACTTTGTGTTCTAACTGTACACACCTTCAACTCAACTCAATCCAAAGGCATACATGCGGATAGCCGCTATTTGCCGACATCTATATGAACTTGGCCACTAGCAGCACAAGCTATACCTTGACGTACAGTTTTGTTAATTGGGATCCTTTCGACGCAAGTAGCTAGCCCCGTCGCAAGTCCCCGCTTAACCTGTGCCAAAACCTTACGCACGACTATACCCTGTTTCCTCCTAGGCCGAGTCGGCCCCTTGGCCAAGGGTTACCGCTCGAGGGTTCATCGCCCTTGTCGACAAGTTGTCAAATGACCATGCAAGACTCGACACAAACTGACGTCTCACACAGTCATTCCTCTACCAAAACCAAGACTTCTATCCTTGAGACCCCTCGACGACCCACGGTTGCGAGCATTCCTTTCCTTGAGACCCCTCAACGACCCACGGTCACGAGCATTCCTTTCCTTGAGACCCCATCATTTGGTTCAACTCATGAATGCCTATTGATAGTCCTTTCTCAAAACTCACTTTGAATCAATTGTGATCCTTGCCTTAAACACTAAGCCCGTACATCGTGCCTTAATCCACTCGTGCTCTGCGTGACACCCCTGCCCAAGTCGACGGGCCTTGAGATCGTGGGACTATATAACTTGACAAGCCGCGAAGATGCGGGACAGTGCTTGTAATGTCTTAGGTCGACCGGCATAACTTTGCCTAACTTAACTTCGCAACAACTTAACAGCAATGGCTGCGTCAAGCTTTGCCTTAACGGATCGTGCCGTGCACGCATCCAACTTGAACGACCAAGTCACTCGGGTGCCTAGACTTAGGTCACAAGCCGCTTAACGCAACTTAACTCATGGCAAGCCAAGGCTATGCCAAGTCTTGGACGACGGGACCGTGCATGCTTTATGAAGCAATCATGCGGGCGACGCCTATGACTTAGGCAAGTTCATAGTTTTGTATCGAAGACCAACTTTCCTTCTCCCAAGCCGCGGGACGAATGACCGAGTGTCATTTTCAAAGCACGCCGTGCACGAACTCTAAGCCGACCGTTGGACTTTTCCATATTCTAACTCAATTCGACCCGTCGGGATTATTCCCTTTAGCTATGTGGATTCATCTCTTTTATTATTAAGCCTACTTGTGCAAGTTGAATACATGCGATTTATTATGTAAAGGCTAAGATGAGACAAGTTCACCGAAACTATCCCACCTGAGCGAGCGGTCGCCTCGACCGAGCGATGTCTTCCAGCAGCCGTTGCAAGGCTAAGGCCGAACGCCGTCGGCGTTTCGATTCCTCCGATTGACTGAGCGGGACGGGGCACTACATTATACACCACTCAGAAAAAGTTTCGTCCTCGAAACTAACTGAGTACACTTATCGACATATCACTTTACTCAACATTCAAGAACTCTCGCACACAATTCTCCTATGCCTTACTCAAATCCGAGCCACGCTCGTGCTACCCTCAATCCTTTCTTCAAAACTTACGATCTTAAAATCCTCGATACTTCCTCGTTCCTCAAATTTTACTTGAATTCAACGTATCACTTAGTATGGATCGTGCACATATCTTAGGCGTCCCCAAAATACATGCATTTCAACCAAGCCTCGTGATAGCGAATCCCGCCATCACCACTCGAGTCGGATCTTGCACGCATTCAAGCGTCCTTGATATACATGCATGTCAACCGAGCCTCATGAGTGATGCCTTCACCATTCCTATCGCTCCGCACCGGAACGTCTGCCTAACTGCTAGGCTGTCTTTCCGTCAGTATTGGAATCATAGTTCCCAAACAACGATATCAACACTGATCCCATCCTAAGGTCAAACCAAGTTGATAGTACAGGGTTTTCTACCCAAGCTCGTATCACTCCGATTTCTAAACTTCGAGCATAGATTGCCTACACACATCCCAACATTTCGTCGCACGGGGTCCGAGTTATTCAACAAAGCCATCCTATGACAACTTACGTTTCAACCAATTCCTTAACATATCAATCTCACTCGTTCAACAAGCCATTTTGCATAGTCTATCTCTTTGAACACGTTCGACACAGATCGCCTATCAATCTTTCTCAATTCGAGCTCGCTATGACGCAATTCATTGCTAACCAAAATTCCACATTCCATATTTCCTAAGTCATCTATTCCAATTCACGTAATCGATCATGAGGCCGTCTAGCTTAACAATATGTTGTGTCCCGATCTCACGCGAGTCAGATTTTCTACGGTGGGCATGAATCACCATGCACGCTCCCACGGGATAATCATCCTCATCGGGACGTAACTCTTGTTTTGCGTCTAGACTAGTTCATTCTCGATGCGCGGGTTGGACCTACTCAATCCTCAAGTTTCTTTCATTTATCAGTCGCAAGTCCAAACATCCTCGAATTCATCTTCACGTCAAACCGACAAGTCGAGACAATCAACGTTGTCGCGTCCTGATTTTCCGAGTTCGATCATTCCCGCGACATGAATCACCATGTCAGCGCTCACGCGGAACAATCGCCCCAAATCCGACGCAACGCATGTGCGAGGCTGGAGTTGCGCTCGCGCAAGACAAGATCGTCGACGATGTGGCTATCAACGTAACCATCAAGACATGATCATTTTCATCCAACATTCATCTCGGTCAAAATCCTAAGTATTGCATCCAACCGAACAATAACACTTGCACGATCGTCATTTGCCGAGTCAGAGTACCCCCGAGCTATCGCATATCATCTTTGATACGCCTCAATACCATCGACGATATACGTAATTTGACGATCTTCGTTTGCAACGAATTCTGAGTCGTGCGAATGATGCTATCGTCTGACTGGATAATCTCCTCGACATTCAATTCAAGTTCGATCATTATCCCTCGAATCATTCACAACATCAATTTTCTTAATCAATCGATCGACATCCCTGAGGCTATCACATACACCACTCAGGGATGAAGTCATTCAACAAATCCTCAACTTATCATTCGAATCAAAATCCACTTCTTCAAATTCCGTTCGAACCATTCCTCGAATTCCAAGCACGCTCATCTATATGCATTGACGTTATCGTCGCTCGCTAGTACCCCTATCGATAGTCATCTCACTTTACTCAATCGAGTTCAACTCATTCTCGTCCGACACAATTCAATTCCCGTACTCGACTTTTCTAAGGTCGACGCAACTTTGGTGTATATGCCCAGCCCGACTTAGCCAACCGTGCTTACGCAAACCATCTTTTTGTTTTATTGAAAGTTGTTCTCCTACGTTTTGCAAAATAGATAGACTTATTGTATGGACATCCCATGGGACATTTGAGAGAGCGCAACAACGATATCAATATGCGGAAGCAACATTCAGAATTCGCGGAACGGAGTTAAAGAATTCAATCGGTAGTCCAAGGACGTAAAGCCGTGCTCCGATACCATTATGTCACGTCCCGCTCCCGTAGGAGCGATCGTCCTTGCTAAGGCGTGATGCCGCACGACCCTAGATTGCGCTCGTGCAAGACGGGTTCCATAACGGCCGATTTCAGCGGCTGCGACGGGGTCGTCGCACAGAAGTCCCATGCAGAGACATTGAACATAGCAGCGGAAATTTAAAACAAACACAAGTCATTCAAAAGAAGCTCTTTATTGATATTGAAACAACGGTTACATTGGGGGCGCAAGGCCAATATTACAATCACTCAAGCTCACCCTTTACAAGTTCACTCAGCTCTCTCTCATCTCTCAATTACAAATCTTGATCCAGCGGAAGCTTCGGAAGGTGATGTCCATACATTATGTCCCGTATAAGTCTTTTCTCCATGCGGCCGCACGCTTCTAGTCGTCAAGGAACTCCGTGCCTCGACGCATCCAAGCGAGCTCCGCGCCACGAGCTTCTACCTGTGCCTGCACATGGAAACTATGTGGGTGTCAGTACTCAACTGTACTGGTGGAATGAGCTCCTCGCCCACCCATACAAAACCCGCACGTTTTATTTACTTTGTGCAACATAGTCCCTTTTATCAATTGTCTTTCTAGTCTTACCTTAGGATCAGTTTCATGACCGACGCCTTGCCTATTTTGTGTCTTTAGACCATCTTGTGCTTGCAACGACAATGTTAACTCATATCTTGCCTCAAGACCCTTCTCGTGCCAACAATGTTAACCTATCGAGTCGTGTTTGCCTTACGGCTTAAAATCAGAGACGCAACTACGCGATTAAGCTCCATTTTCCGTGTGACCGTGCTACAAACCCTTGCTGAGGCCGTGCCTCGCAATTCAGTAAGACTTAACCATATCTTCGTCTCGCGGCCCTTGCCGCCTAGCGGCCCTTGCTACTTTGACCACCAACTAACCCAATCAAGACTTGTGAATGTTAGTGTCACTCAACCAACTTTGCCTTGCGGCGGTTTTCCGACTTAAACTCAAACAACTCAACCAACTTAAGCAACTTATATACCGACAACTCAAGACTTGACGCCACATCTCGTGCCGAAGCACGACGCCTATGTTGAAACCCAATCTTAGGCCCAAACTTTGTGTTCTAACTGTACACACCTTCAACTCAACTCAATCCAAAGGCATACATGTGGATAGCCGCTATTTGCCGACATCTATATGAACTTGGCCACTAGCATCACAAGCTATACCTTGACGTATAGTTTTGTTAATCGGGATCCTTTCGACGCAAGTAGCTAGCCCCGTCACAAGTCTCCGCTTAACCTGTGCCAAAACCTTACGCACGACTATACACTATTCCCTCCTAGGCCGAGTCGGCCCCTTGGCCAAAAGGGTTACCGCTCGAGGGTTCATCGCCCTTGTCAACAAGTTGTCAAATGACCATGCAAGACTCGACACAAACTGACGTCTCACACAGTCATTCCTCTACCAAAACCAAGACTTCTATCCTTGAGACCCCTCGACGACCCACGGTCGCGAGTATTCCTTTCCTTGAGACCCCTCAACGATCCACGGTCGCGAACATTCCTTTCCTTGAGACCCCATCATTTGGTTCAACTCATGAATGCCTATTTGATAGTCCTTTCTCAAAACTCACTTTGAATCAATTGTGATCCTTGCCTTAAACACTAAGCCCGTACATCGTGCCTTAAGCCACTCGTGCTCTGCGTGACACTCCTGTCCAAGTCGACGGGCCTTGAGATCGTGGGACTATATAACTTGACAAGCCGCGAAGGTGCGGAACAGTGCTTGTAATGTCTTAGGTCGACCGGCATAACTTTGCCTAACTTAACTTCGCAACAACTTAACAGCAATGGCTGCGTCAAGCTTTGCCTTAACGGATCGTGCCGTGCACGCATCCAACTTGAACGACCAAGTCACTCGGGTGCCTAGACTTAGGTCACAAGCCGCTTAACGCAACTTAACTCATGGCAAGCCAAGGCTATGCCAAGCCTTGGACGACGGTACCGTGCATGCTTTATGAAGCAATCATGCGGGCGACGCCTATGACTTAGACAAGTTCATAGTTTTGTATCGAAGACCAACTTTCTTTCTCCCAAGCCGCGGGACGAAGGACCGAGTGTCATTTTCAAAGCACGTCGTACACCAACTCTAAGCCGACCGTTGGACCTTTCCATATTCTAACTCAATTCGACCCGTCGGAATTATTCCCTTTAGCTATGTGGATTCATCTCTTTTATTATTAAGCCTACTTGTGCAAGTTGAAAACATGCGATTTATTATGTGAAGGCTAAGATGAGGCAAGTTCACCGAAACTACCCCACCTGAGCGAGCGGTCGCCTCGACCGAGCGATGTCTTCCAGCAGCCGTTGCAAGGCTAAGGCCGAACGCCGTCGGCGTTTCGATTCCTCCGATTGACTGAGCGGGACGGGACACTACAACATACGTGATTGACCTAGGAAAACCTTATCAAGACTAGGCTCCAAGTTAATAGACTATTATAAGACAAAAATTAAAAGAGAGACTTGGCTCCAAGTTAATAGACTATTATAAGAAAAAAAATGGAAGAGAGAACATTTCCCCTCCATCTCCCGTGCCTTCTACTCGCATCTATTTCTGTAACATTCCTTGTGTTTCCCACTGTTGCAGCTAGCTGATAATGTATATTCTCTACACCTCACCAGGAAGTTCCTATAGTGTCGCAACCATCTGTCTATTGCTAAGCATCCACATCCTGAAGGAGAACTTATATTTGTCCTACCATTTGACCATGATCTTTTGATTGCTCTTCACAAAGGCAAACATATTATCTGATTGCTAACCTTGTCTTCCTTGATGTACTGGATTCCTTCTATCACAAGTTTGCATTGTCTGCCTTCCACTCCTATTTCTAAGACTTAATGGAAGCATTAGTAAATCTAGCCTAAAGTCAAGCAATCTATGATTAATAAGATGGATACTCTCCTATCTCGTGGAGCATAGGATGGAGCATAGGACGTGTTTCTTTCTCCTAATACCAATGTAGTTTCCTTCTGTCGGAGGTTTAATATCTTATAGGTGTCAATATAAAGCTCAGTTAGTGATGAAGGCTTTTATTCATACTTATGGTGTTGATTATTTTTAGATAAGTTCATTATTTTTAGAAATTCTCGTGTGGTTTGTCTCAACTCTCTCGGGGTGCTCTCACTCTTGTTTTGAACAATGATAAGCCTTTGTTTCAGCTTGGTGTTGCATTTATGTAGGTTGACCAAGGAAAGACTAAAGTATGCAAACTAAATAAGACAATTTATGATCTCGAGCAAAGTCCCTATGCTTGGTTTGAGAAACCCAATCAAGTAGTTACACGAGTTGGTTTTCACAGCGGTCATCCAAATTACTCCTTGTTTGTAAGAAATACTATCAGTTAACTATTATTGTATACCTCACTTTAGTTCCACATCGTCCCAGTTAAAGGAGGATGTCATGATTTGCTCCTATAAATGTACCAAGGCTTATCATGTTTTATTCACATTAATCAATTAAGAGTTCTCTCTGAATTTCATGGTACAAGAGCTATGAAAATTTGAAGAGAACCCTTAACTCCAAAAAACAGGAGCCTTATGGGTTCTAAGGTAGTCCTCATGTTATTATTCTCTTAATTAAATTGAGTATTGTGACTGACATTAAATTATTACTTCAATTCTTGTCATTAGAAATTTAAAACTGATATTTAAAATATACTTTGTATAAGTTGCCAAAGTTGGTCCTATTGGTAAGATATAAAATGGTGGTGGTCCAAAGACTAGGTTATTCAGGGAATCCCCTTCCTACTGTGGTTGAGGTCTTATGAATTCAGCTAAAGAGCTGTCCAGACGTTTTCTATGTACTTCAAGATTTATTTATATAAGTTGAGGGAAGAGAAACTTAAGCCAGGTGTTCTCCCTGTTTATTGTGGATGGAGATGTGTTTATTGTGGATGGAGACGATTGATATTAGGTATATTAAGTTCGCCAAAATCATGAATTTTCATTATCATGCTTGGCCGGTCTAATTCTGTAACATAACTCAATTTTAACGTGAGAAATATTGTAGGAACCAATAAGATTACATTGGAAGCATACCAGGACCACCAGTACCAGAAGCTTCTAAATTAATGAAAGCTCCCACAGTATCCCTCCATTTATGTGTCTTCACAAAGCCATGAGAACCCTGAGAATTAAAACCATATACAAGACCACTTAGATTAAGTAAACATATTAAATACATGTACATCTTTCAGTACTTCGGCAAGCCAAACTGCTCCTAATAAGCATTTTCAACTTCAGAATCTGGCTGGGCCATAATCCCACAATCTCAGTTAAAGTAGCCCCAAAAGAATATGTAATTCACTTTTATGTCAAAAAATAAATGGGCGCTGCAATCAGACATGAAAGTGGTGCAAAATCAATTAGACCGCTCTATTATTGATCATCAGCTAATGATGCAAACAAAAGTAAGCTTCTCAAAGGGATACAATTAAACATCACAACCGGAATGTTGTAACATGCTTTAAATGAAGCCAAGGTGTAGAACTGAATCGATGTACCTCGGCACACTTTATGTGGCCACAACCAGCAAATCAGGGTGTCATGTATAGTTAGTTGCATGAAGTGGGAAGTAGTACTCACCTTGGATACGAGTTTGAGAACAGTAAACTCAAGAAAATGCTGAGGAGGAATCTAAGGGTTTAAGTGAAAAATATATAAATTATAATTGAGTTAAAGCTGATACAATAACACTGCTAGCAAGGGGACAAGCTCGGGTCAGGCTCATGTAAGCTAAGGTATAGTCCATGTTAAGCTTGACCATATATAGAGTAAAGTTTCAGGAGGGCAATTGGGCAAAGATATGAACTGGGATAGAGAACTGTTACAATTACGTCATCACAGATTACAGAAGCAAAGGCAATGAGCAAAAAATAAGAAGTTTTTGTCATCCATAAACATATAGCAGAGTTCTTCAGTATAACACAAAACTAATGGAAGTCATCTGTTCACTCTCTTGGTCAACCTGTAAATATTTAAGTTTAAATTTCAGTAAAGTCCTAAACAGTAAACACTATAATAAGAAGGCAGGCCAAGCTACAGAGCCAAGAACTTAGGCCAATGCTGCTCTTGTGAATTGGCAGGTTCAGACAAGCCAATTTCCAGTCCAATTTGATGGATTCATAATAACTGAAGTTGATAAAGAACACTTCACCAAGAGTAATCCTCTCAATTGGAGCCAGACTGATCCATGCCTCAAGGGGCTTAATGTGCTTTTGTCTGAATAGGTTTGAGTTTATAGAAGAGAACTAGAGTGTCAGCTTACGAGAATGTATAGATGTCTTTGGCCATATAAAGTGTTGGATGGATGAAGCGCTAAGGTTGGCCATGCAGATTATAGAAAAGGTAATTATTTATTCAATAAATGGTAATCATTTACATTTCCTTGCTATCACTTAATGTGTCAGAATCCCATACCATGTACATCATTATCTATATTATGAAGAATACCCAGAAGAGACATCTGGGCTCCATAAAAAATGCGGTTGTTTCTTTCCTTCCAAACATGCCAAACTGCTGCTGCAAGTCTAATACGAGCAGTACTAAACCAACCAGCACCTCGGCTTCTCGCATTACGTATGTCTTCCACAATAGCCGTCCACTCCATAGAAGACCATCCTGACATGTTTAATTTAATCCCCTGAGCTCTCCATATCTGCCTAGTGACCATGCAGGTAAAAAATAAATGATCCATAGATTCGCGCTCAGCACCACACAAGACACATTTTTGCCCGTCAGTCTGTACTACGAATCTTCTCAGCCTATCGAGTGTAAGCAATCTCTTTAAACAAAGCTTGTACATACAAAATTGCATCTTTAGCGCAAGACCCTTTCACCTATACTATGTCCGTCATCTCCCATCGCCCTTGTGTACTTCTTATGTGGTTGTATACATCCTTGGCCACAAACTTCTTTCCACCCGAGTCACTCCAGACCCACTCGTCAGCCTCCAGAGTCGGGTCAATAATGCACCTGCAAATCTCTCGGCTGACAGTATCATATGCCTTTCGTAGATCCAGTTTGAGGCAAGCTTTACTCCCCTTGGGTTTATTAAAACTCTGTAACATCTCATGCGCCAATAAATTGTTCTCTGCAACCTCTCTGCCTTTCATGAAGGCAATTTGGTTTGGTGAGACCAACTCTTGCATTATTTTTTCCATTCTTCTGCAAAATCAGATGCGTGATTACCTTATATAGATAGTTGCAACAAGCTATAGGCCAGAAATCGGCCAGGGACGTGGCTCCTTCCTTCTTGGGTATGAGTGTGAGGTATGTGTGATTTAGCTCCCGCGACAACCTACTATTGACGAAGTCCCCTACTACCTCCAAGACCTGCTCTTTAATGTCCTTCCAATGGTGCTTGTAAAACTTACTACCAAAGCCATCCGGGCCCGGGGCTTTATTTGGATCTGCCTTCATTATTATGGCTTCCACTTCTTCCATAGTAGCCAGAGCCAACAGGAGTTGATTCCCATATGTCGTAACCACTCTTTTGCATACAATTTCAGGAAACAATATTGCTGAAGGGTCCAAACGGATGTCTTAGCATTAAATAACCTAAACTAAAATCAAATAGTGGAACCCGAGGGGTGTTCACTAAAAATGAAGGGACTCATGTTACAATAACTGTATAACAGGTCATGAACCTGAAAGATTGTTTAGGTCGTCATAAAGAACAATCTTATGCACGACATGAAGCTCATGTTTCTTTCTATAGAAGGTGAGTAAAAAAACAAGAGTGAAATAGAGAAAGACAATAATACTTCTCCTCCAGGTGTCTTCAGGCGGGCAATGAATCAATGATGTAAGAAAGATTTCATCTCATACGTTTTTTCTTTCAAATCTCTCAATAACCAGCCAAGAAAAAGCAGACACTAGACTCATTTTTTCCTTTCATTCATTTTCCTTGGAAGACATAGCTGAAAGACCTTGAAAAGCAGATTGTCTCAGCTACTTCCATCATAAAAGGATTTGGATAAAAGCTCCCAGGTTCCCACAACCTACCAGGAACCGTGACCCAAACCTCGGTGTGTTCCCAATCAGGATTACCAAATGTGGCAATCTGGGTACCAGAATCTTAAAAGAAGAAGCTTGACAAATATATCAATCAAACCGTACAAAAGAAGACAATAAATCAGCTAATTGTAAAAATGGAACATTCAAGAAAAGGCGATATAGGATCCAATATGAATTCCTCCTACCATATGCAAATGTATATACACACACAAACGACACAACTCTCAAGTGAACTGCATATCCCCCTCATACCATGTACCAGGGAAGTAGCATACCGCGTACTGAAGTGAACTGCGACTCAGATGGCAAATATCTGGATTCTAGGCAAACTACTTAGAGCGCTCAGCCATTTAACACCTTAGAATATCCTAAGAATAGCCAAATAACTAGAAAAGGAAAGAATAGCAAGAGATTAAAGCAATGAAAGCAGCATCATAGAGTAACCACTATTGTGGAGACATGGATGAAAAGTAACTCATTGCAGATGTGGTCATGTTACCAAAAGAAAGATTTCTTCTGCACCGTTGAAAAGGAAAATTAAAGGTCGAGGAGGAATCCAGCTTGAATCAACAACAAGCCGTGCTAGTTCAAGCATTGACGCTGAAAAAGAAAGTACAGGAAAAGCTTGAATATTCGATTAATATAGTAATGTATAGCTAAAGGTTATTTTCAGTATTTAGTGAGTATGACTCCACTCACCAACACATGAACCACAATCGCCTGCACCAGTAGAACCAAGTGGACTGTCATAGTGACCATTCACTAGGATAGATGGATCGTGGTCTTTGGAAGAATTTGATGAAATCCTGAGGTGCAATTGGAATTTATTAAAAGTCAGCACTGAGACTGTACAAACATCTAAAGTTACATATTGCTATATATCTGATTTAGACTACAGAGCAAACTTTTCTTAGGTATGCTCCTAAATGTTCAATGATCAATCTTGGTTCCGTTCTACTTGCCTTTTTGGTTACTTTATGTTCACTTTTATAATAGGTATAGATATGAGTTTTGAAATTTAAACTACTGCAGTTGACATTTATATCCATTAGCCAGATGCAGGTAACTGTGATTTAAGGAGCATTAATAGCTTTACTAAGGAAGTGCAGCCTCCAAATTGTCCCACTCCCTCCTCAACACAAGTAGCCCACACCCTCTACCGCCAGAAAGGCAGAAAGGCATTTGCAAACCTAGGCCTCACCTTTTTTTTTCCATAATCATTCTTTTTATGACTCTATAATCAACATTCAGAATCCATTCCCAATTTCCAATATATCATATAAAATAGATCACTGCCAGGACTTTCTCGTATTTCATTTTGTAAAATTGCATATTCTTCACTTCTATGAAGATTCATAAAAATGAACATCTTTCTTTGCTAGCATCTTTCTGAACTACAAGTCTGCAAATATACATATGTTTCTGACTTTCTGTGCACTCAGCTAGTCAGCTTGAACAGATAACATTCGTTTTGGATTATGGTCAAAACATAATCAGCTTTTTCTGGTATCCTTTATTAAAAAGATAATAAAAGAAAGGAGCACAACCAAGCTCCCCCAAGAACATACCTCCATATGGATTCGAAACCTGAGTTAGATACCTTACAGACGATTTTGTGCCATACTAGAAAAAGGAGGCAGGAGGCGCAACCAAGCATCCTTCATTTTCGAGATCAATTAGTTCAAATTCCAAATGGACATTTTCGACCTTAATATTATAAATATGCTCCCATCATTCATGTTCTTTACAGTCACGATACTCTCTTTATTTCTCTTTTAGTGGCAAAACTTAAACTACCAATCATATAGAAGGAAAAAAAAAATCAATCTCATCGTCTTCATAAACATTTTATTCTGTATACCTACACTATGATTATAGTAAAACAGTTTACACAATCCTCTACATCAGCAGAAGAATAGTGATTAATGTGTTTACAAGCTTATATACTTGCATCCTCGGGTGAAGATACATGAATACAAAAAATACATGCAAATTTAGGGCGGCGTAGCCGTCATGTTTAAATGGATGGTGTATGCATGTACTGAAGAAGATGGTCATCAACCAAGAAAAACACATTTTATACCACGACATATTGAGAAAAGAAAATTGTATGGATTTTATTGGAGATGTAATCAACAGAATTCATGCTAGTCATTATAAAGAGGTATGGCATATAAAACTTAAGGATGAACTAGTATCGCAGTACCTCATGACAATATTTTTGTGATTCCTGTACGCAAGGGAGATGCTATGACGCAGAAATATCATATTAAATGAACCACTAACAAGTGATTCATCAACCTCCGTTCTGCAACATGGAAATAAAACTTGTTGACACATCTAAATGAGAGAGCATTTTTTTAAAAAAGCAGCAGCTACTGAATCCTGAAAGTTCCTGTGGATGTTCATACACAGCACTTTTAAAATACTCCACATTCATGCGGACACTACTATCGTAAAATTCATCATGGTCACCATACAGAAATGTGGAAATAGATAGAATTCAGAGATGAATCTAGAAAATAATGATTAAAAGAAACAAACTGTAGCTTTTGACAGTTTCCAATATAAGTTTAGATACAATAAGCAATTTCTTGCACAAGAATTGTGGTTTACAAATGGTAAAAATGACAAGAAATATATTGACAAAGCATTTGGCTTCGCATTGAAACCCTAGCTGATACAATAAGCAATTACATTTATTGTGGCCGCTCTAACCATATTGAGACTACTTGCTTGCAGAAACATGCTACTCAGGCATTATGTCAACGACCGACAACTATTATAAATGCTTCCAAAGACTATTTCTGCATCAACTTCACTTTCTTCGGTGCCTCCATCACCCCTCCTAGGACTTTCTACTTTTCAACTATCCTCTCTATTTACTCCTTTACCCACTTATCTACTACCAATTTGTCTAGTACCTTAGTTAACACCTGTCTTTTTTCATTCTACTCCATGGGTCCTCGAGTCTAGGTGTAGTGCCCCGTCCCGCTCAGTCAATCGGAGGAATCGAAACGCCGACGGCGTTCGGACTTAGCCTTGCAACGACTGCTCGAAGACATCGCTCGGTCGAGGCGACCACTCGCTTAGGTAGGGTAGTTTCGGTGAACTTGCCTCTATCTTAGCCTTCACATAATAAATCGCATGTTTTCAACTTGCACAAGTAGGCTTGATAATAAAAGAGACGAATCAACGTAGATAAGGGAATAATCCCGACAGGTCAAATTGAGTTAGAATATGGAAAGGTCCAACGGTCGGCTTAGAGTTGGTGCACGGCGTGCTTTGAAAATGACACTCGATCCTTCGTCCCGTGGCTTGAGAGAAGGAAAGTTGGTATTCACCGCAAAGCAAAGAGTTAGCCTAAGTCATAGGCGACGCCCGCGTAAATGCTCGATAAAGCATGCACGCTTCCACGATGCAAGGCTTGGCATAGCTTTTGCTCGCCCCACGAGTTAAAGTTATAGTGCACGGCTTGTGTCATAAGTCTAGGCACCCAAATGACTCGGTCGTCCAAAGTCGAATGCGTGCACGGCACGTTCCATCAAGGCAAGGCTTGACGCAGCCTTTGCTCGTCAAGTTGTTGCAAGGTTAAGTTAGGCAAGTCATGTTAGGCTATCGGAGTAGTAGCAAGCAAGGTCCCACGAGTTCTACGGCTGGGTATAGCCATGAAGTCCCACGATCTCAAGGTCCGTCATATAAAGTATGACCCGGACAGTAGTGTTGCGTAGAACACGGTTGGCTTAAGGCACAATGCACGGACTTAGTGTTTAAGGCACGAGCTACGGTTGGTTTCAAGTCGAGTTGCATTCCTAAGTTGAGTAAAAAGGATATGGCATCAAGGGAGAAGGCTCGCGACCGTGGGTCGTCGAGGGATCTCAAGGATAGAAGTCTTGAACATGGTTTTGAAAGAGAGGGTAACACTGAAAGAAGGATGATTGTGTGAGACGTCAGTTTGAGTCGAGTCTTGCATGGTCATTGACAACTTGTCGACAAGGGCGATGTTTCCTCGAGCGGCAACCCTGGACCATGGGACCGACTCGGCCTAGGAGGAAACAAGGTATAGTCGTGCATAAGATTTTAGCACGGGTTAAAGCGGGGGCTTGCAACGGAGCTAGCTACTTGCGTTGAAAGGTCCCCGATTTAACCAAGCTATACGTCGCAGGATAGCTTGTGATGCTAGTGGCCAAGTTCATATAGATGTCGGCAAATAGCGGCTATCCGCGTGTATGCCTTTGGATTGAGTCGAGTTGAATGTGTGTACAGTTAGAACACAAAAGTTTGGGCCTAAGATTGGATTTTCAACATAGGCGTCGTGCTTCAGCACGAGATGTGACGTCGAGTCTCAAGTGTGGACATGTGAGTTACAAAAGTTGGGTTTGAGTTGTTCGAGTTTAAGTCAGGAATCGCCGCAAGGCAAGTTGGTTAAGTGACACTAAGTTCACAAGTCTCGATTGGGTCAGTTGATGATCAAAGTAGCAAGGGCCGCGAGGCAGCGATATGGTTAAGTCTCACTGAGTTGCGAGGCACGGCCTCAACAAGGGTTTGTAGCCCGGTCACACGGAAATGGAGCCTCATCGCGTAATTGCGTCTCTGATTTTAAGCCGTAAGGCAAACACGACTTGATAGGTTAACGTTGTTGAGTTAACGTTGTTGGTGCAAAGCACGGGATGGTCTAGAGATAGAATAGGCCAAGACGTCGGTCCTAAAACTGATCCTAAGGCAAGAGTAGAAAGACAATTGATAAGAAGGGACTATGTTGCACGAAGTAAATCAAACGTGTTAGTTTTGTATGGGTGGGCGAGGAGCTCATTCCACCAGTACAGTTGAGTACTGACACCCACATAGTTTTCATGTGCAGGCACAGGTAGAAGCTCGTGGCGCGGAGCTCGCTTGGATGCGTCGAGGCACGGAGTTCCTTGGCGATTCGAAGCGTGCGGCCGCATGGATTTCAAGACTTATACGGGACATAATGTATGGACGTCGCCTTCCGAAGCATCCCGCCGGCTCAAGACATGTAATTGAGAGATGAGAGAGAGCAGAGTGAACTTGTAATGTGAGAAAAGTGAGCTCGAGAGACTTGTAATCTTGGCCTTGCACCCATTGTAACCTTTGCTTCAATATCAATAAAGAGCTTCTTTGAGTAACTTGTGTTTTGTTCTAATTTCCGCTGCTATTCTTCAATGTCTCTACATGGGACTTTTGTGCGACGATCCCGTCGCAGCCGCTGAAATCGGCCGTTATGGAACCCGCCTTGCACGAGCGCAATCTAGGCTCGTGCGGCATCACGCCTTAGCGAGGACGATCGCTCCTACGGGAGCGGAGCGTGACACTAGGGCTTCCAACAATGTAGCATTTTGAGATTGAATCTTTGGTGTCAGGTCCTCACTGACAATGATTCATTGCCAATCGCGGCAATACTCTTGTACATGGTTCAAGTTTCATCCAGTTAACCCTCATCCTTAATCCTCAGTCCATTCTTGTGGTCCATTTTGCTATGAGCAAACCTTCTACACAATAATCATCTGGTGAAAGATCTTAACTGCTTCATAACTTTTTTCCTTTCTATTGTAATGATTCAGGATCTCAAGTTGTAGGCAGTGATTGGTGGGGATTGTGAGGTGAATCGGTTGTACCACTTGGGTGTTTCGCCATTTGCTTTGGGTTCTGTTCTATGATTGATTGACAATTTAGGCTCGGTCATCCTCCTCTCTAGTCCTCATAACTAAAAGACCAGATTTATCCTTCTCCAAGTTTCAAACAGGGAGGGAACAGTAGGGCATGAAGGGGCCATCCCCCCCCCCCCCCCCCCAAGTTTTAGAAACATATGTGCATATGTTCTGCCCCCCCCCCCCCCCCCCCTCTCATCGTTCGATCATGATTTCAACCTTGTGTATAAGCCTTGTATTATGAGAAGCATCATTGTTCCAATCCCTTTATGAGCCCTAAAAAAATGTAATTCTCCTTTGTTATTAGTCTACATGGATATTTGGAGTCCTTATAGACTAAAATGTACTTTTGTTGCTTATGCGACATTTATTGATGGTTACTCAATAAATCATTCTAAGGTTCTCTCGGTTTTAAGAATCTTCCATAACAAAATAAAAAACTCACTACCATTATTATAACTCTTCGTACTAGCAAATGCCAAAGAATACCTGAACCAAGATTTTCATAGCGTAGTTTGTACCACGGTATACTACACAAACTTATTCATATACACCTCCACGAAATGTTGTTAAACAAAGAAATCGACACTTGAGGTGGATCGACTTCTCAGTTTCCAAATGAATATTCATCAACATTATTGTAACTTTGGTCTTCCCATTGTTTGCTAGCTTATTAACTGAATGTCCTCCATCATCTTCAATAGCCAAACTCCCTTTTATAGCACTTTCTCCAACCAAGAACCTTTCCCCTGAATCCAGCCTGCAACAGACAATGCTGGAAGTCCTGCAATATGGGGTCCGGAACCGGCCTTCCCTCCAATTTCTCCCTCATGTGCGAAAGAGCATTAAAGTCCCCCATAAGTAAGAGTGGAAGCTTGGGTCCATCAGCCAACACGCCCACGTGGATAATTTGACGCCATAAATCCTCCTGCCTCCGCCTATCGTTGTGCCCATACATCGCTCCAAACAATAAACATAAACTTAAAGCCACCTTTATTAGAGAACTCCACAATTAATTGCTCAGACATATGGACAACCCTTCTATCCCAACTGCGACAATCCCACCCAACCCAGATCCTGGTCATGTTGCATAAATTAAGATTGTGCACCTGTGCCAAGTGTCTCAGGGTTCTCTTCACCAATAATATTTCCACCTTTATCATAGTTTCCAGCAGCGCATTAATGGAACACCGCGCAGATTTAAGCCCCTCAGAAATCTCTTTCCATCCCCCTAACGAGCAAGCTCCCCGAACATTCCATGAGAGAATAAACATTAAGAAATAGTCATGTCCCCCTATAACGCATCAGATTCAACACCTGGGATAAATACTAGTTATGCCTGACTCTTATCATGCACTGCACCATTGTTCCTTTTTGGGGCCGATTTCAGTAAGAGTAACCTGGCTTACTCAGGGTTGTATGTACATTCATCCTCCTCCATGGCTCCAAAAGCAGCGATCGCACGAGATGGCTCCTCCCGTAACGGTCCAGCATGCCGCTTTCTGCTTGGAAACGTTCCATCCTTTGGAGCCTCATAGCTGGAAGAGCCCATGTTGGCCGTAGCACACATATCTAACCATCTCTCGTTGAGCTTGGAACACAATCATCTGTCCTTAGGCAGCATCCCTGTCATCATCCACACGCACCCCATCACTCCCATAAACACTGATGGAAGACACGAACACTATTTCCTCTTTGTCTATGCCACCAACCACATCCACTTGTATACCCGCACTTCTATCTTCCATGGCCTCATCTCCAACGCAACTGGAAGAAGCCAACAGAGAAGCACAATCAGCCGACGTGACATGTTTACAAGCCGTAGAGTCATGACCGAAACACGCACATATGCTACATCCTGGAGGGACCCATTCATACTCCAAAGCCTGAGTGAGTACCTCACCTGATCGGACCTCATACACCAGTACCCGAGGAAGGTCCCGTCCTGCTCCGATCTCAACAAAAACACGGGCATACATCAGTCGGATTCGATATGCTGTAGCATCATCCGTTTTAATAGGGTTGCCAATTAGACTAGCAAGCCTCATCAACAATGGACCACTCAAGTATTTGATAGGGAACGTAGGAAAGCGAATCCAGACTGGCACCACATTGAGTACATCCTTCTCGCACGTAGACTCCGGGGTCCACTCTTTTAGAATAATGAGCCGACCATCGAATGCGACCATCGAATGCCCTCCCTGAATAATACGCTCCACATTCTCACGAAGGCCAAATTTGGCAAAATAGAAGCCATTCTTCCTAGCAAATATTTCCATACTACCCTTTGGACGCCAGACCCTATAGGCATAAGCACGGATCTGTCCATAGAATGGCTTGTCACCAAGCACATATAGTATATGAGTATTCTTCCAGTATTCCCTCACCTCCTTTATCTCTTATGCAGCGAATGTAGATCTATAACCATCTCCCACCTTCTTTGGTGCCACAAAGTTCATTCCTGTAACCGGGGAGGATATGCTCGGGAGACAAATATCCGTCCACGATTTACTGGCAACTGGAGAACTTGATGTCACATCCCAAAGTTAATCCTCCCCTCCGAACCACCCGGGAACTGGGTCGAGCGACCACTGCGATTCTCATCCTCTATAGCACCGACTATCTCTTTCTCTTTGTTACTACATTACCGTAGTCTTGGTCTGCCACGTCAAAGATGACAGCATGGTATTCCTACTCACTGGTCGGGATCGTCCCGCCGGCAACAGAGGCCTCTTTTGTGCAGCCGGCCTCATCGTTCTTTCCGCCGCCCTTCCTGAGGAAGCTACTGCCCCGTTGCTCGGGCGCCCCTGTGAACGCCCAGTCACCGTCGGGGACGTCCTTCCCTGGAGACGGTCGGCCGCTCCCGGACAGTTGTTCCTTCGCTTGTAAATGACAGTGGACCAGCCACGTCCGTCATTGTGGTCGTCGGCCGTCGCATCAATCGCCCCCACCGTCGCCGAGCTAGTTCGCCGCCGGTCGAGATCGCCGCCACCACCGTCACCGCTCCAAGCTGTCGCCTCCACCGATCCTCCCTGCCTTCGATATGCTCCCACCGCCGCTGCCATACCACGACTACCGCACGCGGCTAGGAAGCCGAGGCCGCTGTTGGTGCCCGGCCTAGGGCACGGGGTCCCTGGGTCGCTCCAAGTCGTCGCGCCTCTACCCTCCCCTGAGGCGCCGACCACCGTAGCAGGACCCCCCCCCCCCCCCCCGGCCTGCATCCGGGACGCCTGGATCCCAGGTGCTCGCTGAAGCAAAACCCTAGGTTTGTCGTATGTTTCCCATATATATATATATGCCAATGACCACTAGGCCAAGTGGCTACTATGGAGGCACGTAGCCCGGGAGGGCAAGGTTCGATTCCTAGTGGGAGCATTCTCAATTCTAATTACCAATTCCAATATATACATATCAGGGGCGTTGGCACATGGTGCCAAGGGGGTGCGGTTGCGCCCCCTGGAATTTCAAAATTTCAACAACAAAAAATAGTACAGCCTACAGGAGCAGCTACATGGAAACTATCTACTGTAGTCTACAGGAGCAGTTATTTCTTCCCTGTCAACTTCACAAGTAGCTCTCCATCATCCATCCCATCTTCCTCATCCTATCTCCTGTAGTCTACAGTCTACAGGAGCAGCTATTTATAGTCTTGCTGCAAGCAACGGTCAAATTCAAGTATGCAACAACAACCATTTTCTATTTTAACACTCTTTTCTTCCTCTCCTCCTACCACTCCTTCAATCCGTTGTTGCATTTCCAAATTCATCCTCCTCCCTATCTTCTCCTTCATAGATCAACTGAAACTATTAGCACAACAACAACAACAACAACTTTAGCAGCAGAAGTGGTAGCAGTGGTGTAGGTCCTTACTTACTCCTGTAGAAGCATCAGCTGCGTTAAGAACGGCAGCAGCAGCAGCAGGAAAGCTGCTGCAACAGAGCAGCTCCCGCCCTCGCATCATCAGCAGCAGCCAGCAGGTACTAACCAGTAAGTATGCAACAGTCTAAACTTTGTGCTCATATGCTAAAGGTAGTAACTAGTAAGTATGGAACAGTTTCCTACTATAGTTTTGGTTCCACCATCTTTTCTTCCAAAAAGAAAAAGAAAAAAGAAAGAGAGGACTGAGATATTATGCCAGCAACTCTTTACATGTAAGATGGATGTCTTTGTGCGGACATTCTCTCAACAATATACGTTCCAGCATGTTGCAATTTTAATGTTCAATATAATTCCATATGATTTAATTCTAATTTGATAGTTTTTATATTTGCTACTTGGTTGCTTTCCATTAGCACATGAAATTCTCTCTACTTGATTGCATTCCCTCAACACATGAAGATCACTTCAACACATGAGGATCAAAAAATTTGGCTAATATTTCAAAATTGGATATTTTTCAGATGAAAAATAATACACTATTCAAATTTTTCAATAAATCTCGATAACAAGCTGCCAAGAGCCACCAACCGGGCCACCTCTACCCCCATGCCCCGATTTTTGGGATTATAAATGTATTATTATAATTTATTATTATTTTAATAGTAAGCATTTTGCCCCCGGATTAAAATCCTGGCAACGCCACTATATATATATATATATATATATATTATTTTGGAACCAGGTAAATTGTTTCTGGAATCGCTCCCACTAGGATTCGAATTCCTGACCACTCGGCTAGAGATCATTTGCTTATATATATATATATATATATATATATATATATATATATGAAAATTCTTAAATACAAATGTGTCGATACAAGCAAAATATGAACCATTGATCCAATGGTTCGGATTAGAAAGCTTTCTTGTACTTTCACAATTTTACAATGCAAATGTATGGGATGTATCAATACATGCTTGTATTCTAGCACACACATACACACATATACATATATGGTCTGGATTGGGAGCCCCACAGCCCCTCGTCCGTTGGATCGAACGCCCCTCCCCCCCCCCCCCCCCCCGATTCGATGGTGCATGGGGACGGGACTTTGGCGGGACTCCGCATGCGGGACTTTTGATCCGGATTCATATATATATATAGTAACCAATGACCCCTAGCCTAGTGGCAGTGGTGAGGCATGCGACCTGAGTGGTCAGGAGTTCGAATCCCAGTGGGAGCGATTCTGGAAGCTAATTATCATTTCCAATATATATATATATATATATATATATATATATATATATATATATATATATATATTGTTGCCTAGTGGTTGCAATAAGGGGCTCTCATGGGGAAGACCATGGTTCGAGTCCCCACTTGGGCGCCGGCTGGGTGGCTATGTGCCACAGGCGTGCCAAGCCTACTTAGATGGGAGGGAGGGCTCCCTGTTGACCACTCTATGTTGTAGACCCTACCCCGCTCGGGTTGGCTGGATGGCTGCGCCACCGGCCCGAGGAGGCCAAGTATGGACACCAGAAAAAGAATATATATATATATTTGAGGGTGTCCACTTCTTAATGGTGCTTGGAGGCATGCCTCCAAGGGGGCTCGAACCCGCGCCACTGCATCGGAGTGCTCCACCGTTCCTAACGGGCTACGGCCACGGGGACCTATATATATATATATATATATATATATATATATATATATATATATATATATTTTGGAACCAGGTAAATTTATTGATGTAAAAAAAGAAGTTCAGTTTACATAATCATTCAATTCATCCTTTCATGTCCATGCCCTCAACATCATATTCGATATTGTGGACGATGCCGATACTTACTGTGCTCAAACCTTCAAACTTCATGTTATTGTGTTCCCTCCAAATGTGCCAAACTGCTGCAGCGAGTCTCGCACTTGCTTCGCGTATCCAAGTAGAGCCCCTCGATCTGTTTCCTCGTATTTGTTGTACTACTTCAGAGATGTTTGTCACCGTGTTCGAATGTATGCCCAGTTTGAATGTTTGGATACTCCATATGTTCAACGTCACCGGACAGGCGAAATAGAGGTGGTTTATGCTCTCCAAATCCCGGCTGCACAGGGAACATGTCAGATTGTCGAGACGAACCCCGAACCTTTGCAACCAGTCTTTGGTGAGCAGTCGTCTTTGCACCAACTTGTACATGCACGTTTGCATTTTGCGAGGGATCCCCTTCAACCATACTACTTCTGTGTAGTCGACCTTATGGCTCATGCTTCGAATCCTGTCATTATACCAATCCCTGTTGAAATCTGGATTCCAACGTGTCCGCCCATACCCATTTGTCCCTTCCTATGCTTGTATTAATCTTTTGTTGCTTGATGTTTGCCGCTACTATTCTCGCCCATCTGTGTTCATCAGGTTGCTACTGCCCATTGACGATGATGTTGCTCACCAGTTCTCCTCTATGTGCTTCCCGATCTACATGAGGACCAACAATTTCAAGCAACGATTGTTGCCCAATCCATGGGTCGAGCCATAGACTAGTATTCTTGCCATCCGCAAATTCTTGTGTCAGAAGAACTTTGATGTCGCCTCTGTGTCGAAGTATGTATTTGAAGGTAACCGACTCATTGTTGTTTTGTCGGTATTCCCAAAAATTTCTTCCATGTAAATATTTATCAGACATCCAGTCGGCCCAAAGTGTATCTCCCTGTAAGAATTTCCAGGCCAGTTTTACCTCGGCTACTTTCCGCAAGCTGGCAAGTGATTGAAGGCCAACGCCTCCTTCATCTGTAGGCGTACACAGAGTGTCCCATGCTATTGAGTGCATGCCCCCGTGCCAGATGAAATTCGTGCACTGTCTTTCTACTCTGCGCATCGTTTCCTTTGGAAGAAGATTTGTTTGCAACCAGTAATTCATGATAGATGTGATTACCGACCTGATAAGTTATATTCTTCCTCCGAAGGATAAGCATTGAGCTTGCCACCCCTCAATGCGTTTTTGTACGTATTCTACCAAGGAGTTACAGTCTTCATCTCGAGCGTAATTCACCGTCAGGGGGGTGCCCAAATATTTAACCGATAATTCCGCTTGGCTAACTCCCAATGCTAACGCAAACTCCTCTTTGTTGAGGCAGGAGGAGTTGAAGTATACACGACTTTTTTCTCTGTTACGCAGTAGCCCTGTGTGATCTCCAAATATATCTATGATATCAGCGAGGGCCCGTATACCCTTCCTGGTAGGCGCCAGAAAAACTAACAGATCATCCGCATAGATCAGATGACTGGTGTGTGGCGTAACTGATTTGTATAACGGTTGCACCTGACCCCAAGCAACTGCCACGTCCAGAAGACATGAAAAGTGTTTCATTACCAGGGAGAATAAGTGCGGGGATAACGGATCCCCTTGACAGATACCCCTGTTGCTGGCAAAAAACCCATATGGCCTTCCTTCTATGAGAACCGAGAACGTGTACTCGTGATGCATTCTCTTATTCTTTCCACCCAGCGCTCCGAGAATCCCATCGCGAGCATAGTTGCATACACAAACTCCCTGTTTACCGTGTCATACGCCTTGCGGAGATCCAGTTTGAGACAGGCCTTCTTTGCTCCGGGTTTGTTGAACTCCTTAACAAACTCGTGTGCGAGTAAAGAGTTCTCTGATATTGAGCGACCTTTGACAAATGCTGCTTGATTCCTGGATACAAGTTTTGTCATTAGCTCTTCCATCCTCCGACACATGACTCCTGTGATGAGTTTATATATATATAGTTGCAGCATGCTATGGGTCTAAAATCAGCCAAATCTGTCGCCCCTTCTTTGGAATCAATGTAAGGAAAGTGTGATTAAATTCTTTGAGCAGCTTCCCGCTCTTAAAGAACTCACTAATTGTGTCCCAAACATCCTTTTTTATAACATCCTATTGGAGTTTGTAGAATTTGCTCCCGAATCCATTGGGTCCTAGAGCTTTGTTCGGGTCCGCGTTCTTTACAATATCTTCTATTTCCTCCATCCTCAACAGAGCCAGAAGTCGATCATTACCTTCTTGTGTAACTATCCGCTTGCTGACAATGTTAGTAAAATGAGTTTGATAATCATTTTGATTGTATAACTCAGTGAAATACGTGACCGCCGACTCCCTGATGTTGGTGGTTGAGGATATAACATTGCCTTCTTGATCAATGAGTTGATGAATGCGGTTTCTATGTTGCCTGGTACGGATAATGTCAGAGAAGAACCGTGTGCATTTGTCCCCTTCTTTCAACCATGCGCACTTGGCGCGTTGAGCTGCGGCGACTTCCTTTGCGAGTCGAAGTTGCCCTACTTCCCTAACCAGGCCGCGTTCCTTCTGTGCTAGTTCGTTATTAAGGGGGTCAGCTTGCAGTTCATGTTGGATTTGTTTAAGCTCGCTGCTCTTGCGGTCCAGCTCTCCGCTTGGTTTAGTTCGGACCCAACTCTTCAATGATGCTTTAACTAGCTTCAACTTGGTGGCCATTCTGAACTGGGTTGTCCCCACAGCCGACGTTTGCATCCCTTACTCGACTGCCTCCTTGTACCCGCTCATCATGTGCCATCCATTATTGTAGCGATAAGGAGAGGCTTTCATATCTCTAGCGCTCGACAGCTTAACACTAAGGGAGGAATGATCGCTCGTACCTGCTGGCAACCCGATTACAGAAACATTGGTGAATTTGTCAAACAATTTGTCGTTGCCGATTGCTCGATCCAGTTGACAGATGACGCGACATCTAGTGGCTTTGTTATTCCAGGTCCATAGGTGGCCTCCTCTAGTAATTTGCTTCATGTCCGACCGTAGCAAACAGTTATGGAAATCTTGCAGTATAGTATCAGGGACAATCCTTCCTCCTATTTTCTCGTGTTGATATAGGATGGTGTTGAAATCCCCTAGCAGAAGCAGAGGTAGTTGGAGGGTTTGCCCTGCCATATAGCTAACATGAGCGATGTCTTGCCATAATACTTCCTGTTGCCTTCGGTCATTGTGGCCGTAGATGGCCCCCACTACTATTTGTAGTCCGCCGTGATGAGTAAAGTTGACGGCTATGAGCTGTTCTGAAGTATGGATCACCTGTCCCTTCCAATGTATCGTGTCCCACAAAATCCAAATACGAGCCATGGCGCATAGTTCCAAATTGTTTACCTGGTGCCAGTTATTAGGAGTCTACGCGCAAGCAGCCTTTGCGACTTGATCTTTGTCTCTAGGAGAGCGCTTATGGTACACCGCTCCTCTCTCAATCTGCTTCGAACCTCCTTCCATCTACCAATCGAGCAAACTCCTCTGATATTCCAGGCTATAATCAACATCTAAATGATAGATTGTGCCCCCTGAGAGTCCGTTGTCCTATCACCTCGGGAAGATGATGGCGACGTATCAGATGGTCGGTCTCGCTCGTTATCCCCAGTTGTTAGGGGCTTCCCCGCCAGAATGTGTCGTCGCCATTCTGGATTGTCCACCACCAGGCTGCTTTGGCTATTGCCTCCATCTATTCCTTGGTCCGGTCCGCTCCCTGTCATCCCGGTTGTGCGCATGTCCTCATCCGGCTGTTGTGGTTCATCTAGGTTGTTGATTGCTTGTCGCTTCCTATTGGAGGAGTAGACTGCTCTAACCTTCCCAGGTTGCTTGGATCCTTTTACTGTCTCCGCCAGTCTCTTCATGCTGCTGTTGTTGTGAGTTTGGAACACAATTAATCCCCTCTCTCCTCCTTCCTGATCTGCTAACCCATTACTCCTGCTTCCTTGTGCTTCACCCTCCATTTGGTCTCCCGCCGCGAACATCATCGGTTCATCCATGAATGTCTCTTGTGTTGGAGGAGTACCATTTGATGGCAGCACAACTGCTACATCTAGCCCGGTGCAACTGTCCACCCCAACCGCCATGCGGATTTCCTTGTTGTTATGCGCTGAATATTCTTTGGCTCATTGTTGGTTGGTTCTTCATGTTCTTGTGCCTCTCCCGACGTCTCTTCTTTGTTTTGGCATGTTTGTAATGTGTGTCCAAAGATTTTGCAGTGATGACAACTTGGTGGAACCCATTCATAATCTACCGCTTGTCTGAATATTTCTCCGGTTGGAATTTCATATGCTATCACCCTCGGGAGTGGAGTCCCAGCTTCTATTTCGACAAATACTCTCGCATACTGTAATCTCGACCGCGTCTGCGTTGCCTCGTCTGCTTTGAGAGGACGACCGATGAGGCTAGCTAGCTTCATGATCATGGATTTGTTCCAATATTGAATTGGTAGGCCTGGTAGCCTGATCTATGCCGGGATTGTATGTAGTACGTCTCTCTCGCACTTAGGATTTGGTTGCCATGCTTTTAGTATTATCAATCTTCCATCGAACGTCCAGGGCCCTCCATGTAATATGCGTTCTGCGTCCTCCGGTAGTCCGAATTTGACGAAGAAGAAGCCATCTTCGCGCGCGTAAAACTCCATGTTGCCTTTGGGTCGCCACACCCGTGCGGCATATGCTCGTATTTGGCCGTAAAACGGCCGATCTCCTAGTACGTATAGGATCAATGTATTTTTCCAATACGCAACTGTCTCTTGTATTTCTTCTGTTGTGAAAATAGCTCGCTTCCCGCCTTCGTCGTAAATCGGTTCTACATACTCCATATCACCCCCTGACGTCCCTTCTTTAGGGCGACATATATCCGCCCAAGATACCCCTCCATCTTGTGTTCCCCTCTGATGAAGTTCATGAGGAGTTCGGCTGCTATTGCCGGCATTGACGTTGTGCACCATTGGCCTCTTCCCCTTGTCAACATTGCTTTCTTTCCGAACTCCTTGTGATGGAATATTATGGCTTCGATTCCCATGATCTTCTCCCGTCCGAACATTATGGCTGCGATTCCCATGATCTACTCCCGTCTGCCGCATACCAGACCGTTCACCCTCCCTCCTGGTGGTGATTTGTTGTCCTTGGTTTCCTGATCTCCCTATCATGTCGCGTATTCTTGCCGGATAGCCATTATTAGGACGGCATCGTCGTTGGACGGTAGTCCAACCTCCCCGTTCCTCTTGGGGTAGGCCTCCTTCCACTGGGGCCGGTCCGCCCACCCCCCTCGCCGCTGTAGGCGCCGAGGTCCCAGATGTCACCGGAGCCGCTGCAGAAAGCTTCAAACCCTAGATCGCCTATTAGCGCCGCCATTGTTATATATATATATATATATATATATATATATATATATATATAGCAAATGACCTCTAGCCTAGTGGTTAAGAGAGATGCATGCGGCCCAAGAGTTCGAGCCCCAGTGGAGACGAGTTCGCCACAATTACACATTGCTTCAAAAAAAGAGAATATATATATATATATATATATATATATATATATATATATATATATATATATATATATATATATTTTGGAATAAGGGTAAATTTATTCCTCGCACTAGGCGGTAAAGGTAATACAATACAACATCTCACTACTGCACATGTCCCCCAGAGAACTCAGGGGGACATAACTGATACATCGAATTCCACGTTATGCAGAATTCCTCTAGCGGGTGTAACCAGGCTCTCAAAGATACGCCTGTTCCGTTCACGCCAGATGTGCCAAACGGAAGCAGCAAGTCGCACCCAGGCTCGCCTCGTCCACCCCGTCTCTCCACCTCTGTGACCTCGGATCCAGCTGATGATGCTCCGAATGTCCCGAGCCATGCCAGCTCCCCTCCCCAACTGCCCACACTGCACAGCCCAAATATACCAAGAGAATGAGCACTCGAAGAATAAATGGCCCATAGACTCAGCCTCTCCCGCACACAACACACACATCGTGTCCGGGATATGAACCCCACACCTGATGAGTCTGTCACGGGTCAGGAGTCTCCCCAGCAGCAGTCTGTACGCACATAACTGCATCTTCCGGGCTATACCTTTAGCCCAAATGAAGTCCCGATCCTCCATCAAGGCGTGCCGAACCCGAACCAGCTCGAAGCAGCTCCTGAAACTGAACGTACTCGCTCCACCTGGATAAGAAGTCCCTGTCCATATCCACATATCCCGAGGCTGGCTGGTGTCGATATCAATGCGGCGGATCGCCTCACCCAGCTGAGCCGTGAATGGGTAAGCCTCTGGCACCCAAACTCCATCTCTGATGATCCGGCTGCACCTGAGGCCCCTCGTAGCCTCTCTAGAAAACTGTGAACCCAGGATATCCAGTAAAGACCGACCCGTGACCCAGGGGTCCTGCCACAAGTCCGTCGAAGCCCCATCCCTCATGGACCGGCAGATAACAGACTGAAGCTTAGGTCTACACTTAAGAATAGTCTTAAATGTGACCGAGAAGTTGTTGTCATGCCTGCACGTCCAGAAGCTCCTCCCCTTAAGGTACCTGCTAGCCATCCACTCCGCCCATAAGGAGCCACCCTGGACGAACCTCCACGCCATCTTAATACCTGCAGCCTCCCTGATAGCCCGTAAAGGTCGGAGACCTACTCCTCCCTCCTCCATCGGCCGGCATAGCTGGTCCCAAGAGATAGCATGCATCCCCCCCCTCCAGAGGAAATCCGCACATAGCATCTCCACCTTCCTGATAGTGGCCGTCGGAATCTGAATAGACTGGGACCAGAACATAGTAATCCCCGAGATGACCGACCTAATCAGCTCAATCCGCCCGCCAAAAGAGAGTCCAGCTGCTTGCCAGCCCTCAACTCTCTTTTGTGTGAACTCCACCAAACTGTGGCAATCGTGCTCCCTAGCATAGTTCACCGACAGCGGGACCCCCAGATATTTCACAGGGAGCTCCCCTATCTCCACACCCAGCGCAAACGCCCTTTCCTCCTTCAGGGAGCACCTGGAGCTGAAGTAGACCCGACTCTTCTCTCTATTCAGCTGCAGTCCAGAGAGACGCCCGAACTCCTCCATGACCTCAGAAAGCGCCCTCATTCCCTGCATCGACGGACGGAGAAGAACCAGGAGATCATCAGCATAGATCAAGTGTGAAACCACCGGTTGCACAAGCTTGAATAGCGGGGAAATCTTCTTTTCAAGCACCGCCACATCCAACAAACAAGTGAAATACTCCATCACCAGAGTGAACAGGTACGGAGACAGAGGGTCCCCTTGTCTGAGCCCCCTGGTGCTGCCGAAGAACCCATAGGGTGTACCATGAATAAGGACTGAGAACGTCGGCGTGCAGATACACTCCTTCACCATAGCAACCCACCTCATATCAAAGCCCATGGACAGCATGAGCTGGCATAGGAACTCCCTGTTGACCGTGTCGTAGGCTTTCCTAAGATCCAGCTTCACGCAGGCCTTCATCCCTCCTGGTTTGCAGAACTCCCTAACCATCTCATGGGCAAGCAAACTATGCTCCGCAATCGATCGGCCTTTAATAAAGGCCGCCTGGTTCGGGGAAACCAGACCCTGCATAATCCCCTCCATCCTCCGACACATAAGATGTGTAATTATCTTGTACAGATAATTACAGCAAGCAATGGGCCGAAAGTCGGCCAGAGATGTCGCCCCCTCCTTCGGCACCAGCGTCAGGAAGGTATGATTCAGCTCCTTCAGAAGCTTCCCCTCAGTGAAGAACTCCTGCACTACCTCCAGGACCGGACCCTTCAGGACCTCCCAGTGACGCCGAAAGAAGCCACTAGAGAATCCGTCAGGCCCCGGTGCCTTATTGGGGTCAGCTCGCATCACAATCTCCTCCACCTCCTCCATACGGACCGGCTCCAGAAGTCGACTATTGCCCTGATGCGTCACCAACCTCTTAGGGACAAGAGGAGAGAATACACAGGGGTAGTCTGCCTGCTGATATAAGTCGGTGTAGAATCTGACAGCCTCTCTCTGAATCTCAGCGGGGTCTCCAATAAGTCTGCCCTCTCCGTCCAACAGCCTAGGAATGCCATTCCGGTGTTGGCGGGACCGGATAACATCATAAAAGAACTTCCCGCGTGGCGCCTGGCGCTCCCAGCGCTGCCGACCCCCCCCCCCCCGCCTGGAGGGGCACCTTCCCGCGCGGCGCCCGCCGCTCCCAGCGCTGCCGACCCCCCCCCCCCCCCCCGCCTGGGGGGGACCCACCCCGAGCACTCCCAGCCCCCTCCGGGTCCCCCATGCCGCCGCCTAGGGTTTGGCTTCCCCCCTTATGGGTGCTCTTGCCACTTTTCTTCTTCCTCCCCCCCCTCGCTAGCGGATCCGGAGGCCGAGGGGGAGGCACGTTCGCGAGATACGCGGATGCCCTAGCAGCGCTCGAGATCACCTTTTCTCCAGAGCTCCAAGCCATTTTTTTTTTGTATATATATATACTTTGGATTGCTATAAATAATATATATATATATATATATATATATATATATATATATCCCGTGCGGGCCCCGCTCGATCCGATTGTGCAGGGGGACAAGGCTTCAGCGGGGCTCCGCAGGCGGGTATCATGATCCGGATCTTATATATATATATATATATATATATATATATATATATATATATATATATTGGAAAAAGGATATATTTTATTCCAAAAGCAACGCAATAATCTTACAATATACAATCAGAGTGGAATTCCCACTCTTCAGTTCCCCATAGCATTAACATCAAACTCTATGTTATGGAGAATGCCCACCGGAGGGGTGACTAGCCCCTCGAAGATGTGACGGTTCCGTTCCCTCCATACATGCCAAACAGCGGCTGTCAGTCAAACTCTGGCAGTCCGGAACCAGTCCTGCCCTCTTCCTCTGCGATCCCGGAGCACAGTGATGATGTCCCCAATCCCCTTTCCAGAAGCACATCCACCCAGCACCATACTTTGTTCAGCCAGATCTACCATGACAGGGCACACTCAAAGAAAATGTGCCCTATAGATTCATTCTCCACACTGTATAGCACGCACTTAGGGTCTGGAACCGGCACCCCTAAAGCACTAAGTCGGTCACTCGTCAATAGGCGGCCCAGAAGAAGCTTGTAAACACAAAGTTGCATCTTCCGGGCGAGACCCTTGCACCATACGAATTCATATTCAGTACTCTATGTCACGCCCCGCTCCCGTAGGAGCGATCGTCCTCGCTAAGGCGTGATGCCGCACGAGCCTAGATTGCGCTCGTGCAAGGCGGGTTCCATAACGGCCGATTTCAGCGGCTGCGACGGGGTCGTCGCACAGAAGTCCCATGCAGAGACATTGAATAATAGCAGCGGAAAGTAGAACCAACACAAGTTATTCATTGATATTGAAACAAAAATTACAATGGGCGCAAGGCCAAGATTACAAGTCTCTCAAGCTCACTTATCTCACATTACAAGTCACTCAGTTCTCTCTCATCTCTCAATTACAAGTCTTGAGCCAGCGAAAGCTTCGGAAGGCGACGTTCATACATTATGTCCCGTATAAGTCTTTACTCCATGCGGCCGCACGCTTCGAATTGCCAAGGAACTCCGTGCCTCGACGCATCCAAGCGAGTTCCGTGCCACGAGCTTCTACCTGTGCCTGCACATGAAAACTATGTGGGTGTCAGTACTCAACTGTACTGGTGGAATGAGCTCCTCGCCCACCCATACAAACCCAACACGTTTGATTTACTTTGTGCAACGTAGTCACTTCTTATCAATTGTCTTTCTAGTCTTGCCTTAGGATTATTTTAGGACCGACGCCTTGGCTATTTTGTGTCTTTAGACCATCCCGTGCTTGCAACATTCAACGTTAACCTATCGAGTCGTGTTTGCCTTACGGCCATAATCAGAGACGCAACTACGCGATGAGGCTCCATTTTCGTGTGACCGTGCTTCAAATCCTTTGTGCCGTGCCTCGCAACTATGTGCGACTCAACCATATCGCCGCCTCGCGGCCCTTGCTACTTTGATCACCAACTGACCCAATCAAGACTTGTGAATCTTAGTGTCACTCAAACAATATTGCCTTGCGGCGGTTTCCTGACTTAAACTCAACCAACTCAACCATAACCATGCAACTTATATGCCGACAACATAAGACTCGACGCCACATCTCGTGCCGAAGCACGTCGCCTACGTTGCAGCCAAATCTTAGGCCCAACATTTTGTGTTCCAACTGTACACACACATTCAACTCAACTTCCTTGATATACTACACTCAATACTCGACTCAATCCAAAGGCATACACGCGGATCGCCGCCCATGCCGACTCATCTATATGAACTAGTCACTAGGGCCCAGCCCTATAATGGACTCCCTTTTAGCTTTTGATTAGACGGACGCTCCTTGCCAGCGCGAGTAGCTAGCTCCGCTGCAAGTCCCCGCCTAACCCGTGCGGTCATCCAGCACAGCTATGAATGTCTCCATCGCAACGGTTCCCCTGGGCCGCCGGGGTCGCCGTTCGAGAAACAGATTTTCTTTACCTTGTACAAGTTGTCCAATGACCATGCAAGACTCGACTCAAACTGACGTCTCACACAGTCAAAGCTACTTCTAGTGTCACCATCTCTTTCAGGACTAAGTTCAACACATCTCACATCTGAGATCTTGCCTCGACGACCCGTAGTCGCGAGCATTCTTCTTTCTTGCCTCAACGACCCAGTCGTGAACATTCTTTCTTTCTTGCCTCGACGACCCAGTCGCGAGCATTCTTTCTTTCTTGCCCTATCATTTCACTCACTCAAGAACAACTATCGAAACACTTTCCAAACTCAATGACTCAGCCGTGGCCCGTGCCTTAAAACACTAAATCCGTGCCATCGTGTCTCAAACCAACTTGAAACTCTATGTGACACCACAGCCCAAGTCATACTCTATATGACGGGCCTTACAATCGTGAGATTATGTGGTTATACCCGGCCGTAGAACTCAAAGGGCCATGCCTGCTACTACTCCTGATAGCTTACCGTAACTTGCCTAACTTACTTTGCAACAACATGACGAGCAAAGGCTGCGTCAAGCTTTGCGTCGTGGGAACGTGCCGTGCACGCGTTCGACTTCGAATAACCAAGTTATTTGGAGTGCCTAGACTTATGTCACAAGCCGTGCAATACAACTTAACCCGTCGGCGAGCAGAGGCTACGCCACGCCTTAGGCGAAGAGACCGTGCATGCTTTATGAAGCATTTATGCGGGCGACGCCTATGAATTTGGCTAACTCTTAGCTTGTGGCGAATACCAACTTTTCCTTCTCCCATGCCACGGGACGAAGGACTGAGTGTCATTTTCAAAGCACGCCGTGCACCAACTTTAAGACTGTCGTTTTGGACCTTTCCATATTCTAACTCAATTCGACCCGTCGGGATTATTCCCTTTAGCTATGTAGATTCGTCTCTTTTATTATCAAGCCTACTTGTGCAAGTTGAATACATACGATTTATTATGTGAAGGAAAAGATGAGGCAAGTTCACCGAAACTACCCCACCTGAGCGAGCGATCGTCTCGACCGAGCGATGTCTTCGAGCAGCCGTTGCAAGGCTAAGTCCGAACGTCGTCGGCGTTTCGATTTCTCCGATTGACTGAGCGGGACGGGGGATTGACTGAGTGGGACGGGGCACTACATCATACACCACTCAGAAAAAGTTTCGTCCTCGAAACTAACTGAGTACGCTTATCGACTTATCACTTATTCAACATCCTATGTTTCTCGCACACATTTCTCCTAAGCATTTCTCAAATCCGAGCCACGCTCGTGCCACCCTCAATCCTTTCTTCAAAACTTACGATCTCAAAATCCTCGACATTTTCCCATTCCTCAAGTCTCACTTGATTCAACGTATCACTTAGTTGGATCGTGCACATATTTTAGGCGTCCCCAAAATACATGCATTTCAGCCAAGCCTCGTGATAGAGAATCCACCATCACCACTCGAGTCGGATCGTGCACATATTCGGGCGTCCCTGATATACGTGCATGTCAACCGAGACTCGCGAGTGGTGCCTCCATAAATCCTACCACTTCGCACTCGAAACGTCTGCCTAACCGCTAGGCTATGTCAATCCGTCAGTATTGGAATCATAGTTCCCAAACAACAATATCAACACTGACCCCATCCTAAGGTCAAACCAAGTTGATAGTACGGGGGTTTGCTACCCAAGCTCGCATCACTCTGATTTCTAAACATCGAGCATCGATTTCCTACACACATCCCAACGTTCGTCGCACGGGGTTCGAGTCATTCAGCAAAGCCATCCTACTACAACTCACGTTCAACCAATACTCGACATGTACATATCGCTCGTTCAACAAATCATCTTGTACAGTCTATCCCTTCAAACACGTTCGATATAGTTCGCCTATCAATCCTTCCAAGTCAAGCACGCTATGACACAATTCAGTCGCTAACAAAAATTTCACATTCTACATTTCCTAAGTCATCTATTCCAATTCGCGTATTCGATCATGAGGTCGTCTAACTTAACAATATGTTGCGCTCCGATCTCACGCGAGTCAGATTATCCACGGTGGACATGAATCACCATGCACGCTCCCGCGGGATAATTATCCTCATCGGGACGTAACTCTTGTTTTGTGTCTAGACTAATTCTTTCTCAATGCGCAGATTGGACCTACTCAATCCTCAAGTTTATTCAATCATCAATCGCAAGTCCTAAACATCCTCGAATTTTCCTTCGGATCAAACCGACAAGTCGAGACAATCAAAGTTGCCGCGTCCTGATTTTTCCGAGTTCGATCATTCCCGCGACATGAATTACCATGTCAGCGCTCACGCGGAACGATCGCCCCAAATCCGACGCGACGCATGTGCGAGGCTAGAGTTGCACTCGCGCAAGACAAGATCGTCGACGTTGTGATTATCAACGTAACCATCAAGACACGATCATTTTCATCTTACATTTATCTCAATCAAAATTCTAAGTATAGCATCCAACCGAACAATAACACTTGCACGATCGTCTTTCGCCGAATTAGAGTGCCCCCGAGTTATCGCATATCGATCTTTGATACGCCTCAATACCATCGATGATATGCGTAACCTGACGATCTTCCTTTGCGACTGGATAGTCTCCTCGACATTCAAACTCAAGTCCGATCATTATCCCTCGAATCATTCACAACATCAAATTCCTCAAACTCAAATTCGCATATTCGTTCATCCCTTTATCTTAAGTCATCGACCAACGTATTTCCTCAATTCGCATCGTTCCTTTGCTAACTCAATTCATCGAACGACATTCAATCCAATCCTTAGAGTCATTACGTAACTTCGAAATTCAACTTTTCATGCACGCTATCTTCCCATCGTGCTAACTTTTCGTATACGATCCGTATCAATTTCCTCGATCAAGTCATTCATTCGCACACCCTAACTTTTTCTCGATTCGACTTCACCTACTCAATCATTCTCGCGTTTCATATTCGCACCATCCTCAATCTCGTGCACGTTCCGTGCATGTCAATTTCTAGGTTGTTTGAACCAACTCGTCCAATTCTCAAGACTACAACCTATTCAATCGTACTCAATCTACGGCTTTGCATGCACGCGACGCTTGCTGATAGACTCATCGACACCCCGCATCCTCAATCGATCGATCGACATCCCTGAGGCTATAGCATACACCACTCAGGGATGAAGTCATTCAACAAATTCTCAACTATCATTCAAATCAAAATCCACTTCTTCAAATTTTCCGTTCGAACCATTCCTCAATTTTTAAGCACGCTCACCTATATCGCACCGACGTTGTCGTCGCTCGATAGCACCCCTATCGATAGTCATCTCACTTTACTCAATCGAGTTCAACTCATTCTCGTCCGACACAATTCAGTTCCCGCACTTGACTTTTCTAAGGTCGACGCAACTTTGGTGTATATGCCCAGTCCGACTTAGCCAACCGTGCTTACGCAAATTATCTTTTTGGTTTCTTGTCAAAACTGTTTTCCTATATTTTTGCAAAATAGATAGACTTATTGTATGGACATCCCGTAGGACATTTAAGAGAGAGCGCACCAACGATAACAACTTGCGGAAGCAACAAAGTTTTGCGAAAACATCGAAGTTAAAGAATATAATCGATGGTCCAAGGACATAAATCGTGCTCTGATACCATTATGTCACGTCCCGCTCCCGTAGGAGCGATCGTCCTCGCTAAGGCGTGATGCCGCACGAGCCTAGATTGCGCTCGTGCAAGACGGGTTCCATAACGGCCGATTTCAGCGGCTGCGACGGGGTCGTCGCACAGAATTCCCATGCAGAGACATTGAATAATAGCAGCGGAAAGTAGAACCAAACACAAGTTATTCAAAAGAAGCTCTTTATTGATATTGAAACAAAAATTACAATGGGCGCAAGGCCAAGATTACAAGTCTCTCAAGCTCACTCATCTCACATTACAAGTCACTCAGCTCTCTCTCATCTCTCAATTACAAGTCTTGAGCCAGCGGAAGCTTCGGAAGGCGACGACCATACATTATGTCCTGTATAATTCTTTACTCCATGCGGCCGCACGCTTCGAATTGCCAAGGAACTCCGTACCTCGACGCATCCAAGCGAGCTCCGCGCCACGAGCTTTTACATGTGCCTGCACATGAAAACTATGTGGGTGTCAGTACTCAACTGTACTGGTGGAATGAGCTCCTCGCCCAGCCATACAAACCCAACACGTTTGATTTACTTTGTGCAACGTAGTCACTTCTTATCAATTGTCTTTCTAGTCTTGCCTTAGCATTATTTTAGGACCGACGCCTTGGCTATTTTGTGTCTTTAGACCATCCCGTGCTTGCAACATTCAACGTTAACCTATCGAGTCGTGTTTGCCTTACGGCCATAATTAGAGACGCAACTACGCGATGAGGCTCCATTTTCGTGTGACCGTGCTTCAAATCTTTTGTGCCGTGCCTCGCAACTATGTGCGACTCACCATATCGCCGCCTCGCGGCCCTTGCTACTTTGATCACCAACTGACCCAATCAAGACTTGTGAATCTTAGTGTCACTCAAACAACATTGCCTTGCGGCGGTTTTCTGACTTAAACTCAACCAACTCAACCATAACCATGCAACTTATGTGCCGACAACATAAGACTCGACGCCACATCTCGTGCCGAAGCACGTCGCCTACGTTGCAGCCAAATCATAGGCCCAACATTTTGTGTTCCAACTGTACACACACATTCAACTCAACTTCCTTGATATACTACACTCAATACTCGACTCAATCCAAAGGCATACACACGGATCGCCGCCCATGCCGACTCATCTATATGAACTAGTCACTAGGGCCCAGCCCTATAATGGACTCCCTTTTAGCTTTTGATTAGACGGACGCTCCTTGCCAGCGCGAGTAGCTAGCTCCGCTGCAAGTCCCCGCCTAACCCGTGCGGTCATCCAGCACAGCTATGAATGTCTCCATCGCAACGGTTCCCTTGGGCCGTCGGGGTCGCCGTTCGAGAAACAGATTTTCTGCTGCAAGTCCCCGCCTAACCCGTGCGGTCATCCAGCACAGCTATGAATGTCTCCATCGCAACGGTTCCCTTGGGCCGTCGGGATCGCCGTCTATGTTACCCGGACTCTCCACTTTAAGGAGAAGTACCCGTGTCGACCCTTTAGGACATGGGTATGGGTATGGAATCCGTATCCGATCCTCCATAGTGACAATCGGATCCTTCATGGTGACAATCGAAAGACTGGTAGTGAAGTAGATAGTTTATTTTAATGTGGTAGTGATGTAGATAGTTTATTTTAATATGGTAGACTGGTAGTTAAGTAGTAGGGGAGCTGAAGGGACGGTCCCGTAGGGACTTATTCAACTAGTTGAGTAAAGTTTACTAGTAATTTATAATTACATGTTGTCTTTTTACGAAACCTTAGTCATATCTCCGTACCCATACCCAAAATTTGGATCCTTTTTAGCCGAGTCTGTGTGTCCTTCAATTATGAGTTTGAAGGGCCTGACTCTTGGATATATACCCGTACCCGACACCCGTACCCGAGTCCAGGTAACATAGATCGCCGTTCGAGAAACAGATTTTTTTTACCTTGTACAAGTTGTCCAATGACCATGCAAGACTCGACTCCAACTGACGTCTCACACAGTCAAAGCTACTTCTAGTGTCACCATCTCTTTCAGGGTTAAGTTTAACACATCTCACATCTGAGATCTTGTCTCGACGACCCGTAGTCGCGAGCATTCTTCTTTCTTGCCTCAACGACCCAGTCGTGAGCATTCTTTCTTTCTTGCCTCGACGACCCAGTCGCGAGCATTCTTTCTTTCTTGCCCTATCATTTCACTCACTCAAGAACAACTATCGAAACACTTTCCAAACTCAATAACTCAGCCGTGGCCCGTGCCTTAAAACACTAAATCCGTGCCATCGTGTCTCAAACCAACTTGAAACTCTATGTGACACTACCGCCCAAGTCATACTCTATATGATGGGCCTTACAATCGTGAGACTATGTGGTTATACCCGGCCGTAGAACTCAAAGGGCCATGCCTGCTACTACTCCTGATAGCTTAACGTAACTTGCCTAACTTACTTTGCAACAACATGACGAGCAAAGGCTGCGTCAAGCTTTGCGTCGTGGGAACGTGCCGTGCACGCGTTCGACTTCGAACAACCAAGTTATTTGGAGTGCCTAGACTTATGCCACAAGCCGTGCAATACAACTTAACCTGTCGGCGAGCAGAGGCTACGCCACGCCTTGGGCGAAGAGATCGTGCATGCTTTATGAAGCATTTATGCGGGCAACGCCTATGAATTTGGCTAACTCTTAGCTTGTGGCGAATACCAACTTTTCCTTCTCCCAAGCCACGGGACGAAGGACTGAGTGTCATTTTCAAAGCACGCCGTGCACCAACTCTAAGACGATCGTTTTGGACCTTTCCATATTCTAACTCAATTCGACCCGTCGGGATTATTCCCTTTAGCTATGTGGATTCGTCTCTTTTATTATCAAGCCTACTTGTGCAAGTTGAATACATGCAATTTATTATGTGGAGGAAAAGATTAGGCAAGTTCACCGAAACTACCCCACCTGCGCGAGCGGTCGTCTCGACCGAGCTATGTCTTCGAGCAGCCGTTGCAAGGCTAAGTCCGAACGCCGTCGGCGTTTCGATTCCTCCGATTGACTGAGCGGGACGGGGCACTACACTCTGAGGATAAATGCGCCGAATGAGGTTGTAGCAGCTCCGAAACTGGAACATTCCAGCCCCGAAGAATCTCCTGGCGGCTCCTAAATCCACCGATCAGCAGATAAATCGGAATCAATGACTACAGAACTGATACTCTCGCCCATCTCCGCAGTATACCGATAGGACTCGGGCCTCCACTCTCCATCGTGGATAATACGTCGACAAGTCAGCCCCTCCTCCTGATTCGACGGGGCTCCCCTGATTTCTAAAAGAGATTGCCGATCTATCCAAGGATCCCGCCAAAGGTCCGTTCCAGACCCATCATTCATGACCCTCCGGATAGCAGATTTGAGAACTCCCCTGTGTCTCAAGACAATCTTGAAAGAGACTGAATGATTATTGTCAGTAGTACAAGTCCAGAAGTTGCCCTGTTTCACATATCTGCTATGCATCCAGTCAGCTCAGAGGGACCCCCTATTGATAAATCTCCATGCCAGCTTCAGCGCAGAGGCCTCCCTGATCTCCAACAACGGCCTTAGCCCCACTCCTCCCTCCTTCCTGGGTCTACAGAGCTGCTCCCAGGAGATCGCCTGCATACCGCCCCTCCATATGAAATCTGCACACATCCGCTCCACTTTCTTGATAGTGGCAATAGGGAGAAGAATGGATTGCAGCCAGAAATGGACTACAGCCGATATCACCGATCTAACCAGCTCAATGCGTCCTCCAAATGATAAACCGACGGCTTGCCAGCCTTCAACCCTCCGCTGGACGTACTCTACCACACTATGGCAGTCCTGATCCCGCGCAAAGTTGACTGTGAGAGGAACCCCCAAATACTTCACCGGAAGCTCACTTCTCTCAACTCCCAGCGCGTCGACCCGCTCCTCCTTCTTGGGGCAGAGGGAGCTGAAATACACCCTGCTCTTCTCTCTGTTCATCTGAAGGCCTGAGAGGGATTCCAGCTCTCCCATAATCTCTGCAATCGTATGCATACCCTCAGTAGATGGCTGGATGAACACCAAGAGATCATCTGTATAGATAAGGTGGGTAACCGGGGGGTCAACCCGCCTGAACAATGGAACCAATCTCTCCCGATGCACTGCTATATCCATCAAGCATGTGAAGTATTCCATGACAAGCGTGAATAGGTAAGGGGACAGAAGGTCACCTTGCCTAAGCCCACGGTTGCTCTGGAAATACCCATATGGGGTGCCCTGGATGAGGACAGAAAAGTGGGAGACATGATGCACTCCCGGATCCTCGCAACCCAACGGTCCTCAAAACCCATAGCAGTCATCAGATGACAGAGAAAATCCCTATTGACCATGTCATAGGCCTTCCTCAGATCCAACTTCACACAAGGTTTCTCCCCGCCGGGTTTACTGAATCCCCTCACCATCTCATGCGCCAGAAGGCTGTGCTCCGCGATCGACCTCCCCTTGATGAAAGCCGCCTGGTTCGGGGATACCAATTCCTGCATGATCCCCTCCATCCGCCGGCACATAAAGTGTGTAATTATCTTGTAAAGGTAATTGCAGCATGCAATAGGCCTGAAATCTGCCAACGATGTCGCTCATCCTTCTTTGGCACAAGTGTCAGGAAGGTGTGGTTCAGCTCCTTCAACAGTTTCCCTTTTGAGAAGAACTTCTGCACCACCTCAAGGACCTGATACTTCAAATAATCTCAGTGGCGTTTGTAGAACCCACTGCTAAACCCATCCGGCCCAGGTGCCTTGTTGGGATCCACCTTCTTGACAATATATTCTACCTCCTCCAAAGTAACTGGGACAAGTAGAAGGCTATTCCCATACGAAGTCACCACTCTCTTTGTAACTATATCTGGGAACACAGGCAGATAGTCAGTCTGAAAATATAACTCAGAGTAGTACCTGACTGCCTCGCCTTGTATCTTTGCCGGCTCTCCCACCAGGTTGCCCTCCACATCGAGAAGCTGGAAAATATGGTTCCTATGTTGTCTGGTCCGGATGACGTCATAGAAGAACTTGGAACATCGGTCACCATCCTTAAGCCAGGAGCATTTAGCACGCTGGGCCGTGCTAATCTCCTTCTGCAGACGCAATATGTTGACTTCTCCGATCAGCTCCTTCTCTCTCGCTGTCAGGTCTCCGTTCAGCATATCAGATTGCATGTCCTGCTGGATGGTCCGAAGCTCCGCCTCCTTGTCTTCTAAGGTAGACTTGGGCAGACCCTTCACCCAGCTCCGTAAAGCCTTCTTCGTAGCCTTGAGCCGATGCGCCATGCGATACTGGGTCGTCCCCTCCTGATGGCTAGTGAGCCCCTCCGTAACAGCCTCCAAATAACCCTTCGAGAGATACCAGCTGTTGTTATACCTGAAAGGACGAGACTTCACGGAAGGCCGAATAGAGAAGCCGACCCTGATGGGGGAATGGTTACTCGTCCCAGCAGCCAGGCCCTCCGCCGACGAATTGGGGAAATGCCTGAACAATTCCCCGTTGCCTAGGGCTCTATTCAGCTGGCAAGCAACCCTGTTACGGATTGCTTTGTTATGCCAAGTCCATAGGAACCCCGATCGAGACAGCCCCTTGAGCCCCGCATGGAGAAGACATCTCTGAAAGTCATAAAGGATCGGATCAGGAACCGGTCTGCCTCCCATCTTCTCCCCTTTGTGAAGCACGGCATTGAAGTGGCCCAACAAAAGAAGCGGCAGGTGCGAGGCATCCGCAGCAGCAGCTACCCTGGAAATGTCGCTCCACAAGGTCTCCCGCCGCCGTCTGTCGTTGTGACCATACACCGCTCCTAGTAAGAACCAAAAGCCACCCTTATTAGTGAAGGAGACGGCTATCAACTGCTCCGTCATTAAGATCAGGTCTCCATCCCAAGACTTTGCATTCCATCTGACCCAGATCCGAGCCATGTTACAGATGGCCAAGTTGTGGAGTTGAGCCCAATGAGATGGGGTCCGGCGAGTAAGAGTCTTCTCCCCTTTAATCTTAGTCTCCAGTATGATAGAGATGTCGCACCTCTCTCTGTGCAAGACCGCACAAACCTCACTCCATCTCCCTAACGAACACGCCCCCTTACATTCTAGGCGATGACCGCCATTAATTATTACTGGAAAGGGTCCCCTGGACATCACCTGGACTGGTACCTGGGGGCAGTACCATATCTGTCGCTGTCATATCCTCCTCCCTCCCGCGGAGGGGTCAAGCTGGGGAGCTGTCTGGGAGAGCACAAGCGCCCATGCCGGGTTCTCCACACAGAGCGCCTCACTTGGAGGGCTCTCACGTAGTGGTCCAGCTCGTCTCTTTCTACTATATACCTACTCCTCAGAAGACCCACCAACGCCTCTCTCCTCTCTCTCTCCGAGGCCGCCATGCCTCTAGTAACCATGCTCCTCTGTGCCGAGAAGGTGATCATAGTCCTACTAGGGGAGGTCGGCTGAGGCGTGATAGTGAGACTCAATCCCCCGGCCGCCTCCCCCGGTCGGTCTCCCTCCTGCATATAGTCCTCCAATCTATCTTCCCCCGAAAGAGGCTCCCTCACCCGAGATGGGGCCGGCACCTCAATAGGGGGCGTAATCGGCCCCGACTGTGCTCCTCTGGACGGGCAATGTGCTGTCTAGGTGCCTAAAACAAGCACACTTCGAACACGCAGGGGGAACCCATTCATACTCCACCTTCTGGGTTAAAACCTCTCCATAAGGCACATCATACTCCAGTAGACTCGGTAGCTCCCCGCCAGCCCGAATCTCGACGAAGATCCGGGCATACATCAACCTCGATCGAAAGGTTGTAGCTTCATCAGCCTTGATCGGGGTGCCGACCAAACTGGCCAGTCGCATCAACAGAGAAATGCTCCAAAATCTAACGGAGAACTCCGGGAAGCGAATTTAAACGGGGATGACATTCAAGACTTCCCGTTCACATCTCAGATCTGGGATCCACTCCTTCAGTATGATCAGCCTGCCATCAAACGTCCACGGTCCACTTTGCAGAATCCTGGTGACATCTTCAGCGAGTCCAAACTTTACATAAAAGAATCCATTTTCTCTAGCAAAGAACTCAATGCTGCCTTTTGGCTGCCAGACTCGCGCCGCATATCCCCGAATCTGACAGTAGAACGGCTTGCTCCCCAGAACGTACAGAACCAGCGTGTTCTCCCAAAAGGCAGACACCTTCTCAATCTCCTCAGCCGGGAACGAAGCCCGAAAACTGCTCCCTACCTTCTTCGGCGGAACATACTCCATGGATGTTGGACTTTTCGTCCCCACCGGTTTACAGACATCTGCCCAGGAACGTCCCGCTGGCCGGGGAGCCGTTCCCTGGGCGACTCAAATTACAGGGCTGGATGCCCCTGTACCCTGGTCCTCCGTGTCCACCACTTTGCCCTTTCCTTTTTTCGTCGCGGTCGGCTTGGGGCGCCAGCCCACTGATCTCCCAGTAGGCGCCACAGGTCTACGGGACGTAGTTCTGTGCCCCAATCCCTCCCCCGGCCTTCTCCTGCCATGGGTCGCGACTTTGGAAGGCTCTGCGTGCCCCCCACCTTGCCTCCCGTCTTGTTCCCCCGACGTCTCGAAACCGTCGTCCATCCGCCTCTCTACCTGGCCCCCTAAGAAACGGGTCCAGATCCAGATTGGAACCCCGGGAATACGCTGGCAACGCCGGAGCCGTCCAGCACTTCCACCGCCTGACCACCAACATGGCCGCCGACCCCACCACTGCTGCCGTCGACCCCACCGTTGTTGTCGCCGACCCCACCGTTGTTAGCCACCTTCGCGCACCTGGCCGCTCCCATGGCTGCGACCACGCGCGCATGGCCGCTGTCCCCAGAATCGCCTGAGACCGAACCGCCTGAGGCCGGCCCGTCCCCAGACCGGCCGCCGCCGGCCTCGCCGCCCCCCGGTCAACCCGTGCTCGGAGGCGCCAGGGTCCCAAGTCTGGGAAACCCTAGCCGCCCCCTTCGCGAGAATCGCCAGACCCCCTTTCGCACGATCCATTATATTTATATATATTTATATATATATATATATATATATATATATATATATATATATATATATAACTTCAAAAAGATTTTCTAGGGAGGCATTGCGGCCCGGGAGTTCGGATGTTCGAGCCCCTGTGGCGTGGTTTCGGTTCTATTTACCCATTGTTGGTGTTTTTGCCTTTGGACTAGAAAAGATAGTCCCACATCGGCTACACCAAATGGTGAGTATCTCAATATAATGCATTGCTTGTGTTGAGGTGTGCACATGAGGTGTAGTGGAGCACAAGTTTGTGCCATGTGGAAGTATTTTCCTAGAAGGAAAAAGGATTAAATCCAACAATGATGCAAGTTAATTTTTGTTGTGCGGACTCGGACTCGGACACGGACTCCAGGATGTCTCGTGCATGCACGGGAGTGTTCGGGGGGTAGGCGTGGACTGGCACACTTCTATGCTGATTGTGGGATGATCTAAAATATCAAACTCTATTTTTGAGTATTGGTATTTTAGTCCCACATCGGATAGGAGAAGAGGTGAAGTCTCAACTCCACTCTATAAATAGAGCCCCTTGGCCTCCTTTGAAAGATGCACCAAGAAGAGAGTTGAGGGAGTCTGTTAAGTCCAGGAAGCCCGTTCAAGTCTCAAATATTGACTTACGAGCGTTCCAGAAGTTCTTCGTGAACTTGCTGGTTCCTGGAAGCTGTTCGTGCTCGTGTGGGGCGAATAAAGCTTTGAGCAACGGTGGTTCATTCACCCCAGCATCTCATTCTCGCCTGTCATCGCTGCTGTTGCCTTTTACAGTAACTTCTTTTTAGAAGCTCTACTGCCGATAGTTGCTTGCACAAAGTCTCTTTAGATTTTTTGTGTATTACGTAGAATCTTTTTAGATCCTCGTAATTCAGAATCCTCCAGGATCTCTGCTGCACATCTTCTTTAAGGTGCTGCATTTGAAACGTTGTGTGTACAATTGTTTCAGTTTCAGAATTTTCCATCGAAAATTGTGCCTCGGCAATAACAATCTCAAAGCTTTATTGAGAAGATGGATAATTCTCGTGCTTCGCTCATCGATACCGGCTTTAACAAGTTGGAAAAATTCGATGGCGAACACTTCCAGATATGGAGACGAAAGGTCACTTTAAATCTTCAACTCATGAATGTTGATCACGTGTTGTCAGAAGAAGAACCGATCGTTCCAACCACTGGATCTGCTGCGGCTGTGGCCGCTGCTACGACCAAGCAAGCGAAGTGGAAGAGAGAAAACAGTATATGCAAACTACTGATACTCAATTCCATGGAAGACTCTCTGGCAGAGTCCTACTCCAAGAAGACATCTGCCAAAGAGATATGGGACTCCTTGGGAAAGCTCTATGAAGATGACGAGAACCGGTCCAAGATCTTCATGGTAGAAAAATACCACAAGTGGACCTTCGAAGACGAGAAGGCGATGCTGCCCCAAGTGAAGGAGTTTCTGAAGTTGCGTCAGAAACTAGAAGACGAGAACATGCCCCTCGTCGACAAGTTTGTCGTTGGAGGGATCGTCGCGAAACTTCCTACAGAATGGAGCAACTTCTATGCAAGGATGCATCGAAAGAAGATGGAAATTAGCTTGGAAGATTTCTTGCAAGAGATCCATGTTGAGGACGAGATGCGCCCTCAACAGAAGATGGATACTCTGTCCAAACAACTGGCGAAGGCAAATCTGGTCCAAACCAGAGAGTACCAGGGTAAGCAGGCTGCTTCTCATCGCAAAAAGAAGGACTTCACGAATCTGAAAGTGAAGGGTCCTGCTTTCAAGCAGCAGAAGTCCAAGTCCCATGTGACTTGCTTCAATTGTGGCAAGAAGGGCCACTACAAATCCGAATGCAAGTCCAAGCCCAAAGAACAAGGTGAGCCTAGTAAGGTTTCTATGATTACTAATCTAGTTGCCATGATAGCACAGGTTGCAACTGTGGGGGCTGACTTGGACTGGTGGATAGACACTGGTGCGACCTGCCATGTCTGTCAGACAAAGACTGGTTCGTCTCTTATGAGCCAACTTCAGAGAAGGTCATAATGGCAAACCAGGCACAAGCTGAAGTACTGGGGATCGGGACGGTGGAGCTGAAACTCACATCGGGGAACACTCTGACGCTTCAAGGTGTGAAGCATGTTCCAGTAATTGCTAAGAACCTGATCTCTGGAAGTCTGCTCTGCAACGCAGGCTTGAGGATGGACATCAATGCTGGCCAGTTGGTAATGTCCAAGAAGGGTACATTCTTCGGAAAAGCTTTCCAAACTGAAGGAATGTACAAGATTCAGCTTGTTGTAACCCAGCATGATAATATAAATGCAATCACTTTTTCTGATTATTCTCTTGAGTTATGGCAAAATAGGCTAGGACATGTTCATTGTAAAAGGATTAACATAATGTCTAGTCTAGGACTTATCTCCAAGTGTGGGGGTAAGGTAGAGAAATGCGAAGTATGTGCTCAGACGAAGATCACAAGGAAATCCTTTCACAGGGTCCATCGAAGCACAGATCTTCTGAAGTTGGTTCACTCAGATATCTGTGACTTCAAACAATTCTCTACAAAGGCCGGGATGAAGTATTTCATTACTTTCATTGATGACTTCTCAAAGTATGCTTTCGTCTACTTGCTCAAGTCTAAAGACGAAGCATTCGAGAAGTTCAAGGAGTTCAGGGCCGAGGCTGAGCGGCAAACTGGACAACAACTCAAGAGGTTAAGGAGTGATCGAGGCGGGGAGTATCGGTCTCATGAATTCTTATCATTCTGCAAAGAACATGGAATCATCAATGAGACAACGGCTCCGTACTCTCCTCAATCCAACGGAGTAGCAGAAAGGAAGAACAGAACGTTGACAGAGATGATGAACTCCATGCTGTTGACTGCGGGTCTTCCAAAGTGTTACTGGGGAGAAGCTGCACTAACGGCAACGTTCATTCTGAACAGAGTGCCATATGCAACTTCCGACATAACTCCTCATGAACTCTGGTTCAAAGTCAGACCTAACTTGAATGTCATTCGAGTGTGGGGGTGTCTGGCTTATGTGAAGCTCCCGGATCTGAAGATTCAGAAGCTGGGGACAAGGACTACGAAGGCGATCTTCTTGGGGTATGCCGAGAAGAGTGATGCTCGGAGATTCCTTGATATCGAGTCAAACCATATCATCGAATCTCGCGATGCTGAATACTTTGAAGACAAGTTTGCAAAACACAAGAATATTGTTCTCGCAGATCTTCCGGAGAATGATGAGGGTACAAAGCAGACAGAAGTCTTTAATGAACCAGTAGTCCAAGATGAAGCTGTCGTCAAGGAGACACCAGCTGAACCAGAACTCGCTGAGCCGTCAACTAAGCGAACGAGGAGGCCGAAAGACTTCGGAGATGACTTTGTCACCTATCATGTGGAAGCAGATCCGCTTACCTATGATGAGGCGATGAAGACCAGAGATGTTGTATTCTGGAAGGAGGCGATAGACAACGAGATTGACTCAATCACCTCCAACAACACATGGGTATTGGTTGACCTGCCAGAAGGAGCAAGACCCATCGGATGCAAATGGATCTTCAAGAAGAAGATGAAAGCAGATGGAACCATTGACAAGTTCAAGGCCAGGCTAGTGGCCAAGGGGTTTGCTCAGAAGCAGGGGATCGACTACTTTGATACTTATGCTCCAGTAGCTCGAATGACAACCATCAGATTGTTAATTGCTCTAGCAGCAATACACAAGCTGGTGATACATCAGATGGATGTGAAAACGGCATTCCTTAATGGCGAGCTGACCGAAGAGATCTACATGCAACAACCATAAGGTTTTGTCGTCAGAGGTCTGGAAGACAAAGTCTGCAAGTTGATGAAGTCTCTGTATGGTTTGAAACAAGCTCCCAAAATGTGGCATGAGAAGTTTGACAAGGTGATAAGGTCAAATGGCTACAGGGTCAGTGAAACAGACAAGTGTGTCTATACGAAGTTTGCTGACGGAAGAGGAGTAATTGTATGTCTTTACGTGGACGACATGCTAATCCTAGGTACGGATTTAAGCTGCGTCACAGAGACAAAGAAATTCCTCTCGACCAAGTTCAGTATGAAGGACTTGGGGGATGCCGACGTAATCTTGGGGCTCAAGATCATCCGGACAGGCACTGGAATAGCGCTGTCACAATCTCATTATATTGAGAAGATGCTCACTCGCTACGGGTATCAAGATCTTCCTTTTATTGATACACCGTACCGGAGTGATCAGAAGCTGGAGCCAAATTCGAGGGAAAGCGTCAGGCAGTTGGAGTACGCTAGCGTCATCGGAAGCTTGATGTACGCTACTACTGCCACAAGGCCTGACATAGCTTTTGCAGTGGGAATGCTGAGTCGGTTCACTAGCAATCCAGGCGTTGAGCACTGGAAAGCTGTGAAGCGTGTTATGAGATATCTCAAGAAAACTCAGACATATGCACTTTTCTACAGCGGAGATCCGTCAGGCAGTTGGAGTGATCAGATGCTCACTCGCTACGGGTATCAAGATCTTCCTTTTATTGATACACCGTACCGGAGTGATCAGATGCTCACTCGCTACGGGTATCAAGATCTTCCTTTTATTGATACACGATACCGGAGTGATCAGAAGCTGGAGCCAAATTCGAGGGAAAGCGTCAGGCAGTTGGAGTACGCTAGCGTCATCGGAAGCTTGATGTACGCTACTACTGCCACAAGGCCTGACATAGCTTTTGCAGTAGGAATGCTGAGTCGGTTCACTAGCAATTCAGGCGTTGAGCACTGGAAAGCTGTGAAGCGTGTTATGAGATATCTCAAGAAAACTCAGACATATGCACTTTTCTACAGCGGAGATCCGTCAGTAGTGGAAGGCTTCAGTGATGCTAGCTGGTGTTCAGATATGGAGAGCGAGTATTCCACAGGTGGATTCGTATTCGCCATGAGCGGAGCTGCTATATCGTGGAAGTCGAAGAAGCAGACTATGTTATCTCGCTCCTCCATGGAATCTGAATTCTTTGCATTGGATGCTGCTGCAGATGAAGCAGAGTGGCTTCGGGAGCTCATGTATGATCTTCCGGTGGTTGGGGCTCAGATACCGGCAATACCGATATACTGTGACAACCAGGCGGCAGCAGCAGTGGCATCAAATGAACTCTTCAACGGAAAGAAGAGAACGGTGCGGTTGAAGCACAGAGCAGTACACGATCTTATCAAGAGAGGTGTTATTGCAGTGATTAATGTTCGGAGTCAGGAGAACCTGGCGGATCCGTTCACCAAGGGCCTCAAGCGCCAGCTGGTCGATGACACAACTTGTAAAATGGGCTTAAAGGCATTCTGATATTGTATTATTGTATTCCTACCATAAAGTTTTATGCTATTAGTTCAAAGATTTATCTACTAGGCATCTAGCTTTTGGTTCAAGGGAGGACCACTAATCGGAAGAATATCAGGAACGGTGGGTACATGTTTTATTGGACATGGAGAGGTTACGGACCTATAACCACTGTTGTCTACTATTGTTTTCTGCGGAAAACGGTTTCTGTAGGAAGATTGGCTTAAATGCCTTAATGAGTTCTCAGGCAGAGTGAATGCCTGGAGTGCTTTACAGGAAGCACGGTAGCGCAGCACTACAAGGAGTGTAACTCCATGCTACAGTGGGGTGACTCCACCATGAGGTTCCCAGGTAGGGGTAATGTCTCGGCTTTGCAAGCCAAGTCACAGCGGAGTAGCACCGCAAATAGGCAGGTAGCCTAATGCTGTATGATAATCGTAATAAAGAGAAGTAGACAGCACTACAAAGAGGACGATGTCCTCATGTTACAGTGGCATGACACCACGAAGAGGTACCAGGTAGGGTAAAGCCTCGACTTTGCGAGCCATGTCATAGCGGCGTAACACCGCACGGAAGCGCAAGGCTTCATGCTGGGTAGTTTGGCACTACAAAGAGGCCTGTGACCTCATGCTACAGTAGTATGACACTACGATGAGGTACCCAGGTGGGGTAAAGCCTCGGCTTTAAGCCATGTCATAGCGGCGTAGCATCGCAAAGAAGCGCAATGCTTCATGCCATGACTCTTTATAAAGAACTCACCTATAGTGTATGGACAAAGATATCAGGCCGTCTCTTGAGGGTAAACTTATAGACGCCCAAAAATTATATACTGAAACTAGGCTGGCACAAGGCCTTCAATGTGCAGCCAGAAGCACAGTTGATGTCATTATGTGAGTAGGAAGAATTGCAGTTATGATGCAGAATTCAAGGCTTAGTCCATTCTTGTATCATGCTGTTATTTAACCTATGCGGGAAGATTTAAGTCGTAGCAACATCTCTCCTAATGCATGATGGGCAGTAACTGTGGGGAACGCTCAACCCATATATTAAGATATGTGGGGGATTGTTGGTGTTTTTGCCTTTGGACTAGAAAAGATAGTCCCACATCGGCTACACCAAATGGTGAGTATCTCAATATAATGCATTGCTTGTGTTGAGGTGTGCACATGAGGTGTAGTGGGGCACAATTTTGTGCCATGTGGAAGTATTTTCCTAGAAGGAAAAAGGATTAAATCCAACAAGGATGCAAGTTAATTTTTGTTGTGCGGACTCGGACTCGGACACGGACTCCAGGATGTCTCGTAAATGCACGGGAGTGTTCGGGGGGTAGGCGTGGACTGGCACACTTCTATGCTGATTGTGGGATGATCTAAAATATCAAACTCTATTTTTGAGTATTGGTATTTTAGTCCCACATCGGATAGGAGAAGAGGTGAAGTCTCAACTCCACTCTATAAATAGAGCCCCTTGGCCTCCTTTGAAAGATGCACCAAGAAGAGAGTTGAGGGAGTCTGTTAAGTCCAGGAAGCCCGTTCAAGTCTCAAATATTGACTTACGAGCGTTCCAGAAGTTATTCGTGAACTTGCTGGTTCCTAGAAGCTGTTCGTGTTCGTGTGGGACGAATAAAGCTTTGAGCAACGGTGGTTCATTCACCCCAACATCTCATTCTCGCCTGTCATCGCTGCTGTTGCCTTTTACAGTAACTTCTTTTTAGAAGCTCTACTGCCGATAGTTGCTTGCACAAAGTCTCTTTAGATTTTTTGTGTATTACGTAGAATCTTTTCAGATCCTCGTAATTCAGAATCCTCCAGGATCTCTGTTGCACATCTTCTTTAAGGTGCTGCATTTGAAACGTTGTGTGTACAATTGTTTCAGTTTCAGAATTTTCCATCGAAAATTGTGCCTCGGCAATAACAGGGACTTGGTCCCTCTTTCGGAAAGGAAAAAAAAAATCGAGCTTCATGGTGTACTAACATTGCAATCCAGAAACAACAATAATACCTGTATTTGCATAAAAGGAAAAACCACTCTATGTTGCACAGGCACGAATACGAGGTGACGCGATTCGGACACAGCCTAATTTCGGCGTGTCCTAAGTGTATTTTGGAGTGTCTGTGTTATGTCGACACGTGCATAAAAATAATAACGGGTCCGGAAAATCGACCTGAATCCGGGTCCGGCCCGGTCGGCCAGCACCTGGAGCTCCGACTTGATGTACTCGGCCGCCTCCTCCAGCCCCGGCTGCCCCTCCTGGCGGCCGCCGATGTCGACGGAGAGGCGGCGGAGGTGGGCGAGGGCCCTGGCCTCGGAGAACCGCTCGAGCGGGGCATCGGCGCCGAGCGGACGGACGTGGTGATTGTGGATGACGCAGTAGGCGGCGAGGGAGGCGGCAGCGTAGGCGGCGGAGAGGGCGAGGAGGCACCGGAGAGCCGTCAGGTCCTCCGGCGATCGGAACCACAAGAAACCCATTAATCGATGGATCGAATTCTTCGCTCTCTCTCTTTACTTGTTGATTGAGAGAGAGTGTCGTTATTGCACGAGAATTGTGTGAATTGGGTCGGAGCTTTATGGCGTTGTTTATGGATATTTGTTGACAATTATGAGCCATAAGGACCAACAAGAAGTAGACGTAGGAATATTTTATTGTGTTGGTATATATTTGTAAGGGAGGATTTATGAAATGCCCAAAAACTAAAAAAATTTTATGTAAAACTCACCGCTAAAAAAACTTTCATCGCGTGTCCAGAATTAGAGAAACTTATCCAAAGCGGGTTCCAAATGACCATTTTGCCCTTCCTTTTAATTTATTGAAAACATCCACGAAACTGCTCTTAAAAAAAACGTTTCGATACTTCATCTTCTTCCATACGCTGCTCACTTTCGAATCTAGGTTTTCTCCTCAAAAATCTTCAAAAACTCGTCGAAAAATTTCGGAAAGACCGGGACAAACGGCAAAAGTGCTAAAACGGAGGTCCAAACATTATTTTTTTGCGATTCTAAAATTTCGGAAGGCCGTCTAACCATGAAGCGGTTACTTTCAGTCTCCTCGACGATACGCTCATTTTGCGACAAACGGGACCTCGTTTCGACCTCCCAGTCAAAAGTTATGGCTCTCCAAAGTTTCAGCTGACCATAAAATGCAGGAGAATGGTCATTCTCCGTGTTAGAACACGAAAAATGTTAATTTCGCATGAGGGTGGTCATTCTCCGTGTTAGTTAGTAACACGGAGAATATCATTCTCCGTCTTAATTTACACGGAGAATGACCATTCTCCGTGCTAAATTACACGGAGAATGACTATTCTCCGTCTTAATTTACACGGAGAATGCCATTCTCCGTGTAGTTTATCACGGAGAATGGTCATTCCAGTGTTAAAACACAAGAGAATGACCATTCTCCGTGTTAGAAACACGGAGAATGCCATTCTCCGTGTTAAATAAAACGGAGAATGTTATTCTCCGTGTTAAATAAAATGGAGAATAGCATTCTCCGTGTAATTTAGCACGGAGAATGGTTATTTCAGTGTTAAAACGTAGGAGAATGGCATTCTCCGTTTTTTTATAAAACGGAGAATGACGTTCTCCGTGTTAAATAAAACGGAGAATGGTCATTCTCCGTATTAAATAAAACGGAGAATGGTCATTCTCCGTGTAATTTAGCACGGAGAATGGTCATTTCAGTGTTAAAACGCAGGAGAATGGCCATTCTCCGTGTTAGAAACACGGAGAATGTCATTCTCCGTTTTAAATAAAACGGAGAATGTCATTCTCCGTGTTAATTTACACGGAGAATTGTCATTCTCCGTGTTAAATAAAACGGAGAATGGTCATTCTCCGTGTAATTTAGCACGGAGAATGGTCATTTCAGTGTTAAAACACAGGAGAATGGCCATTCTCCGTGTTAATGGTCATTTCCAGTGTTAAAACGTAGGAGAATGGCCATTCTCCGTGTAATTTAGTTTTTTCAGGAATAAAGAGTTTCGTTCTTCTTTCAAAGCGATGATAATTCTTATGGAAAAGAAGAAGAAAGATCTTATCTCCACAATTGACATCGATGAAGTTGATGATGATGGTGATGATGATGACGAGCGATGATCTGAGTTCGACCGAAGAAAAGCACACCGAACTACGAACGATCTTTGCGATCTCTGCTGAAGATGAGAACAATGGAATTCAGATTTTTCGTGAAGAAGAAGAAGAAGAAGAAGAAGAAAATTGCAATCCAGATCTGAGTTTTTTGAATTCAAATACATATAGATGACCAATTCGCGCGGAGGGGTAGTTTCGGTATTATAAAAATAGCAGTTTCCCAGCGGGTGGCATCTAAAAGGGAATCTTGGAATATTTAACGTGAAAATACTTAATTCTGGGCATTTCATAAAACTCATCCAGCGGGTGGGCATTTCATAAAAGCCCATCCCGAAATTGGGTTTCTCAGCAATTTCCAGTATTTGTAATGGGTGCCGCACCCATGACTTTCTAAGCACACCCTATATAACTTAAGTTAGAAATTAGATTAAGGGAAAATTTATGAAATGTCCAAAAATTTAAAAAGTTTTATGAAAAACCCACCCCAAAAGAAACTTTCATCGCGTGCCCAGCATTATCTAAAATATATATAAAAGGGGACGGCATGACATTTTTGTCCTTCTAATTTATTAAGAATATCCACAAACCCAGCAACTCTTCAGAAAAACGGTTCGATTCCAGAAGAGGGAGAATTACATACAAACCCACCAACTCTTCAAAAAAGCGTTTCGTTCGCTCCCTCTTCTTCCATACTCTGTTTGCTTTCGATTTTAGGTCATCTCCTCCAAAAATCTTAGAAAATTCCTACAAGAAAGCGCCAGCGAATCTCCATTCGCAAGTTTCACACAATGTCGCAATCATCATCAATGGATGTAGACCGAGTTAGAGAAGACGGAGAACAAGTGGATGTTGGAAAACAAAAGAAACAAGGGGTGAAAGTTAAGAGGGTTGCTCGTAAACGAAACATCACAAAAGAAAAAGAAGTGCAGGAAGAAGTAGAAGAACACGGAGAACAACAACAACAAGAAGTAGCAGGAGGAGAAGAAGAAGATCAAGAAGAAGGGAAAAAAAGGGTAAAACTTTGAGTCCTGTTCATTCTCCGTTTATATTGACGCGGCAAATGAGAATGATCATTCTCCGTCTATAAAATACACGGATGATGCCCTTTCTGTGTCATTTGAACTAGAAATGGCCATTCTCCGTGTTAAAATACACGGACAATGGCGTTCTCCCTTGTATTTTGACCTAGAAATGGTCATTCTCCGTGTATCTAACACGGAGAATGAATATTCTCCGTGTTAAAACACACGGAGAATGACATTATCCGTGTGTTAATACACACGGAGAATGACCATTCTCCGTTTTAAAATACACGAAGAATGGAATTTTCTGTGTATTTTGTCCTGAGAATGAGCATTCTCCGTGTTTCTAACACGGACAATGTTATTCTCCGTGTTAAAATACACGGCGAATGGCATTTTCTTGTATTTTGTCCTGAGAATGAGCATTTTCCGTGTTTCTAACATGGAGAATATTATTCTCCGTGTTGAAATACACGAAAAATGGCATTTTCCCTTGTATTTTGACCTAAAGATGGCCATTCTCCGTGTATCTAACAAGGGGTGGGCATTACATAAAAGAATGTTATTCTCCGTGTTGAAATACACGGAGAATGGCGTTCTCCCGTGTATTTTGACCTATAGATGGCCATTCTCCGTGTTTCTAACACGGAGAATGTTATTCTCCGTATTGAAATACACGGAGAATGGCATTTTCCCTTGTATTTTGACCTAGAGATGGCCATTCTCCGTGTATCTAACACGGAGAATGACCATTCTCCGTTTTAAAATACACGAAGAATGGAATTTTCTGTGTATTTTGTCCTGAGAATGAGCATTCTCCGTGTTTCTAACACGGAGAATGTTATTCTCCGTGTTAAAATATACGGAGAATGGCATTTTCTTGTATTTTGTCCTGAGAATGAGCATTCTCCGTGTATCTAACACGGAGAATGTTATTCTCCGTGTCAAAATACACGGAGAATGGCATTTTCTGTGTATTTTGCCCTGGAAATGAACCATTCTCCGTATTTCTAACACGGAGAATTTATTCTCCGTGTTAAAATGCACGGAGAATGGAATTTTATGTGTATTTTGTACTCAGAATGAACATTCTCCGTGTTAAAATACACGGAGAATGACATCCTTGTATTTTGACCCGGAGAATGACATTCTCCTTGTATTTTGACCTAGAACTGGCCATTCTCCGTGTATTAACACGGAGAATGACCATTCTCCGTGTCAAAGTAAACGGAGAATGCTCATTCTCAGTGTTAAAATACACGGAGAATGACATTTTCTGTGTATTTTGTCCTAGAAATGATCATTCTCCGTGTAAAAATACACGGAGAATGTCATTCTCCGTGTATAAATACACGGAGAATATCATTCTCCGTGTAAAAATATACGGAGAATGGTATTCTCCGTGTGAAAGTACACGGAGAATGATATTCTCCGTGTATTTTTACACGGAGAATGGTCATTCTCCTTATTATAATAAAGAAGAATGTTGACGTAAACCTAATTGTTGTTTTTTTAGGGAAAAAAAATTGTCAGGAACAAAGAAGAAAGACTTTTTCGTGCAACATTCACCCCAATACTCTCTCTTATGGATGAGGTGAAGGAAAAGTATGGCCATTTGCCTGAAGCAGTTATTGAAACCTTGAAGAATGTTGGATTCTACAATTTCATAGATGTATTCTACAGATCCAAGGTGAAAAAGGCAGAACTATCTAAAGTCACACAAGGTCTGGAGAACTTGATGGGGACTTACTTAGAAGAAGATGGCATTGGATATTTCCAGTTGAGCAGCAGTGTCAAGGTAGCACCAACTGCTGATGAGATGGCAACCATTTTCGGTCTACCAATGAATGATAACAGGGAAGTTGATGAGAAGTATCTAAAGATCATCACTGAAAAATAGAAGACCCCCCCACCAGCAGACTCATTCAGCATGTGTACAGAACACTTCAAAAGATTGCTGACAAATTCCAAGGGAAAAATACAGAAGTATCAAATGCAGAAGTTAAGAAAAGGATCTTAGAGCTGTTGGGGGACAAAAATGCAAGTCCTAATGAGTTGGCCAGGTTAATAATATTCAACTTGTGCCAAACAGCATTCTTCACCAGAATGGGTGGGTCGAACTTGCCGTACAAGTTCTTCGCTCTGGTGGAGAGCATAGATGTTATAAAAAGCATCTGTTAGCCATGGATTATTTTGGGGTACGTCATGGACAGCATAAAGAGGGCTGTTACAAAAGCTGAAGATGGGGACATTGAGATATCGTACAAGAAGATTGAAGGTTGTACGATATATTTCTTGTATTGGTTTGCAGAGCACAGTCAACTGTTGGAAAGAAAGTGCAAACCAATAAGCATATACCCGAGATTCTACACATGGGATGGAAATAAAATCTCTATATTCCTCAAAAATGAATATCAAGGGGCTCAAACGAATTCTGAATTGATATTCAAAGATTTCGTTACATTGACTGTTGAAGAAGTAGAAGACCCAGCAGAGCAGCATAGTATAGAAGGTGGAGATAATGCTGTTGATGAAGAAGAACCACAAGCTGAAGCCCAAGCACCAGCAACAAACATAGCTGAGAATGAAGATATGTTGCGTGTCTTGGAGGAGAAATCTCAGCTTATCGCTGAGAATGAGCAACTCCAAGAAAGAGCCCAAAAACTAGAGGCAGATGTAGCCCAACAACGTGCTGTGGAGCTCGTTACTGATGGCTTGGAGAAGGAGTTAGACTCTATAAGGAACGAAAAATCGCTCCTTATTGCTGATAATGAGAAACTCCGTAGAAGTGTTGAAGAACTGGAGACAAAGGGGTCGGAACAGGAACTAGACTCCCTTAGAAAGCAGAAATCTGAGCTTACTGCTGATAATAAGAAGCTTCGTCAACGTGTTGAGGAGCTACTTCTAAAAGGTAAAATATTCTATTTTTTTCAAAATTTTAATTTGTAATTATATGTATCTAACACGGAGAATGTCATTCTCCGTGTCAAAGTACACGGAGAATGACATTTTCTGTGTGTTTTGACTTAGAAATGATCATTCTCCGTGTTTCTAACACGGATAATGTTATTCTCCGTATTAAGATACACGAAGAATGTCATTATCCGTGTTAATACACACTTAGAATGAGCATTCTCCGTGTTAAAATACACGGAGAATAACATTCTCCGTGTTAAAATACACGGAGAATGACATTCTCCGCTAGTATTTTAACACGGAGAATGACGTTCTGTATTTTGACCTAGAAATGGCCATTCTTCGTGTGTTTTTTGACACGGAGAATGACCATTCTCCGTGTATAAATACACGGAGAATATCATTCTCCGTGTAAAAATACACGAAGAATGGTATTCTCCGTGTAAAAGTACACGGAGAATGTCACTACTTATATTTTGACCTTGAAAAGACATTCTCCGTTTAATTTAACACGGAGAATGACATTCTCCGTGTATTTTTGACACGGAGAATGTTATTCTCCGTGTATCTTAACACGGAGAATAGTCATTCTCCGTTTATATTATAGGAGAATGCCCATTCTCCTTGTAAGTCTAACAGAGAATGATTATTCTCCGTTTAGCTTAACACGGAGAATAACATTCTCCTTGTATTTTGACCTAGAAATGACATTCTCCGTGTATTTTTGACACGGAGAATGTTATTCTCCGTGTATCTTAACACGGAGAATGGACATTCTCCGGATTAAAGTAAACGGATAATAATATTTTTCATTATTTTTAAAAAGAAGATTATATAATATTGACATCATACCTCTTGTTGTTGTTTGTTTTTATATCAATGAAAGAAACAGACAATCTCAGAAAGGAGAATGAAAAGCTCATTAGTGATAACAACAAACTTCTAGAGAAAGTTGCATCATTGAATGACGAAATCAAACAGAAGAATGATACAATTGTTAACCTTGAAGCAATGGCCAAAGCATTGCAGCTTGGGGAGACTAAAGAAGTTCCTCAAAAATATTACACAAGAGCAAGAGAACCAGGAGGGATTAAAAAACAATCAAATGCTCCAGCGGATGATGATTTTACCACACTGGAAAAGAAGAAAACAGCTGATGCTACAAGTAAGAATGTAGCTGCTGGTCGGAAAAGAAAAGCTCCTTCCAGTACCAATAAGAAAGTAACTTCTGGTGAGAAAAGAAAAGCTCCTTCCAGTCCCGAGAAGGTAGACGATAAAAAGAAGATGTCAGAAAATAAAGAACTTAAAGAAGATTCTCCTCAAACAGCCAAGCTAGTGAAAGAGGGAAAAATGCTGATGCAATATCAAAAACTCAGGCTTTGGAACCAAGCAGACGATCAGCTGAAGCATCTATACAGGAGCATCGTATACCCAAGAAGGATGACTCCAACGTAAGTATTCTAAACTTGAACCAAATTCTGTACAATTCACAACGGAGAATGATCATTCTCCGTGTATCTAACACGGAGAATAAATATTCTCCGTGTAATTCGGACGGAGAATTGTCATTCTGAATTCATAACGGTCATTCTCCGTCCAATTCATAACGGAGAATGTTTATTCTCCGTGTATTTTAACACGGAGAATAGTCATTCTCCGTGTATCTAACACGGAGAATGTTATTCTCCGTGTTAAAATACACGGAGAATGACATTTTCCCTTGTATTTTGACCTAGAGATGGCTATTCTCCGTGTATCTAACACGGAGAATGACCATTCTCCGTGTTAAAATACACGAAGAATGGCATTTTCTGTGTATTTTGTCCTGAGAATGAGCATTCTCCGTGTTTCTTACACGGAGAATGTTATTCTCCGTGTTAAAATACACGGAGAATGACATTCTTCTTGTATTTTGACCTAGAACTGGTCATTCTTCGTGTATTAACACGGAGAATGTCCATTCTCCGTATCAAAGTAAACGGAGAATGATCATTCTCCGTGTAAAAATACATGGAGAATGACATTTTCTGTGTATTTTGTCCTAGAAATGATCATTCTCCGTGTAAAAATACACGGAGAATGTCATTCTCCGTGTTAAAGTACACGGAGAATAGTCATTCTCCGTGTTATAATACACGGAGAATAGTCAATCTCCGTCCAATTCATAACGGAGAATGATCATTCTCTCTATTGGAGTTACTTTTTTTTTACAATTATATCATTAGCCTATATTATTAACATAATCGAAACTAAATTTATGTGCAGTGAAAATGTATACGAATACTTTCCAACTGCTCCAGAAGATTGTAAAATAAGAAGAAGGAACATTGATGTTACCTTGATCTTTAATGCTAAAGAAGTACAAGACATATTAAATATGGAAGAAATAGAGGCCAATGTTTTGAACTTCACAATAAAGATTATGAACGAAGTACAAGCCGAAACAAGACGTACCGTTCAGTCAAGCTCGCAGGGTGCACAATGTAATTGGTTTGCAATCATGATGCCCCATTCATTGGTAAGAATCAAAACTGAAAAATAAATATTAATGTGTACACCTACTAATATTGTTGTAAAAAACTAACTCATGATTTATTTTTTGTTTTTTGTTTTTTCTGGAAAACAGCGTACCGTTAAGTTTGCCGATGTAGAAAACCCAACATCTGGAGCATTGTACAATTTCAAAGCTGAAATAGAAGATTTTATCATGGAGTTGGAGGATGACATCGAATGGTTATTCGTGCCACTCTTCCGTGAAGAGAATAAACACTATACACTGCTGGCATTCAACTTCAGCTCCTATGTTTGGACACACTACAACTCATTGAGGAAAAACACGGGGGCTAAGGGAATCGAGGATGCAAATTACATGAAGAATAAAATCGAGCCAATTGTAATGAAGAAGATTGCATTGATGAGGGAGAAAAGCCCAGCAATTCAGGAATATAAAACAACAGAGCTTAAGGTTTATAAAGATTGCCCACAGCAACTATCACCCAGCTGCCTGCTGTATGTTGCGTATTATATTGAAAACTTGTCGAAAGCTACATTTGATTTACAAAAGAAAACAAACAAAGCAGTTCACGATATTATTGTAAAGAGCAGGCTAACTTTGGCTAAGCTTTTGCTTATGGGTGACTGTGCAATTCCTTTTGTATCATAAAATAAAATGACAATGTAAATTGGCTAAGAAATTCCTTATATATATTCTGTTTGTCAGGTTTCTTTTGTAATGTATTTGTTGTCCTTTGTAATGAAACTCAGTTTTTTGACTAATTTACTTTGTTCTATATATGTAAATCTGTTTTGTTAAAGTTCTGTTGATTGATTCTATGTTAAAATATACGGAGAATGATATTTTCTTTGTATTTTGACCTAGAAATGACATTCTCCGTGTGTTTTAGACACGGAGAATGTCATTCTCCGTGTATTTTAAAACGGAGAATGATCATTCTCCGTATTAATACACACGGACAATGTCATTCTCCGTGTTAAAATATACGGAGAATAACATTTTCTGTTTATTTTGACCTAGAAATATCATTCTCCGTGTATCTAACACGGACAATGATTATTCTCCGTGTATCTAACACGGAGAATGACCATTCTCCGTGTTAAAATACACGGAGAATGACATTATCTTTGTATTTTGACCTAGAAATGAGCATTCTCCGTGTTTCTAACACGGAGAATGTCATTCTCCGTGTTAAATTACACGAAGAATATCATTCTCTCCGTGTTAAAATACACGGAGAATGACATTCTCCTTGTATTTTGACCTATAAATGACCATTCCCCGTGTATCTAACACGGAGAATGTAATTCTCCGTGTCAAATTAAATGGAGAATATCATTCTCCGTGCTTCTAAAACGGAGAATATCATTCTCCATTTTAAAATACACGGAGAATGGTCATTCTCCGTTTTAAAATACACGGAGAATGGTCATTCTCCGTGTTAATACCCACGGAGAATGACTTTCTCCTTGTATTTTGATCTATAAATGACCATTCTCCGTGTATCTCATACGGAGAATGGTCATTCAATGCATTATAAAATCAGAGTATAACGGATAATAGGTTCTTATGCTGTTAGTATATATGTGAAACATCAGATATGCAGAGTTCAAACTATTACCATTGATATCAAAAAATGTAACATATGTATTCAAAAAACAATTATATAAAAGAAGGAATATATGTGTATGTATTAACGAGGGGGCACTGCCCCATCGAACACCGTAGCAGCACGTGGAGGCAGAGGACAAGTGGTGCGATTGTGATTGCATAATTCAAAACAATTCTGGCACCTTATCTTTCTCTTCTCTTTTCCCTTGTTCTCATATTTGCTCTTATAACGGTCTGCCTTTGGACGTCCAGGACCACGTTTCGGGACAGGGGGTAGAACAACATCAGTGGGATTATTTTCAAACTGTTTTTCACAATCTGGAACTGGACGAATAGCACATGAATATAACTTCTGGTAATAATCTGATGTCCAATACTGCTCCACAAAGTCGTAAACAGATTTATCTGAACCAACTCTGATGCACTGTATTACATGGCTGCATGGGAATCCATATACCTTCCATCTACGACAACTACAATGACAATCAAGAAGATTCACCATGTGGGAGGAAGTATCTGCGATCACCTCAAATTCGAAATCACCAGACCGATATACCCTATAACACATGCCATCATCTGTAAGCTGCTTCAGCATATCCTCAGCGTATGGAGTCAATTTGCTATTCAAACCAATTGCATCCTTGTGGCGATCCGAAATCATCTTCATCATCTTCACACGGATGACATTTACAATTGCTGATATAGGCAATTTCTTCTCAGCCTTTATCCATGCATTGAATGACTCTGCACAACTAGAAGCAACCTCACCGTATCTACATCCCGGGAAGAATACGTTTGACCAGTGTTCAGGTTTTTGTTTATTCATCCAATTCACAACATGACCACAATTCAGATCATAAATCTTCTTGATTGCTTGTCTATACCCACCTTTATAGAGAAAAACAAATAATTAATAAAAAATTAGGTCAATTCACAAAATTATGAAAAATAAGTGCATTCTCCGTGTTTAAAATAAGGATAATAGTCATTCTCCGTTCAAAAGCTAACGGAGAATGACATTCTCCGTTCTATGCAGGACGGAGAATGGTCATTCTCCGTGTGACGTAAACGGAGAATGAACATTATCCGTACTATGCAAGACGGATAATACCATTCTCCGTTCAAAAGCTAACGGAGAATGATATTCTCTGTTCTATGCAAGACGGGTAATGGTCATTCTCCGTGTGACGGAAACGGAGAATGAACATTATCCGTACTATGCAAGACGGATAATACCATTCTCCGTTCAAAAGCTAACGGAGAATGATATTCTCCGTTCTATGCAGGACGGAGAATGGTCATTATCCGTGTAATACGTACGGAGAATGACTATTCTCCGTCTTACTGACGCGGAGAATGGTTATTCTCCGTGTTAAATTAATGGTAAATGCATAGAAAATGTGCATATATCTGTCTCATTAACACACCTGGAGTTAGAGCATATACTGCTTGCCTCCAAGCTTCAAGTACATGCGGATACACTCTTTCATTTCCTTTCTCTTTCAGCGGTATGTTATTCTTCATGTGATAATAGCAATAGCTATGGTAATTATTAGGAAACACTTTAGGGACTTCAGAAACTAGACCGGTGCCTTGATCCGAAAGAAAAACAATACGCCTACTACATCCAACAACATTCTTTAGATTTCTAAGGAACCATTCCCAATTGTCACCATCTTCGCCTGAGACTATACCGTATGCAAGAGGGTAGAACTGTTGGTTACCATTCTTCGCTGTAGCAGACATCAAACATCCTCTAAACCTCCCTGTAAGGAAAGTAGCATCCAAATATAGCATTGGGCAACAATATTGAAAGCCTTCTACACAAGCCCCATATGAAAGAAAAAGCCGCTCAAACCTCATTGATGAATCATCTTTCTGGAAGTCGATAACGGAACCATTATTGGTTTCCTTTACCTTGTTGACATACCAACACAAGTCACTGTAAGATCTAACATCATCTCCGTACATTTCCTGGTGCACCAGCCTAATTCCGTGGTATGCCTGTCCATATGTAACAGATAAACCGTAGTCGACCTTGAAATCATCGACAACAGATTTTGCGGACTTTTTAGGATGCATCCGAACAATGTCACTAACCAAACTTTTCACAAACTTTGCTGGAACAACCAGATTACCTTTATCCATATAGCCAGCTCCACAATTATGTTCTCCCACATACCTCTTCACCTCAAAAATTTGATTATCTTTCGAAATAGATATAGCATGGAAGCTCCACAAACAAGCATGTGTCTTGTAATTCTTGCAGCAAACAGTATACCTTCCCGGCTCAGATTTCAAAATATGGAATGGATGACGAGATTCAAAACATACCTTTCTAACAGCATTCCTAACTTCTTCAACACCATTTAGAAAAATTTGACCAACACCAGTAATTGATCCAGGCCACATATCCGATTTCCTCTTCTTCACTGTCTTAGTTGAGCCCTCATAAAATTGTACTACTCGTTTGTCCTTTACAGTAGGAGAACATCTACTCAAAGAACTAGAGGAGGAAGACGAAGGTCCCATGTGAAAGCTTTGACAAGGAAAAGATGTTGATGAAGAACATGGAGAGTACATTTGCTCCACAAATAGATCAAAACTCACATCATGAGTACCGTTAAAACCACCAACCAATGAGCGAAGCCAAAAATCACTTTCAACATACAGTTCAGTCCCATCAGAGTGCAAAAACCTGAAACGGAAGGAAAGTGGATCCAAAGAAGTCCATCGATCGCACACTTTATTCTTTAAAAAATCCACGGTACTTTCATGTGTGACACGGCAGGAAACTATGTCTCCCTTGAAACAAATGTTAACTAAACAACTTGATTCCATACCTTCCCCCCTGATAACATAAAAACATAAGAGGTCACAAATAGAACAATAAAATTGTCGTCTAATAATGATTATTCTCCGTCTAAAAATAACGGAGAATAAATATTCTCCGTTCGGAACTAACTTATAATGATCATTCTCCGTTTAAAGTAAAACGGAGAATGATATTCTCCGTCTAAAACACACGGAGAATAGACATTCTCCGTCTAAATATAACGGAGAATAATTATTATCTGTCTGTAAGTTATGGATAATGCTCATTATCCGTATAATGATCATTCTCCGTCTAAATATAACGGAGAATAAATATTCTCCGTTCGGAACTAACTTAGAATGATCATTCTCCGTTTAAAGTAAAACAGATAATGATATTCTCCGTCTCAAACACACGGAGAATAGACATTCTCCGTCTAAATATAACGGAGAATAATTATTATCTGTCTGTAACTTATGGATAATGCTCATTATCCGTATAAAAACATACGGATAATGATCTTTCTCATAAGTAATTGTCATTCTCCGTTAAAATATAACGGAGAATGTTATTCGCATAAAATAACAAGATTAAATATCTCTCTAACATTTTCTAAGTTAATAATCTGCATAACAAATTCAAATTCAGCATAAATTTCGAGATATACGAAGCTGATGGATGAATTTCTACAGATCTGAACTCTCACCTTGTTTTAAGATCTATAAAAAGAAAAGAAGAAGATCTTCTCTCCACAATTGACCTAATCGTCGGAAACCACGAAGATGATGATGATGATGATGATCGATGATGATCGATGATGATGAAGGATGATCGACGTTCAACTGACGAAAACCACAATGAACTACGAACGATTTTGCGATCTCTGATAAAGATGATATCAATGGTTTTCAAATTTCTCGTAAAGAAGAAGAATACGAATTTTCCAATCCAAATCTGAGTTTGCAAATTCAAAATTATATATAGATGTCCAAATTTGCGCGAAGGGGTATTTTTGGAACTATGATAATGACAAATTTTGTAAATACAGAGCATCTATAGAGAATCTTGAAATATTTAACGTGAAAATACTTAATTCTGGGTATTTCATAAAAATAATCCAGCGGGTGGGCATTACATAAAAGCCCACCCCGAAATTGGGTTTCTTAGCAATTTCCAGTTAGATTAATGTTACAAGACTCATATACCCACATGACTTTTCTATCACACCCCGCCATCCTCCTTCTTCTTCCTTCTTTCATTTTCATATTCTTCTCCAACCCAACTCTAAAACCCTAGAAAAATCCTATTTTAAAATTGTGAAGAAGGCATCATGGAGGAAGGAAGTCCACTTCAAAGACACAATTCTTCTTTCTCGGTTTGAAGTACTGTATGTGAATCGTTGAACCCAAAAAAAAATTTCGCAATAAGCACGATCAACACAGGTCGAACGGAACACTGTCTGCTCAACCTGTGTCGGCCGAATATTACATGTTCTGTTCGACTGGTCGAACTGAACAAAACATGTTCGATCGAGAAAAGTCGAACATATATAGGACAGTTCGACCTGTAATGGTCGAACAGTAGAGCTTTGTCCGACTAGTTGTGGTCGAACATTGTGTTTTTTATTTAATTTTTCGTTCGACCAGCTTTGGTCGAACGTTAGCAAAGAAGTTCGACTGTCGTGGGTCGAACTCCAGTCCGAGTGCTCGACAAACCAGGCTCGAACAGAACCGTAAAAATCCAAAAAAAAATTCGAAATTTTTTTCGTCTTCACACGATTTAAGGGATTCGAAAAATCATAGCAGTGATCTTGGGATTGGTCTTTGGAGCATAGAGGATCGGAGAGGAGAGGGACCGGTCGGTTGGAGAGAGGAGAGTAGAGAGGTTATAATGATTTGGGGTGTGCTTAGAAATGATAGATAGGTTTTAGGTTAGAATAGAAAAAGATATTTTAGTCATTTGATGGGGTGTACTTAGCATTTATGCTAATTTTAATCAATTAAAATATGGTGTACTTAGCACTTGGGATATGCTAAATAAGTCATGGGGTGCGTATAGCCGCACCCATTTGTAATTTCTAGATAGTTGTCCCAACATCACCATTGTAATATTCTGTTTTTTAGCCCAAAAAAAAAAGAATCTGTTTTCTTATACCAACTTGGAAGTTCCTTTGAGATCCTAAGCTGGCACTTCCCCAAGAAGGACAAATACAAAATGTAAGGTTAAATATTTTGCAAATATCTACTTTCAATAGTTCATTTTTTAAATAAATAGTTATTTTGCCATAGATTATTTTTAACAATCTGGATAACTATCTTCTTCCATTCTTTCTCACTTCCATTATTTCAAGCCACATTTATAGATGTTATAAAAATTGATGGTGCGTATGATATCAAGATCATGACATCCATAAGTTGATTGATGGATGGCATGATATTTGTTATATGTACCAACAAGAAAGAAAAGTTGTTATTATGAAATAATAAGAAAATATGACATCAAATTAGGGCCTGTTTGGTTCGCAGATTTGGACAACGTAATGTAATTGGCATTACGTTGTCAATTTAACTCGGATATTTGGTTGGACAAAAAAATTAAATGTAATATAATCACGATTACAAGTTTGATTACATTACATTAGTTTCTTCTAAAATCAATTACGTCATAAAACCTATCTAATCGCGATTACATTATAACTTAAGTGGAAGTTGGGTACGCAGTAATTTGGTAGTTTTTGCTTTTTTATTTTGGTCTTTTTTGCTCGTTTTTGGACATTTTCTTTTCATTTTTGGTCATTTTTGCTCGTTTTTGCTCGTTTTTGTCGTTTTTGCTCTTTTTTTTTTATCGTTTTGGTGTCCATCTTCCTTCTTGTACCTTCCTTTCGTCATTGAATATAATCAGATATACATCGATTGTAAGTTTGCTTGTTAGTGCATTAATATCTTTTTGGAGCTCTCTCTCTCTCTCTCTCTATTTTTTGGAGGAATTTCTTATAACGATAATGTCAATATCATGTATTTCTTGTCTTAAACCAGATTGTTACCTTATTTCGTATGATACTTAATACTGTTGTTCAGAGTATAAAGTATATGTAAATTTATAGAAAAGTTTCAAAAAATACTTAAGTTCTAATGCTAATGAAATGTTCAATTGTAGATCAATCCCTAGTAAGGAAATTGAATCCTATTAATTGGGTGGTCAGTCACAAAAGTTAAAATCATTACGTAAACACAATTATGTTGGAAATGAAACGCAAAAATCGTTCCTCCAACTGATAGGACCTGATTAGGACCGATAAAAGTCCACAAAAGCAAATAACCAAATTCACGAAGAAAGCACAACCCAAACACAGCAATATTTACGTAGAAAATCCTGACAGAAAAAATTACGGGACGGTCGGAGTCCAACCCTAAAAAAGCTTTACTAATGAAATAGAGATTACACCCTCTACAAGCTTCTCCACCCGACCCAAACGGATCACTACAACTACTCAAATTAATAATAAAAAACGTATTACAAAAGGTTACCAGAGATGAGATGACGAGAACCAATCACTGATGATCTTTCCGAACTGATCGCTCTTCAGAATAGCCCCCAATCCCTTCTTTCTCTTATTGAAAGTTGAAAGCTTTTCTAGAAAACTCTCCTTTTGATCTCTCAATGATAGATTAGAGTTAGAGAAATGCTTATTTAAAGCTCCCTAATCCCGAACATATCTGGACTATTTTGATCTAACGTTGTTAGTAAAACACCCAGTTTCGTCCTTCAGTCCCGACACCGATATAATATACCTACGGTATACCGAAAATTGCCCCCTGAGTCAAAATCTATTCTAAAATGAAATGTTATCGAAACGGTATACTAGCAATACACCGATAGTGGTATACTAGTAGTATACTGCTGAATCCGATACTAGTTTTCCAACATGTTTGATATGTGTTGAAATCATGTCGCCTTTGTCGTCTTCTACTTCTCGAGCTTCTCCGACACACAAAAGACGCTCGTCACACTTAATATATTCCACATAGGTTGGTAACCCTGTCCAACACCAATAAATCCCTTTCTTTCCAACTAGGTGGAGGAGCTCGTCATTTCGACGATCCTCCTACAATACTCAAATTTTTCCTTGGCAAAACTTATTGTAGGAGCGTTGAGCACCTCTAGAGAGAGGGTGAATAGAGTGCGTGCATGCAGCAGAATAAAAATCACCACTTAAAAATATATATGGTAGTATCAAACTAACATGAAGTAGGCAGTATAAAAGTAAATATGTAATGTAAATAAGTTCATAGAAGCAAACACAAACACCAAGGTTTATATTGGTTTTCCTCTGAGAGGGCTAGTCCGGTCTCGAGTACTCTAACTCGATGTTGAATCCACTATTTCGTGAAACACAAGTTTTGAATCTGAAGCGCTTGCAGCTCCTTACAACACGTGTTTTTTATCCGAAGAGCACGACTTCAACTTACAAGCCTTTAATCCGAAAGACTTGTCGACTTCAATAACATAATGAAAACGAACTAGTTTTCAAGCCTTTTTTACAACTAGAACCAACTTCTAGATCGAACCAAACTGGCAGTTGCTCGGCTAGGAGTCGTAAAGGCTTATATAGGAAGGTAAAGTAGCTCTGAGAACTCTTAAGGAATAGAAGAGAAGGGAATGAAATGAGATGATTAGAATGAAGAAATCTCTTCTATTTATAAGGTTCTGGTGGACCGAACTCGGATAAGGTTCGGTTGCCTAACATTCATAAATTTGAACGTTGGAGTCGATTCAACAGGGTGACATGATCCAGTGGAATACTGGGTCGGGGGGACCGAGTTCGGCAGAACTCGGTCCAAGTTTGGTTGCCCTATATTCAGATAGGTTTGGCTCTTTTTGAGTGGGTTTTGGGCTCATTTTGTGTAGGCTTTTGTGTTGGCTTTTTGTGGACTAAATGAACATGATTGATATAGGCTTTTGGTGGAGTTTATGAAAAGCTAATCCAAGTGCCAAAGCCCAATGTACATTTTTTCTAGACTTAATAAAGTGGAAAAATACATAATAAATTAGAAAACCCAATATCCCTTTTATGACGTCATTTTCCTAGACATTTGAGCAGACTTGAAGATACCTTTTTTCTTGACATCAGTTGTCCAAAGATAAACAGTTCCAAAAATCTGAATACCTTTTGGAAGCTTCGTCCTCGAACCCCCATGGGAGGTGCTGCCCCCTCGGCCCATGTCCGCTGACTGGGCAGCGGAACCCCCGAGTGCGAGGCCCCGGATAGGTCGTTGGACGGTTCAGAGAAATCTTCTTGTATTATGCCGTCTTTAGCACATCACTAATTCTTCATTGCATATGTCCTTGATCATGCTTATTGCTTGTTTGCAAGTACATGTTAGGCGAACAAAACAGTATAATAGTATGATAATTTAATGAATAGTAGGACAATGCTAAGTTTAAGTAGTAACATAATAGTGATTACATGAATATTAGTGACATTATTATGTTAAAATTAATCAATTAGCCATATTAAAAAAATATGATACAATTATTGGGCTAACATTCTTCCCCTTTTTTATTATGGCAAATCGGTTAAGTTTAAGATATATACGATAGATGCATGTATCACTAATAAACACATACTACTAGAATATTGTGTGCTAACTTACACTTATTTCTCCCCTTTATTGACATAATAAAAAAATAAGCTCTCCCGTAATAAGATATAAAATCAATCAGAATAGAAGAAAGGCAAAAAAATAATCATGAACAACGATCAGGGTTCAAACCAAAATCTGATGAAAAATGTAGCTATAGTTTTGAAAAGAGACCAATAAAGGATTTGATTAAAAGTATATGCAAATATAGTAACCATACATTGGACATAAATAATCTATGAGGATTAGAAATTCGCAAATCTAGTATACTAATATAAAATATAAAATATAATATATTTAGAAGATATAATAAGAACTTTAACAAAGATTACAAAAAAAATAGATTTGTAATTTTTCCATACAAATTAGTGAATCAATTCTAGAAATGAGTATAATCATTGAAGAATGTAACTACCACTTTTCTAAATAGGGGTAATTTTGTCATTCATATTATATAATATTATGCATATTTATTTATTAATATTGTGTTAGTTATTATGGTTAGTGGCTAGCCTATTTGTTAGACTAGTGTTAGTGAACCAATTAGTCTAGACACTAGATTAGAGTCCATCAATTAGCATGACATGATTCATGGACTAACTCATTAGACTAGGCCCAATTAGACCTATTAGTCATGACATTCAATTAAATTATGATTAGACTATTTACCAAAATAGGTTTAGAGCCTTCTATGCATTAATTAGTGTTGGCCCATTGGTCATGGTCAAATCTGATTTTAATAATTGATCAAACTCTGTCTTGATATACGGAACAATTCAGATGGTTACTCAAGACGTTTTGAACACTGCTCAAGACCGAAGCTATGTTTGCCACTCGAGACTGTATTTCCTTATGCGATATAATTTTTATTTTTATTGAGTCTAGGATTACATTGTACACCAAGTCGTATTGGCAAATAGGCTATCCAAAAAGCCCAAAATATTTTGAAAAATATCTCTTATTTACAAAAGCTTCTGAAGGATTTCAAAAAGCCCAAAATATTTTTCATAAAATAAACCTGACCAACCCTGACAGAACTCGGCTAGAGTTCGGCCAGAGTACGGCCAAGGTGAACGTTATGTGAACGTTAGTTTTTGAACTTGGTCTCCCTTCAGTTGAGGTTTGTTACAAAGAGTTTTGTCCAAATTCTGCGCGAATTCTGCCAGAGTTCTGCCTTTGAAAAACTATAAATATAGAGGAATTCTGATCATTTCAAATCACTCATTCACTTTTATATCTTCTCTTCTAAAGCTTATATTTCTTCCAAAGAGTTTTCAAAAAGCTTCCATTTTCAAATCCCAAGCCAGTTACAATTCTCTAGTCAATTTGCCGGTACGGTGCGGTTTAGAAGATTTCAGAGAAATTGTAATCAGAGGCTTGATTGAAGAAAGACTCTTCAAAACTAAAGTTGGTCGAGTTCTTCGTATCAAAGCTCGCGTCTGTAGAAGTTGCAAGGACTTCGTATGAAAACTTACGGGATTTTCCAATAGTAGATTCAACTGGAAGCTAGAGTTCTTCCGACTGGACTAGTCCTCACAAGAGGAAAACCAGTATAAATCTCTGTGTTTGTGTTTGCCTTCTAAACTCTTTTCTTTACAGTTATTACTTTGTGATTATTATTATTTCTGTGATCTAACTGCTAACAAAGTTTTTAATTAGCAATATTCCGCTGTCTACTCTATTTACCCCCCTCTAGAGTATTCTGCTTTACGATTTCGTTTCTACAATTGGTATCAGAGCGGGTTATACAGGTAAAGCAAGATAAACTACAGTTATTTTCAATTGTTATATAGATCACAGCATTACACATGGCAACTATGAAATTCACAAGTGAAGGCCAAGCCACAAACAGACCTCCACTGTTTGACGGCACAAACTACACTTATTGGAAAATACAGATGAGTTTCTTCTTAAAATCTCTTAATTTTGACTTATGGTCTATAGTTATTGATGGCTACAAAAAGCCTCCTCGTATTACTGTTGAGGGATTTTTAGTTGAAAAACCCCATGATAAATATACTGAGGATGAAAAGAAAAAGGCCAATCTTGACGCACGTGCTATTAACGCTTTATTTTGTGCTTTAGACAGAACTGAGTTTAACAGGGTGTCGACTTGCACAACATCAAATCAAGTGTAGAAACTTTTCAAAGTAACCCACGAAGGAACAATACAAGTCAAGGAGTCAAAGATCAACAGACTTACTCAAGAGTACGAGGCGTTCAAGATGAAGCCAAATGAATCCGTCACTCAGATGTTTACGAGATTCCTGAATATTATAAATCCTTTGTCTTCATTAGGCAAGGAATACAGTAACCATGAGAAGATTCACAAACTTCTACGAGCTCTCACAAAGAACTGGATTCCAAAGGCTACAACAATCATTGAAAGAAACGACCTCTCAATAATGTCTTTGGAAACACTCATGGGTAAGCTACTCACTCACGAGTTGGAACTTCAAGACTTTGAAGATGCTACACCAATGGAGAAGTCAGAGAAGTCGATCGCTTTGAAGGCTCAACATAAAAACTTATAGAAGATGATTCTGTCGACAGCGACTCTGACTCTGAAGATCAAGCTCTTCTGGTAAGAAAATTTAAGAAGTTCATGAGATTCAACAGAAAAACAAAAGACAGCAACATCAACAACAACGAGGAAGATCCTATTTGCTACGGATGTAAGAAGAAAGGACATATGAAGAAAGATTGTCCAACAACATCATCATCAACAAGAAAAAGCAGCAAATATGACAAAGGCTACCTGAAGAGATCTACATCAAGGAAGTACGCCAGTACAAGCATATGGCATGAAAACAAAGCCAGCGATTAAGAAGACGAACAATCAGATGATGCTGCAAATGTATGCTTGATGTCTTGCGATCAGGTAATCACTAATCCTCTGTTTGATCCTTATGATAATTTCACCTTTGAGCAACTAGGAGAGGCTTTCAGTGACCTGTTAAATGACTACAGGAAACTGCGTAGTAAATATGAAACCTCTAAGAAGGTACTCAAAGAGTACAAAGGTGAGATAGGAAGACTTGCTGACCAACTAGCTGATGTTAGAAATAGTGATACTTCTATTGAGTCTGGTGAGCTTTCCTATATTAAGCTGTTGTTACACGAGACTATCAAGTTATCCGAAGAAAAAGACCAAACTATCATCCAGCTAAAGCAAGACCTATCTAAGGAGAGAAAGAATCTCCAGAGTGCACAAGTCAGAATGGAAACGCTTACATCTGACTATACTAGATTATATGACACCTCCAAAAAGTTAAAAATTAGTTTAGGAAAATGGTCTGAAGTTGCTGCTTCCTATTCTAACACGTGTCAATTATCGAATCATCGGAACACACCCAAACCAAACACTGTCAGACCAAACCATACCAAACCTATGCCCAAGAAGACTAATAGGCATGCATTTTTCTATACTAGAAAACCAAAACCTACCAATCATGCACCTCACACAACTTTCAACACTCAACATACAAAATGTCATTATTGTGGCCTCATTGGTCATATATCCTCTACATATAGAATCAGAAAGTTAGTAGATTTAAATGTTTATGCATGAATACCATAAACTAACATGTCAGGACCCTACAAGAAATAGGTACCAAAAGTTTTATCTGCAAACTATTTTATAGGTGGAACGCCCTTTACATGCTAGAATCAAATGGATCCTCGATAGCGGTTGCTCACGGCACATGATCGGTGATGCATCATTATTCGCAATACTGTCGAAGAAGAATAAAGAATGATACGTCTCCTTCGATAATAATTTAAGAGGGTACATAATCGGTATCGGTGACATTGGTAAGGCTTCCTATCCTGTTATTAAAGATGTCTGTCTAGTTGCCGAGTTAAAACATAATCTGCTCAGTATAAGCCATTTAGCTGTCACGGTTATGGCATTAACTTCCTCAAAGACAAATGTACTGTAGTTGATAGCTCAACTGGTAGTACTATCTTTGAAGGTATCAGGGAAGACAATATATGTGTTTTCTATCTGTTAGAAGATGCTAACAAAGCAGGTAGATGCTTGATGGCCAAGAGCATTAAGAGTCAACTATGGCATATGAGACTCGGTCATACAAATATGGACACAATTTTAAAACTATCCACAAAGAAGTTGGTACGCGACTTACCGAACATATCTTTCAAGAAGGATATGGTATATAGCGAATGTGAAAAGAACAAAGCTACCCAATCTGTCTTTAAATCCAAGAATGCTGTAAGTACCACTAGACCTCTACAATTGTTACATATGGACTTATTTAGACCCAGTAGAATTGTTAGTCTAGGTGGTAAGTTATATGCATTTGTCATTGTATATGATTTCTCTAGATACACATGTGTATATTTTCTTGCACGCAAGAACGATGCTTTGTCAGAATTCGTCACCTTTTGCAAGAAAGTACAGAATGAAAAAGGTTTCATGATTACTTACATTCATAGTGATCATGGAGGCGAATTTGAGAATGCAGAGTTCAAGCAATTCTTTGACATACATGGTTATTTGCATGAGTTTTCTTGTCCTAGGACTCCACAACAAAATAGAGTTGTGAAACGTAAGAACATGACTCTATCTGAAATGGCTAGAGTAATGTTGAACCAGTTTAGTCTACCTAGATACTTTTGGGCTGAAGCTGTCAATACAGCGTGCTATATTCTCAATAGGGTTCTAATTCAACCTATATCGAAGAAGACTCCCTATGAGTTACGGTTTGATAGAACACCCACTATTTTATATTTTAAGATATTTGGTTGTAAATGCTTTATTCTTAATAATAAAGACAATCTGAGTAAATTTGATGAAAAGGCCGATGAAGGTATATTTTTAGGTTATGCGACAAAGAGCAAAGGGTACAGAGTCTTCAATAAGAGAATCATGATCATCGAAGAATCAATTAATGTCAAGTTTGATGAACTAAATCAACATTCAATCGATGACGATAATGAAGACATGATTACACCAAGTACAGCTACTACAAAACCTTTACACAAAGATGCAGAACCTTCAAACAAAGAAGCCAGAACCAGCAATCCTGTGGATACGCCAAAAGAGATAAGATTCTTGGCAGATCATCCAAAGGACTTGGTAATTGGTGAGATTACCAAAGGAGTAAGTACTCGTTCCTCTAATAAAAATATAGCTTCTTGTGTTGCTTTTGTTTCACAGTTTAAACCCAAAACATTGAAGAAGCATGTAGTGATAATTTTTGGTTAGATGCTATGCAAGAGGAATTAAACCAATTCGAACGGAATCAAGTTTGGGAACTTCTTCCCAAGCCCATTGATCATCTGGTCATTAGCACCCGTTGGGTATTCCGAAATAAATTTAACGAGAATGGTTTAGTGACTCGTAATAAGGCTCGACTCGTAGCTCAAGGATACAATCAAGAAGAAGGTATCGACTACGATGAGACTTATGCCCCAGTTGTGAGATTAGAATCCATTCGCATGTTATATATATTTGCATGTTTTCATAATTTTAAGTTATTTCAAATGGATGTTAAAAATGCATTTTTGAATGGTTTTATAGAAGAAGAAGTTTATGTAGCTGAACCTCCAGGTTTTACTGATTTCAAAAATTCTGATTATGTTTTCAAGTTGAAGAAAGCCTTATACGGTTTGAAACAAGCCCCTCGTGCTTGGTACGATCGTCTAAGCTCTTTTCTACTTGACAACAGTTTTTCAACGGAAAAGGTTGACACTACACTGTTTATAAAATCTTTGAATAATAATCTTCTTTTGATTCAAATCTATGTAGATGATATTATTTTTGGATCTACTGATGAATCTCTTTGTCAAGAATTTTCAAAGTGTATACAGAATGAGTTTGAGATGAGCATGATGGGAGAGCTGAAGTTCTTTTTCGGACTGCAAATCAAACAAATCAACAATAGGACGTTCATAAATCAAGCAAAGTACACAAACGTTCTATTAAAGAAGTCCGACCTGGAAGTAGTCAAACCACTTAGCACTCCAATGGCGACTTCAACCAAGCTTGATATTGATGAACAAGACAAACCCGTCGACATACATAAGTATCGAGGTATGATCGGTAGCTTACTGTACTTAACTGCTAATCGACCAGATATTATGTTTAGTGTTTGCTTGTGTGCACGTTTTCAAGCCAATCCTAAGGAATCACATCTGTGCGCAGTTAAGCGTATCTTTCGATACCTTAGAGGCACTTCTTCTGTCGGCTTATGGTATCCTAAAACCATGTCATTTGACCTAACTGGTTATTCTGATGCTGATTTTGTCGGATGCAAAATAGACAAAAAAAGTACCAGCGGCACATGTCATTTCCTAAGAAAAGCTCTAGTCTTTTAGTTTAGCAAAAAGCAAAATTCTGTCGCATTATCAACAATCGAGGCTGAGTATATTGCCGCAGGACGTTGTTGTGCACAAATTTTGTGGATGAAGCAAACTTTAGAAGACTTTGGATTACATTACACACACATACCCATCTGTGATAACACTAGTTCTATTAATTTGACTAAGAATCCAGTATGTCACTCTCGTACTAAGCATATCGAGATTCGACATCATTTTCTTAGATATTATCAATAAAATAGAGATATAGACCTTGTATACATAGACACACATAATCAATTGGCTGACATATTCACAAAACCTCTAGCGGAAGATCGTTTCAATTATTTACGTCGAGAATTAGGAATTTTAGATGTCAATAATATTAATTAATTTTGTTTTATTATTTAATTTATTCAATACTGAATAACTATTTTCGAGACAAGCCTAAAAAGAGTCTGTCTGTCACCACGACTACGGTCGAAGTGAAGCGGTACTTAAGTGTTCCCCGGTGAACCTCCGTTAGCTGGAAGAGTACTCCTACAGCTAATCTGAAACAGATACTGAGTAAAGAAAATTAATTTATAAAATAATATTAATTATATTATTTGAAATTTAATATTACTAAACTTTGAATTAAATATTTGAAATGAGTTGATGAAAATGATATGGCCCACAAATTTTTTTTTAACCCAGGAGAACCCTAGGCGAATTCGGCTAGAGTTCGGTCCGAATTCGACCAGAGTTCTGTTGGTGCTGTATGCGTTTTAAACCAGAACCGGAGGCCTTCTTCTCTTCATCACTTCCAAACTAATTTATCATCATCACAGCAACAGCCGAAGAACACCCCAAACCCTAGCTATTCTCCACTTCTTTTTTTCTAATCTACGTGGAGATTTCCATCCAAAATTTGGATTCGTGCGGAGAATCACGTCCTCTACAACATACTTGATTCTCGGAAGGTATAACTCCTTCTCTCATCCACTTTCAAATTTTTAAGGTTTCTTAGTTTTGGGAAAGAATGCCTAAGAGATTCAATCCTTTCAAGAGGAAGAAGACCCATGCCAGTGAAGAGGCATCGTCTTCTGATCTGAACACGAATTCTCTCTTTTTCCCGGTTCAACTGGATGACGGCGTATCGGATGAGTTTTACTTCAAAACTCATGACTAAGCATTGCTTTGGTATGCCGATTTTGCTATGCATACTATATGCACCGGCTCTCCGATCAAGTGGACTATATTTCCTGATCACCATCCCTTCTTTGAGGCATTAGGGTTACACCTTCTTACTACCCTACAATTCCCTATAGCTACTAATGTCCTTAGATTGTTCTATTGTAACTTCGTGTTAGACACTTTTACCGCAAGGATTCGTGTTGGCGGGATCGATATTGAGTTCGATGATGTATTGTTAGCAAAAATTCTTGGTATTCCAAACGAAGGTACCCCGCTCGATGACATCACCGACTTCGATTTTCCCAAGGACACGACTCTTGTTAGTTTGAAGAATGAGCTTTGTGCGTCCGCACGTGCTCGTCCTAGAAAGTTCAAGGACAACAACTTGAACTTGTTTAACTATAAGTTATATCACATCATTTATTACACTCTTCTTCCCAAATCTACTTCAAAAGATGATGTCACTACACTAGAACTTTCTTTCCTATATCATATTCTTAAGGGGATTCCTTTTTCTGCCCCTAAGACTATCATTTAGATGATGGGTAGATGTCGCGGAAGAGACCGTAATCTCTCTTCTGCGATGCTTATCCTATACATCTTTCAGCGTTTTGACATAGACTTATCCACTTACGCTCTGGACCCTGAGCCTAAGTTTCTCAAGCTTTCTTATCGTAGCATTGCCACTGCTCCTCCACCTCCTGCACCTGCTCCTACTGCACTTGTTCCTCCTCAGTCTTACCCCATGACTTTTGAGGGTATTCATTAGCACCTCTCGGATCTGCAGACTTTCTTTGTTGACACTTCCAGGGAACATGAGTTTCGTGACGTAACTCGGTTCCAGGCTATTGCCAACTCTTTTACCGATCTCAGATTTGCTTAGACGGGTCACTCTGCTAGCTCTCTTCCTAGAGGTCCGTCTGTATCTGGTTACCGTATTGATGATGAGATGGTCCACTCTCTGTTCCAGCCAGGGAACGCTTACGATTGGTATCGTACTTCTGGTGCTATACCACAACCTCTGGAGCTGGCACTTCTGGAGCTGGTCCATCCGGACATGGTAGACATGCTGGTACTGCAGATGATGATGATGACGATAAGGATGATTTTTGATTTGTCATACTTTTGAGACTGATGATTTTGCCTTTTGTTTACTTAGAAATGCTCCGACATTCCAAGATAGTATCAGTACTCTTATTTGGATATAATTTGTGACTTTTTGATGGACATGTTATATGCTTCAGTTTAGCATTTTATTCAGTTCATCTTTTCTTATAGCATTATCTTTTATTTATGCTTCCATTTATACTGCCTGGTTAATATTCTCTGCTTATCATTTTTTTCCTGTTTGTGACATTTATACCATGCCTGTGATAATTTTTTTATATATCCATAATTTTGTGTTTCTTCACTGATTGTTACTTATGCATATATTGCGGGGGAGCTCTCTCTTTTACAATTATTTTGCTAAGTGACAATGGAGGAGAAATAAGATCTAACATCTTCATGAATATAGGATACAAGTTATAAACAATTTATAAGAATAAATTTTTTTATTATATCGGTACAATTTTGATTTGATCAAGACCAAAGATGTTATATCGGTCAAGGTTTGTCAATTATCAAAATGGAGGAGATTGTTGGCCCATTGGTCATGGTCAAACCTGATTTTAATAATTGATCAAACTCTGTCTCGATATACGGGACAATTCAGATGGTTACTCAAGACGTTTTGGACACTGCTCAAGACCGAAGCTATGTTTGCCACTCGAGACTGTTTTTTCTTATGCGATGTAATTTTTATTTTTATTGAGTCTAGGAATACATTGTACACCAAGTTGTACTGGCAAATAGGCTATCCAAAATCGTTTTTCAAAATTGACCAATCATTTTTAAAATTGACCTATGTTTTGAAAAACATCTCTTATTTACAGAAGCTTCTGAAGGATTTCAAAAAGCCCAAAATATTTTTCATAAAATAAACCAGACCAACCCTGACAGAACTCGGCCAGAGTTCGGCCAAGGTGAACGTTATGTGAACGTTGGTTTTTGAACTTGGTCTCCCTTTAGTTACGGTTTGTTACAAAGAGTTCTGTCCGAATTCTGCCCGAATTCTGCCAGAGTTCTGCCTTTAGAAAAACTATAAATAGAGAGGAATTCTGATCATTTCAAATCACTCATTCACTTTCATATCTTCTCTTCTAAAGCTTACGTTTCTTCCAAAGCTTTTTCAAAAAGCTTCCATTTTCAAATCTAAGACAGTTACAATTCTCTAGTCAATTTGTTGGTACGGTGCGGTCTAGAAGATTTCAGAGAAATTATAATCAAAGGCTTGATTGAAGAAAGACTCTTCAAAACTGAAGTTGGTCGAGTTCTTCGTATCAAAGCTCGCATCTGTAGAAGTTGCAAGGACTTCGTATGAAAACTTGTGGGATTTTCCAATAGTGGATTCAACTGAAAGCTAGAGTGCTTCCGACTGGACTAGTCCTCACAAGAGGAAAACTAGTATAAATCTCTGTGTTTGCGTTTGCCTTCTGAACTCTTTTCTTTACAGTTATTACTTTGTGATTATTATTATTTTTGTGATCTAACTGCTAACAAAGTTTTTAATTAGCAATATTCCGCTGCCTACTCTATTCACCCCCTCTAGAGTATTCTGTTTTACGATTTCGTTCCTACAATTAGTTCACATGACAAGTTCTGGAGGGCATGTTGGGCAATTTCGATTGGCAAAATCTAGCAATTATGGCCGACCACAATAAGAGGGGGAGAGCCATTCTTTCATTTTATTCATTTGTGTATATTCATCTCATTTTGGTATTCTTCCCCAAATTGAGACATCCATCCACCAATTCCTCACAAATTCACTCAATTTCTCATCCATCACTCTCATTCTATTTACTTGAAGGAGCCTAGGAGATTGGCGACTATGAGCACTATAAGAGGAGTCCATTTGCTAGGAGCTTCGTGTCCATTTGGCTTTTTATTGGGAATCCATCTTTCGATAGGTATACATTCCATTCTCATCTCTAATTAGACTCTAATTGTTCTATTTGACCCTTAGGATTTCACCTATTGACTATGACTACGAATATTAGGAAGAATTAGGCTATAATGACTCTCTATGTTAATGTTTTATGGTGTTTGGTGGCAATTTTGGGAGAATTTCGAGATTAGTGCACCAAGTGTTTGTCATTTGGTTATTTAGATCTATTTACATGGGAATTGCTTGTGTGTCTAGATCTGTATCCACAATTGGATACGAGTAGGCCGTAGCATGATAGGATAGGACATAGAGTCATATTGGTGGTTTTTCCCTTCGACACTTGTGGCACACATGTTCAATTGCACATGACACTTGACACTAGCCATATTATGCTCTAATTAGAATCATAGATATATATATATTAGACTTGCTTATGTGATTTGGTAAGATTTGGACAAGGTTTGGTATAGGTATCTTGGGCGTATCACAAGCGTATCGAAAAATAGTGCGATACGGGGGTGATGCACACCAAGTGTTTGTGTTTGGGTATGTGTATAGGTCTACAGGGCATGTGTGTGTATATGGATACACCCATGTAGGTGCGTGTGTCACATATAGACACATATTTGTGTGCATATATATAATTGTGTGTATGAGTGTATTAGATAGGGAATTGTGTGTCATAGTGTGTGTTAGAGGATGTTATAGTGTGTGTTAGGGAAATGTTTGAGCGTGTGTGTGTGATGGTGTGAGAGGGATAGTTTGATAGGAGAGGGGGTTCTGTTGGCAGCAGGTGTACACCTACGCACCTGTGTGCACTGGAAAGGGTGTTAGCCTAGGCAGCTTGTAGAACTTCGCCTATGCAGGAAAGAATGAGATGCAGCAGCAGTTTATGTGTTCAAGAGTGGAGAGTAGAAGGTAGCGTTAAGCAGTAATAAGCAGCAGCAGTAGGGAGTACAACAGTAATTTGCTGTTTTAGACAACAATAGGGGTTTTTTTGAATGCCTTGTGCACAACAGGACTTGAATGCATGTGCACTGTTTGAACAACAACATCAGCAATGAGGAGGTCATGCTGTTTAGGGAGTATTAGCAACAGTGTTAGCCTGCTGCAATGTGCAGCAGTTAGAAACATTTTGCTGCAACAAGCAGGAAAGTAGCAGGTTATTGCAGCAAGGGGATTTCAACTGGTAAGTGTGTGTTTATAGGAGTATCAATGGGGTAAGGTTCTGTGCAGGTTGTGTGTGTGTGCACATGATGCAACACCCTTTATAACAATAGCAGTCAGGAGTATGTAGGATCTAGGAAAATATGTATGCAGGTAGGATGTTACCTGTGTACGACGTAGCACCTGCAATAGCTAGTTATAGCTACATGTAGCCTAGAAAGGTAGGCTTGGCTAACAAGGTTGGGAGAAATTAGAATTGGTAATGAGTTGTTAGGAAGTGATCTATATTGATACTTGGTATTGGTCAAAGCCTAGATACCAATGTAAGTTTAAGGTTAAGGATTAAGTTAGGATTTTGTGTATAGGGTAATAGATAGGTATTGGTTTTACCTTGTATTAATATATTAGATAATAGGCATAGGTAATATTTATGGGTAGCGGAGTAAAGGTTAAGATATTGCTATATAGTGCCCTAGTGCATATGTTATAAGTAGATAGTAGATGCCTAGGGTATTGACCTAGTATAGACTAGAATACCTTGGTATGGCAAGGTATGAACCCAAAAACCTAGGAATGACCTAGTTTGACTAAGTTAGCAAGGTATTGACCCAGTTGACCTAGTTTGACCAAGTTAGCAAGGTATTGACCTAGTTTGACCTAGAAATGACTTGGAGACCTAGTATTAAGCTACTATAGCATGTTTATGATTCTAAAACATCAATTGACATTGATATTCCATATTTAGGTCTTCAAGGCACCGTATCGGATACTGTTGATATGTCACACCGGATTTCAGGCGAGTACATTCTCTGATAATTTTTTGTTTATGATATCTTCTATGCTTATTGTATTTAGTGTAGATATCCTTAACCTCTTGACACATTGGTTACACTGATTGGTATTTTTGGATCCCGTCATGAGATGTTATTCCTTATATGTCTTGGCATATCCTGTGTAAGCCCCATTGTTGTTCTTGTGCATTGTATAGACACCGATTCCTGTGAAGGCTCGCGACCTTCTCAGAGAATTCCATGTCGTAACGTACCATAGTTGGATCCACTGTACCAGTCGGGGGCAGGGAGTAGTACTGTAGATATATGATCATACCCTTTATGTGCATGTCATGTTCCCTGTGAGTGTTAATTATACATCGCACGTATGATTAACCAGGCCATAAATTCTTGTGTATGTTCATACGCCGATCACATGTTGAAACTAGTGCTCACTTACTTAGATAGTTAATTACTGATTATTATACATGATGTTTTCTGCTCTTATATTATTTATACTTCTTCCATGCCTTGTTACTTTCATGTACATGTTACATTATCTTGTATATTCTCTCAATTTACTGTTACATAGTCTTTATCCTTACTGGAACTGTTATTAGAGGTGTACTTCGCTCCAGTCCTGACTGGATATTTTTTCCAGATGATTTAGATGACGGTTGCCCTGCCTACTACGGCCCACAGGATGTAGTAGGCATAGACCAGGAGACACTAATCCAGGAGGGTTAGCTCCAGCTGAGGAGGCTTTAGTAGTGACTCAGTTAGACTAGTTTAGTACTGGATTTGTCGTCAGCTCTTGACTTTGGCATGTTATTATTTGAGACTTATGTCATTTGAGATAGTTGACTCTTAGACTCTGGATTTGGACTTGTATTATATTTATGTTAGATTCTCCTGGATATTTTATATCATGTCTTTATATCTTATCGTGCCATTTATCTTCCTTATAGTCATTATGATTGAGTATAAATATTACCATTATTTGTCCTCCGTTTGGAGTTGAGATATCTTGACAAGTTATGATACATATTGTTAGTTAGCATAGTAGACCTAGACAATATTTTACCGTCGATGCTGCAGCGTAGACTGGGCGTTGTCTCACACTTGTGCCCTTACGTTGGATGTGGGTCATGACAAAAAGAAATCAAAATAGATATACTAGAATCTATCTACTTACCCAAGATCATGCATTTGAACTCAATTACCTTAGCATGATATATGAATACCCATTAGATAAACATGACGATAATGGAGACAAAATATTTGAGAAGGAGAAATTTAGTCGACTTGAATGCTCCCCCGCAAAGTATGACCAATCTAATTAAGGTAATCATGAACTTTGAGATAAAACCTCAATAAGAAAAGCCAAATCAATTTAAACTCAAAAGAATCATCAATAAGGATAATTAAATATATTTGGCAAGATAACTTTTAAAAACCCAGATAAAATGAGAGAATTAAGAAGAATCATATATTCTCTCATAAATCCTTTCATAAATCAAAGTATCATGAACACAATCAATAAGAATAAAGTAAAAGACTATAGGTCCATGATGAACTAGGTATACCACATATTAATGGTATAAATGAATCGAAACAATTATTTTGCTTCCCCTTAAAATATGCATATCTAGTTCAAAATCATTTATATGCATAAAATAGATAAAATAAAAAATCACAAGATCTAAGGGATATCCAAGATATGCATCTTTCTTCCTTTTGATCGATGCATTAAAGTTCCAAACTTAAAACAAAATCATCTTTAGGCAAGTAAAATAAATATCCACTAACACACAAAATATATCTACAAATAAAAAATATAAGAAATATTCAAACAACAAAAATGATTTCAAGACAGTAAAGGATTTTAAAAATTGTCTTAATAATAGCATTCGAGTAATGGACAGATTCAAACTATTAGAGAGAAATCAAAAGACTTTTGAAATACAGAATTTTATTATGAAAAGCTGTCTTAATAAATGTTCGAATGCATCCTTTTGGTCCTCAGACTGACAGTTGACAATTCGAATTTTTATATTATGGAAACAACTTTAATAAAAGAATCCATAAATCATAAATAGCCCATTTTGAACAAATAAAATAGGATTATATAAATGCCCAAATAAATAGTATTATATATATGGCATGTCAAGGAAATAATTGATTTGAAACAATTAACTGCTTCCCCTTTACATGAGTATATCCAAAATTAATAGTATTGACAGATTTAAATTCCAGAGAAATATTTCCAAAAAAGGAAACTAATTCATAAAAATATTAGGTAATCTTATCAAAGTTTATTTCTTCCATTTTAAAACCTTAGCACAGTGTCCATCTGATAACCGTAGGGTTAAAAAAAAGCTTTAAGAGAGAGAAATTCAATTTGCCTGACTTCTTCCCCACAAAGAATTACTGCTATAGGATGTTATTAACTTGAATAAGAAGAGAACAATAAAAGCTTAATAAAATTAGTATCATGAATATTACAAAAATGCTAAAGAACATATCAGAAGACCATAATATTCAAAGAGTAGTCACAAGATCAAATCAAGTCTAAATATAGAATAGTGTAACAGAAATATGAATATATCAAGATGACAAATATTAACCTATGGAAGATCAATGTATGTTACCTTTTGTAAAAATATAATCATTTAAATAATATTATCCATCAAAGCTAAAATTTAAAGTCCATCAGATAACAATTGCAAATTAGACCTCAATAAATCTTTAGTTTATAAAGTGTTAATTAATCTTGGGTTAGCTGTAGGGGCCGATTCCCAGCTAGCGGTAGTCTGAAGACTAGTACACTGTGTCATTTCAGGCTACTTACACATGTATGACTGAAGGACCCTTTCGGCGTATATCCAAAACAAATCTCTTCTTTAATAACAAAAAATTTAAGAAGAATTTATGCAATATGAAATCAATTATATTCTATGGACTTGAAAAATCTCAAAACAATGTAGTATACGATATAAAATGTATCAACTACATGTATCCATAGGTGCTACAATCATTGGGTAATAATATAAGAAAGCAAATACCCAAAGAAAGAGAATTATCAAGAAAACTATTTTTAAAAAGTTTTTATAGTGCACTATAGAGATAATATATAATAGAAGTGTGCACTAATAAAGGAGGTAAATTTAAAATAAAAAAGAGATAAAGCACAAGGTTGTGTGATACTTAAAAGAATACCCACAAATAATCATATGCAAGACATTAATAAATATTTTCTCTCAGAATCCCAATTTAAATTTATAAAACAAATAAATATTAAAAGTTTGGAGACTACTAAAAAGACATACATGACATAATTCAAATATATATTAAATGAGAGTCATGTATCCAAAATGTCAACCAAAAAGCCAAAAAAAATATCATTAAGAGTGGCTTTGAGGAAGAAGCTAATAAAGAGACAAATTTGGTCAAAGTAATCTATAGCTAAAGTATGAGGTAAGCACAAGTTTGAAGATAACAAGTATAATTAAATATTTTTTCAAAATAATATAGAATTTGAGCTGAACTCATATGCCCCCATAAGGATATTTATACAAAAAATATATCAATATAAGAAATATATGAATGACAATATATGAAGTATTCATGTATCCTTAGTAAGCACTGAAAAATTATCACAAGATCAAAAGTATGTATAAATATACTTCATTAGGCAAAGATGTAATTTATTCATAAGAAGTTAATCAAAATAAAATATGGGAATCAATAGTGAATATTTATACAGCACAAGGTTAACATAAAAGTATATGTATATACTTTTCAAGTAAAAGGAGACTTGTGCTAAACATACATACTCACAAAATACCGACTAAAGTAAATAGGACATGTTAAAGACAAATCGGTAAAAAGGAATCATTTCAAAATATTAAAGACGGATAGTCAAAAACATTAACTCAATTTTTTTTAGCTCCTATGGACTAGAATGGTATGCATGCTTCATAGATAAAGACTAAGAATAAAGAGCATACATAGATAAATGTGTCACACTAATAAAAATGAGTAAAAGACTATATTGTGAACTAATCATTTAAGCTAAATAACTAGTCATGCTAGGATTATATCTCACATTAATTTAAATAATAAACAATTAAAAGATATCAATTAGAGCTAATAGCAAGGCATCGATAAGAACATGCTAGATTTTATAAATAGAACCATTTAAGAATAATTAAATAGCATGTTACCAAAGTGGTTCGAGTGACCACACTTATGTTGGTGCAATTGCATGGGAGATGACCTTTGTAGCTATGCAACCACCAACACGTTCCATGGTACTATGGTTCATCACAAGTAGCTCCACTTGAAATATTAGGTGAAGACTTTGGTATCCAATACTTGGATCCACATTTGTTAGCTTTGGGAACCCATTTGCACAAGTTTATATCAACTAGCTTTCTAATCTGACGACGATTAGAAATGTGTCCATTCATACCGTAATAATAACAGAAAATATTAACATTAGTGCTATGTGCAACAATATAAGAACGTGCAATGGTGTGATATGATGTGCATGAATACTTGTAATAGAAGACATAGTTACGTGAAGCTTTACATTTGCTTGCTTCCTTTATAAAAGATCTGTCGTTTGTGACTTTGTGACATGTCACGTGTCTTGTGTTAGACTGAGTCATAGGTTGTACTACCTGCTTTTCTAGTCTAATATCTAACTTTTTAGATTTAGCACATATCTCATCATATTTGGCAAAAAGAGCATCAATTCTACATGAAGCAATAGAATACTTCTTCTTTTCTGATTCTAATTCCTCTTTAAGTTTTGCATTATCTTGAGTGTTTTTCTCAATGCAATCAAGTGCCTCATGCAAGCTAAACTCAAGTGTGAAATCTCAGTAGAATTATCAGAAGTAGAAGTGTTTCTAGCATCATTCAATAAGCAAGTAAGCTTTTCATTCTCACGCTTATAGGCTATAATATCCTTTCTAGCTTGCTTATACTTATCTAATACTTTCTTGTGTTCTTCTACTAATAATTGAAAGCATCAGGTAACTCATCATAAGAAAATTTATTTTCTTCAAAGAGAGAATTATTTTTGTACCTCGTTGGATAATGCCATTGAGCATATAATTGCAGATTGACGAGGGCTTTCTTCTTCTTCTGAGTCGCTTTCCTTCGCTTTCACACCATATGCTTGTGTTAGCGTACTTGTGTGGCGACGATCGTTCATAGTGATTCTCTTTTTTAGTGGCAAGAAAATCTTTCATCATGTGGCCTGATCTTCTGTAGTTGTGACATACAAGCTCTTCTTCATATAAGGGATTATATTGTACCTTAAATTCTATTGTCATCATGCACACATTTGCATCATTATGAGGACTATCCTCCTCTCTGGAGTTGCTAGCTTTGCTTTTGTACCTGCACTCATAAGTAGCTTCAAGAAGTTTCCAAAATTTATGAGATATTGTGCAAGTAGTAATAAGATTGAATACATTATGTCTACATCACAATAAAAAGCATGCATTGCTTTTGTATCAAGGCTAGATAACTTCTTTTCTTCCTCTGTGTAACTATAATAAGGCTTATTAATAATAGAAAAAGTGAGAATAGAGGTGATAGTAGGATTTTGTAGCCATTGTTAACTATTGACCATAAGTCAAAGTCTAGAGACTTCAGATACAAGATCATTCGTGTTTTCCAATACATATAGTTTGTTCCATCAAATAGTGGGGGTCTATTTGTGGACTATCTTTCACTTGTGAATATTAATTTCACGACTGCTATATATACTCTCTAGAGTGTTATATACGAATATAACCTGCTCAGATACCAATTATAGGAAATTGGAATCAGAGTATAACAATTGATAATAATGATCTACTCTAAGGATGTTAGCTAAATAATAGAGTCATTGCTCTGATACCAATTATAGGAACAATTGGTATGAGCAATAATTCTTATATAAAGAGCATCCGCTCTGATATCAATTGTAGGACCGTTGAGAACCTCTAGAGGGGGGTGAATAGAGTGCGTGTGTGCAGCGGAATAAAAATTACCACTTAAAAATATGTATGTCAGTAATCAAACTAACATAAAGTAGGCAGTATAAAAGTAAATGCATAATATAAATAAGTTCAGAGAAGCAAACACAAACACCAAGGTTTATACTAGTTTCTCTCTGAGAGGACTAGTCCAGTCTTAAGTATTCCAGTTCGATCGTGAATCCACTATCTCGTGAAACACAAGCTTTGAATCTGAAGCGCTTGCAGCTCCTTACGACACGTGCTTTTTATCCGAAGAGCACTACTTCAACTTACAAGCCTTTAATCCGAAGGACTTGTCGACTTCAATAACAGGATGAAAATGAACTAGTTTTTAAGCCTTCTTTACAACTCGAACCAACATCTAGATCGAACCAAACTTGCACTTGCTTGGATAGGAGTCGTAAAGGCTTAGATAGGAAGGTTAAGTAGCTCTGAGAACTCTTAAGGAATAGAAGAGAAGAGAATGAAATGAGATGATTAGAATGAAGAAATCTCTTCTATTTATAGGGTTTTGGTGGACCGAACTCAGACAGAGTTCGGTTGCCTAACATTCAGAAATTTGAACGTTGGAGCCAATTTAACAGGGTGACCTGATCCAGTGGAATACTGGGTTAGGGGGGACCGAGTTCGGTCCGAGTTCGGGCAGAACTAGGTCTAAGTTCGATTACCCTGTATTCAGGTAGGGTTGGCTCTTTTTGAATAGATTTTGGGCTTTCCTTGAGTGGGCTTTTATGTTGGATTTTTGTGGACTGAATGAATATGATTGATATAGGCTTTATGTAGGTTTTTTGGTGGAGTTTATGAAAAGCTAAGCCAAGTGCCAAATCAGCCCGATGTATATACATTTTTCCTAGACTCAATAAACTGGAAAAATATATAATAAATTAAAAAAACCAATAGCCCTTTGATGACGTCCTTTTTTTGACATTTGAGCAGACTTGAAGACGCATTTTTTTCTTGATGACAGTTGTCCAAGGATAAATAGATCTGAAAATCTGAATACCTTTTGGAAGCTTCGCCCCCGAACCCCCACGGGGGGCACTTCCCCCTCAACCGATGTCCGCTGACCGAGCAGCGGAACGTCCGAGTGCGAGGCCCCGGATAGGTCGTTAGGCGGTCCAAAGAAATCTTCATGTATTATGCTCTCTTTGGCACATTATTAATTATTCATTGCATATGTTCTAATTTGATCATCTTTACTGCTTTTCTGTAAGTACATGTTAGGCGAACAAAGCAGTATGATAATATGATAAATTTAATGAACAGTAGGACAATGCTAAGTTTAAGTAACAGCATAATAATGATTACATGAATATTAGTGACATCATTATGTTAAACTTAATAAATTAGCCATATTCAAAAGTATGATACAATCATTGGGCTAACACTTGTATGAGCATATATGCATCATTGTCCTCTGTATGGTCTTTCTCAAACGTTGCGTCTTTTGCCTCAAGCACATATTGTATCAAATAATTCTGAGTTGTAATATATTTGGAACGACTATAAATATCGGGTTCTTCCTAAGGTGAATAGCACTTTGGATATCGCAAAGCAAAAAAAATACTGCTCTTGCTTAAGGCCAATTTCCTACATAACTTTTTCATCTACAATAACTCCTTGCAAGCCTCCATCTTCACAATGAACTCTACCTCTGTCGTAGACAAAGCAATACACTCCACAAGCAAACATCATAACATAGTCAGAAGTCAATCTTCTGGTATCACATACCCATCCATATCAACATCGGTATATCCAACCAGCTTCGGCTAGTCGCTCCCTTATGAAAACTTCAATCAGTAGTACCCTGAAGAAACGATGGATCCACTTGACCGCACTCCAATCTATCCTTTCTGAATTTGAAAGATATCTACTAACTGTCACGATCTTCTCTCGGATATTCGGGTACGAGTTCGTGGGCACGCCTAGCCTACGTCGCGGTATCAACAGTTATGTGTTGTCCAGACCTCAGAATCAATACAATTCCAACAATACCAATATGTACTCAAATTATAGATCAATGCTAAGGAAGAACTGAATAAGGAAAACAAATCCAAAACAATATCACTAAATCATCTAAGTCACAAGTCTAAAATTCATAATTTTATATACAGGCCAAATAATGTTATGGAGACAAATATGGTCAAACAACTTAAGGAAAACAACTAAACATGGAATCCTACAAAATCCTCACAGGGATTGTCTTCGTCTTGCTCATCAGGAATATGGGTCACAAGTCACATGATACCTAAAATGTCAAGGATAGTCAGAATTGGAGCAAGTACTATTACAGCTACGAAAGTACACAATATATGTACAATTAACAATATATGTACAAATCTATCATGACATAAAATGTACATTAAACAAGACTAGACTAGCAAGTAAGTAACATCATGTAATAAAATAATATCATATAATGGAACAACATCATGTAATAGACACAAGTAATAAAATACAACTAGAAACATGAAATAGCAACATGAAAGCAAGTAAACTAAATGATCACAAAAATCAACATCTGACAAGAACAGTAATACTGTGTCACCTTAGAATACAAGGTTCGACATGTGGAGGCTAGGCTAATCTGACACGCTGTACGTGAGGTATACGACTTATCTGATGAATCGAATAAGAAAATGGGGTTGATCACATGTCTACTAGTGTATTCTTCCATCCAACACTTTCTCATATCAAGCATGAAAACAAGTAATCACGAAATAGATAATCACGACTCTCAATGAATGGATAATTATGAATTACAATATGGATAAACATATATCACGAATACGAATACTTATGAAGTATGACGCGAATGCTCAAGAAGTCATGACACGGAATCACGCACCATGACTAGGACTCATGCATCAAATCTAGATAATTATGAATCTTGACATGGATGCTCACAAAGTCACGACACGGACAACACGCATCACAACTAGGACTCACGTATCATATCCGGATAACCACGATATCACGACAAGTATATAGCTCAATCATGATTCAAGAAAAATCGTCCATGTGCACAAATCATAGTGTCAAAACAA
>JANAVB010030217.1:8798976-8926198 GCA_029216955.1 Iris pallida | reverse complement strand
CAAATATAAATTTTATGATTTCGAGTTTTGATTGTTTTGTTTGATTTATTGTTTAGAGTATAACCTTTGAACAGTATAAATTTGGTTTAAAAATGATCTAGCTTTTAAAAATGGCCATAGGAATTATTTAAATTTGAGTTGTGCAACTTGCGATTTTCGTGTTTATTAAATTTAAATTTTAAGTAGAAGTAATGACGGTGCATTTTGGTTTAAAATATTTGAAGGTTCTGAAAATGATTTTTGAGAAAATTTTATTTTAAATAGTGTCCTATGATTGAGGATTTACAAATCTATTAGATTTTTGGTAAAAAAAAATTTGACTGATAAGATTACTTGAATCAAAAGTTTAATGTAGGATTGCTAATATTAAAACTTTGGGAGAGAATTTTAAAGGATGTGATGGAAAGTATTTTGATTGATTTAAAGGAAGTTACCATTTAAAAGTTGTGATTTTGTTGGAATAACTTAGCATGAATAGAAGTTAAAATTGATGAGAGCATTGAGCTTAATTTTTGTGATTGCTTTTAATATGCTAAGTTTTATTATGAGTATTTAAAAATTTTAGAGTGTTACATTTTTGGTTATTGTGAAATTTTTATGAATTCGTAAATTATGAACTCTTGAGTTAAATAGTTGAATTTAAATGTTAATTTGGAAAAGGTTAGTAGTAACGTGATAAAGTTTGCCTTGAGATTATGAAAGTGATTAAATTTTGGTCATGATTAAATGAACGACTTGTAGTGATACAATTTTGGTGATATATTTTTGAAAGTTTATTTTTGAAACTTTTGGAGGATACTTGAGCTAAAATTTAATGGTAGGCCCCAAGATAACCCTACTGAGTGTTCCACACTAATTGCCGTGTCACTCATGACCATGATAGTAGTATATACACAAGTGTTGTTAGTCATCTATCCAGCTATGTGACTGTATTTCCACCTTGACTTACTCGACCTTCTCTAATTCTAGATCTTTTAATTGCGACCTTCTAACCATTTGCAATTTGAATAATAAGTTAATGGTTCTTTAACTGTATTCATCTAATGGACTATCTTCTCTCTAGAACTATGTCCCTAAATGATTTATTGGATTCTCTAATTAATTTTATTTCATGCTTTAGCTTGATCTTCTTTATTTTTTGTACATTAATTATCACCTCATGAACTCCCACTTTTTACTTTAGATCTTTTGGCGTCCCTTACCGTCACTTGGATATTTGGAGCATGACACTATACTTTTCCTTCCGACAAATTTCATATGTAAGACCTAAACAAGTCCACCTTCATGTAGATATATCATGTCCCACTAAAACAGGTCTTCTTGTACACTATTTTCATGATAGGACCTTCTGGTCAAAAAGGCCAAACTATAACCTCTATCATGACACCAAATACTTTTCGACTTCAATTAAGAGATCCAACCTTGACTCAATCCCTTAACCCAATAGGTGAATTTTGTTCTACTTAGTTCCTTAAATGCTTAAATTTGTGCTTTATCTTGATTGCTTGACCATTGTCCCATCACACTACTAGCTTAACTCTTGTAAGTTGGGTGGTAGAATATCTCACCACCTAACAAACCTTTTCTTGTGAACCACGTTGGTAAGTTCACTTAGACTAAATTCAGAGGACCCTACCTTATCTAGTCTACCAAGCCATAAATAAATAAATACTAGGACAACTGTATAGGCCCAAACTTCAGGCGAGCCTTGATTTTAAAGATCTTGGACTATTTAAAAACTTCCTTCATCAGTACCTCCCTTGCTCATATTTTGACTATCTCATGCTGCTAATGTAGCTTCAGTTTTGCAAGCTTATTTCGTTATCAAGCTTGATCATGACATATTTTATTGGGTGCACACACTACATATATCTAATCAGAACCGGTGCATGATGGTCTGATCAACCTATTGTACTTTGGTTCGCTTATCATATTCTATGCGATGGGATGGAGACATAGTTAAACCTGCCTTAGGGTCTTTTCCGCGACAGCCTTGGCAATTCTCTTTTGAATTATTTTCGCCGCCTATGAACCCTGCAATTCGTACTCAATATATAACACCATCTTTGAAACCTTTATTGTTCTTGTCCTTTACTTATTTAGAAAGACAAGGCCTGTACTTGTTAGATAGACTCAAGGTATCATCTTTGGTTGCCCAATCGGTTAATTATACACAAATGTAGATAGCTACCGACCGACTCATGTGGCTGTATCCTTGCCTTTAACTACTCCTCGTTCCTTAACCCTAGAATTGTTATCGTGTCCTCCCAAGTATTCTTGAGCACTCGAGAATGATTCTAATCGTTCACTTAATCAAACCCTCGACCAAGACGATTAGTATTCAGTTCTCCCTTAAGGGATCACATTTCCTAAATGTCTAATTTATTCTCTTTGGTCTACTCAAACTATTTCCTAAACTGGATTATCAAATTTGTTACCATCACTAGCAACTCTTATTCAATTCCATAACCCATGATATATTTTTGTATATATCGACTCCCCAAATTTTCTAATGCATGGTTTTGTTGAACGCCGTTTTTTTCCTCCTCCAAAATTTAATTACATTTTGGTATTGACGAACTCTTCCTATCCCTCAACCCTATCTACCCTATTAATCCTAAATTTCGAGGACGAAATTTTGTAAGTTGGGTAGGATATAAAACCCACTATTTTTTAAATTATTTATTTATTTATTTTATTAGACTTAAAAATGAATTTATACAATTTATGGTTTTAATTTTTTTTTAAGGACCTTAGCCACTGTTGAATTTTGTAACACAAGACTACCATGAATTTTGGTACGAAAATGTAGCAGTGTGCCTTGACTAATACATTAGCCATGCCGGGGAAGCCTAGCCATGTGTGATGACCAAACTAGGAAAACCAGACAGAGTTATGAATAGACTTATTTAAAGTATTTTAAATTAAATATTATTTTTATATGATTTTTGTTTTTATGATCCGGTTTGTCCAATTCAGTCCGAACTGGGCCCGAACCAAATTTTAGCCCATGTAAGCAGGTAGTGTGACCAAATGTGGCCATGTAGACATATTTTATGTACTTAGAATATCTCCTAAATTATTAAGAATTTTATGTACAATTTCTAATTATTTAAATATTTGTACAATTTTTGGTATTTTATTTAAATAATATTTACAAGATTGTACATGTTCCTGGACCTGGATAAGGGTGTGTGGTACAGTTCACCATTGGAGCAATTTTTATTAATTATTATTATTAAAGTTATTTTGTGGAGATTAAATAAATATGTTATCCTATTAGATATTGTTATTATTATTTAGTTGATTTTAATGTCAAATGAATTTAAATATATGATATTTTTAAGTTGACTTCATATATGATAGATGATATTAAAAAAAATTTCTTTTGGATTTTGTAGAAAATTGATTGGATTCATTTGGATATATATATATATATATATATATATAGATATATATATAATATATTATATATATATAAAATATATATATATAAAAAAATAAAATATATATATATTATATATATATAATATATTATATAATATATAAAAATAAAAAAAAAAAAATAAAATATATATATATATATATATATATATATATATATATATATATATATATATATATATATATATATAATTATATATATATAAATATAGATACTATAAATAAGATAAGAGTGTTTTTTTTTTTTTTAAAAAAAAGGGGATAATGGGTGGTCGGCCCCACACCGACCCACCATAGTCTGAGCCGCAAGGAGCAGCAGCATCTTGTGTTGTGCGCCCCCCATTTATTTGTTAGCAGCAAGCAGCTGCATTAATAAAGGGGCCGACCCCTTCATTACTTACTCTTGGCGAACCCACACACATATATATAGTTATACATATGTTATAGAACCCTAACCCAATCCTTCTTCCTCTCTTCTTCCTCCTCTCCTTCGCTCACCCTCGGCCAACTCCTACCCTCCGCGAGCACAGCAACACCCCGCGACAGCGACGACGACAACAACAATGACAAAAACAACAGATTCCCATTTTAAGGTATCCGATCAATTTTTCTGTCAATTCTACTCCGATTTTCGATCCGTAAATTCATGTAGAAAGCCCACATGACCCTCTTCAAGATCCCCCAGGTGGATTTTGACATGGCCATCCAACTTGCTCAAAAAATCGAGACGAAGTTGGAGAAAAACACTTTTCTGAATATTAAAAACTGTTTCAAAACACCAACTTGTCGGCCACTTTTCTTTCTGTACAATAGGATTTTGTAGAAACTAATTGAAGGCAGAGAATAATAAATAACCGAGATTGTAACGCACCTTCTGGATTCACTTTTCATCTAGTATGTAGAAAGTTACACGTTGTTAAAGTTTCACAAAAATTGTAAATTCTGTTTTCAAAAAGTAGAAAAAATGCCCGATACGGCGTGCGCCCCGACAAACCGGACACGTGCTCGTGCACTATATGCATCAAAAGGCACGTATGGATGTTGTTGACGTGTGGGAACTGACGGAACCCGATTTCGTTGCATGTGCGCGACGAAATCAGTGCGTATCCATCGAGATACCCCCGTATCGACCCTTTGCAAATTAAGTCACAACTTTGTGCACACTCATCAAACTGTGACGAAACTTGCGCCATTGGACTCGAAATATTTTTCTGGTCCTGTATGCCAAGTTTGGTTCAATTCTGAGAAGGTTGATCGGGGCGCACTATTTTGGGGGTCGACAATCCCACTCAACGGGCGATTTTGTGCACGGCCCACCAGAATCCAAAATTGGACATACCGTTGGGTTCGTCTCATCAAAACAAATCCGTAGATATATAGTTTGACGATTTTAGAGACCGTAGGTTCTGGCGCACATTTCGGTACAAAGCGGGTCCAACGGCGAACATCGTTTTGACCCGAAATTGATTTTGCCCGTGTTCCAGAATTTAACTTTTGGACAGGCATTTCTTAGGCATATCTTTTATTCCAAACTCGTTCGTGATGTTTGTTTCAGCATCCAGAGCTTCTTGTGGATTTTGAATTTCGTGTTGACGATTCTGATTGTTGGATTTTGTTGCTTCTCGTACCACCCTCAGGCAAGATACCTTGCCATTATACTGTTTATATTCAGTTGCATTTATTACATATCACTGTTCATTTATTTTCAGTTCTTACAGTTCTTGATTTATTGTCTGCTCAGTGATATTAGATATACTTTGTTATTATCCTTTGATTGCATATGGACTTAGAGTTAAGAGACTACCGTTGTAATGTATTGCATATACCTTGACACAGTTGTACCACAAGGATGTGAGATGAGTAGCATGTAGAGGTTCTTGCGTGTGGGCTGATCCCCCATGTGCATGCGTTAGGGCTAACTGCTAATAGAGGCGTGTTAGGAGACTTAGCAGTTAGTAGAGGTACATGGTCGTGGATGCGACTTGACAGGTACATTGGGTAGGGAGAATAATATCTGAGATCGTGACGTATGGGCTCGATTGTACTTCCCTTGTAACCCAGAAGCTCGCTGGAGTACGGGTATGTTGAGCCTCTCAGGTTTGCCACTGTCGTTTTTGAACGTCATGCGCTGTGGTCACTGGTGCCCAAGTGGGGACCATACCAGATCCCATTTACAGCCAGGGCTCATGCGACGAAAGGTTTGTTCTTAACTGCATGTTCATTTTAGTATGGTTAGAGAGTACCTTATTGTTGTCTTGTCACTTACTTTTGTTCGTGGCATATTTTATATTCAGTATTTATATGGCATATTTATTGTATCTTGTTACGTCCCTCTGAGGACCTGGTTATCTCTCCAGGTGTATGCTTCTGTGATATTGCAGGTGTTCTAGCCGAGGTCGCGCGATCTTCTCTATTCATTCGGAGATGACGTGTCTTGGGTCTTTCTTTGCTACTCCCGCCAATTCATTTCCGTTTCCACGTATATTTTTCCTTACTTGTTGGTAGTGGATTTGTCTCCGCCCAACGTATTGTACAAAGACTTATTACAGTTGATTATATGATATCTTTTATTCTTCATTTGTGGATAAGATTAGATTACTCTTGGTTTACTGCATTTTACAGCTTATGTATACATACGAGTTTCCATATAGTGGAGTATACTTCGTATGTATACAGCTGGCATGTCTATGTACCTAGTCCTACGTATTTTAGGACTGGGGCGTTACAAACTCTGCTTCCCAGATTCGTATTAATAAAGTACCATTTCTTATTTCCAAATCACTCAATCATTCAGTCACTCATTCATTCATTCATTCATTCATTCATTCATTTTCTTTTTTATATCTTTTTTATATGAGTGCTTTACAATCTTCAGATCTACAAAGAAACATCTTCTTAATCCCTGCTTGCCAAGTTCGAATCGATTAGAAGTTGTTCGAGTTGTACAAACTTGAAAAGTTGCAAGATCATTTCAAAGAAGTCTAGAAGTCGTTGTGCTCTTTGGATAAAAGCACAAGTTGTAAAGAAGTTGCAAGTCTTCAGATAAAAGCTTGTATTTTCACGAGATAGTGGATTTAAAATCGAGTAAAAGTTCTCGAGACTGGATCAGTCCTCTCAGAGGGAGACCAGTATAAAATCTCGACGTTATCTGTTTGATCTATTTTTTACTTTACTTTACTTACTTGCAAGTTATTTTTTATTTCGCACTTTACTTGCATAGTATAGCCATATATATTTTTAGTTGGTAATTATTGACACGAACTATATTCTCCCCAATTGTTGTCCTTAATTGGTATCAGAGCAGGTTCTCTATTACAGGCTTTAAATTGTAAGAGTTATACACATGAAAACTGTAAAATCTATCTTCATGGGTGAAGGCCAATCCATAAATAGACCTCCTCTATTTAATGGCACCAACTACAAATACTAGAAAACACATATGGCTTTTTATCGCAGATCACTAGACTTTGACCTCTGGTCAATAGTGGAGGATGGCTACAAAAAGCCCCATAGAATTATTGTTGATGGCAATTTTATTAAAAAGCCTAAAGACAAATACACTGATCTAGAGAAGAAGCAATCTAGTCTTGATGCTAGAGCAGTAAATGCCCTATTCTATGCTTAAGATAATACTGAGTTTAATAGGGTATCTACATGCATAACTTCACATGAGATCTTGAAACTTCTTGATGTAACTCATGAAGGTACTTCACAAGTGAAGGAATCTAAGATCAGTAGACTCACTCAGGAGTATAAGGCTCTTATAATAAAACCAAATGAGACCATCACACAGTTGTTTATACGATTTCTTGACATTATTAATACTTTTGCTTCTCTTGGTAAGGTCTATAGCAATCATGAAAAGATACAAAAATGCTAAGGGGACTCACGAAGAACTAGAATCCAAAAGTAACCGCGATCATTGAAGGAAATAACCTTATAACTATGTCGATAGAGACTCTTATAGGGAAACTAATGACACATGAGTAGTTAGACCTTACGGAGTTTGAAGAATCAGCTCTAAAGAGAAGATAATCGCATTCAAGGCGCAATACAAGAAGGTCTTAAATGACGAAACTAAAAATGATGACTTAGATAATGAGAACAAGCTCTATTGATCAAAAATTTCAAGAAATTCTTAAAGTTTAATCGAAATAAGAAAAGTCATTAGGACAACAATGATGAAGATCCAATATGCTATGGTTGTAAGAAAACTAGACATAAAGAAAGACTGCCCAGCTGCAAAGAAGACAAATCAGTATAACGTCCAAGCAAACGACCGTCTTTAAGAAAATATGCAAACACAAGCATATGTCATAAAAGTGAAGCAAGTAATTCCGAAGAGGAAAAAGTGACTCGAGACACTGCAAACATATGCTTGATGGCACTTACAGACAAGGTAATAACTAATCCCTTATATGAAGATTTTTCTGTTGATGAACTGTCTGATTCTTTTAGTGATCTTCTTGATGAGCATAAAAAGGTCTTAGATAAATACAAGCATTCTATGAAGGAAATCAAGGAGTATAAACTTTGAGAATGAGAGATTATAATTTTTATTGAATGAGATAAAGGAAACACCTTCTTCTAGTGACACGGAAAACACATCTGAATTAAAACTGAGACTGCATGGTACTTTGGAGAATGCTAAAAACATAACCAAAGAAAATGCAAAACTCAATGATATGTATGAGGCAGAGAAGAAGAAGAAGTATAATCTAGCTTCACAAAGAGTAGATTCACTCACGGCTAGATATCAAAAATGTATGACACCTCTAAAAAGTTAGAGCAACCTACTATCAATCAAACACAAGTCAAAATGTCACACACAAGACATTGCCAAAGAAAGCTAGCAAGACAAATATTACACATTGTCATGCTTCCTTTTATAGATATCCACGAAAACATAGCATAGCATTCTCACTCTACTACTTATACTTCTACACCGAATACTAGCACTTATGCAACTTGTCACTATTATGGTCAACAAGAACACATTTTACAACAGTACAAAGCTAGAAGACTATTATATATGAATATGCTTATATGGGTACCAAAAGCTATAATCATAGGACCCTAAAGAAAGTGGGTACCAAAGGTCACATCTTTAACTAGTATTGTAGGTGGGCCAACCCTCTCATGTTAGGAGCAAATTGATTCTCGATAGTGGTTACTTGAGACATATGACTGGTGGTGCAATCTGTTTGCAATGCTATCGATGAAGAAAGAATGATACATCTCCTTCGTCAATAATCTGAAAGGGTATATAATAGGTAACAGTAACATTGGTAAGTATCCATATCCTGTAATAAAGGATGTTTGTCTAGTAACTGAATTAAAACATAACCTACTCAGCATTAATTAGTCATATGGCTGATCATTGGATATGGTATTAATATTGTGAAAGATAAATGTTCCATCTATTATATATCATCAGGTGAAGTTATCTTTGAAGGTACTAGAGAGAATAACATTTATGTTTTCTGTATGCAGGAAGAATCTAATAATGCAAGCAGGTGTCCGTGAGCCAGTAAAGATGAGATTTGCTTATGGCATATGTGTCTAGGGTATTCCAACATAACACTATTGCAATGACTATCAAAGAATCTGATAAGTAGTCTACCGAATATAACATTCAAAGATATGTACGCTGACTGTGAAAAATAAGGCTACCAAATCTTCCTTTAAATCCAAATATTGTAAATACCTCTAGATCACTTCCATTACTGCACATAGATTTATTTTGACCCAACCGAATTGTCAGTCTTGGCGGGAAGCTATATGCATTTGTAATTGTTGATGATTTTTCAAGATATACATGGGTTTATATTCTTGTAAATAAAATAATCATTTTCTGAATTTGTTATCTTCAATAAAAAGGTCTAAAACGAAAAAGGCTTCATGATTACTCGAATCCGAAGTGATCATGGTGGTAAATTCGAAAATGCTGATTTTAAATCGTTTGTGATTCAAATGGTTGTTCTTATGAGTTTTGTGTCCTATAACACCTCAAAAAATGGTGTTGTGGAGCAAAAAAATAGGACTCGTGGTGATATGGCCAGGGTCATGCTAAATTAATTTAGTTTTCTGAAATATTTTTAAGCAGAAGCTGCCAGTACAGTGTGTTATGTTTTGAATAGGGTTTGATTCGATCGATCTCGAAAAGACCCCTTATGAACTTTGATTTGGAAGATCTACAACTATTTTATACTTTAGAGTTTTTGGTTGTAGATGCTTTATCTTAAATACCAAGGATAACTTAGGTAAATTTGATTCTAAAGTTGATGAAGGTAGTTTTCTTAGATTGCGGCTAAAAGTAAAGTTATAGATGTTTGCCATTAAAACTCTTTGGGATTGATGTTTTTAATTACAAACAGAACAGAGTACAATGTAGGACTTAGACGTAGTCCTAGGAGTACACTTTTGTTTTTATCTGGACACTGTGTCGATGGAGCGAGTGGTAATATGTTAACTCCGTTGACGATCTGACGATGATCTTGAACTCTCTGAAGGGCTAGGCTGCTCTGGATGCCAGAGCGTTGCGAGGAGAAGTGGACGTTAAGTGTCTTTTCTGGCCTCTATATGTGATATAACAGTCTATTTGTATGTATCTCTCTCTATCTGTGTGTGTTCCTCTTGTCATGAATGAGTGATCCTTCTATTTATAGATAGCAGGCTGGCTGCTCATGCACGCATATGTCAGATGTACCTGGACGTGGGAGTGCCACGTGGCTGATGGCTGGGGCGCATGGACGATGTGCTCCGAGTTGTAGGATCTGCTCGAACTGCTTCGTTGGGCTGCGGAGGACTTGACACATAGCAGTTTTGAAATTTGGTTGTTGCTGAGATCTTGGGTGGTTAGCATCCATTCTTTGAATAGAACTGAGTCAAAGGACGCGTGGCGTATGCCTGTGGCTCAAAGATCTCGATTTTGGAGGAGAGTGATCTGTCGGGGTGTGCCTAGGATCGGGCGCATGTAGGCGACTTAGTCCTATAATTTTTAGGCATCATAGATATGTCTGAGTGCATGGCTTTTGAGGCGCATGTAGAGCTTCGCATCAGGGTATACCTAGGATCAGGTGCAGGGGAGGCGACTTGGTCTCATGACTTTTAGGAGTCATGAGCAAGTCCAGGCGCATGGCTTTTGAGGTGCCTGCAGCTAGTAGTCTTTTGAGCTGAGGGGGCTTATGACCACTGGGGCGCACACCATCTTCTGGGCGCATGGCCACGAGGTGCATACGAATGATCGATCGGCCACGTGGCAGTTATTATTGACCCAAGGTGTAATGATGGTGCTGACACATGGCTCTTCGTTTTCTGCATAGGGCTACTGATTGGACATCTTCGGGAGACGTGTTGCCGCCTTTGTTACTTTAGCATTAAATGCTTGATGATGACGTGTGTGGAGGCGCATCAGTGAGTGCCATTCCGGACGTATGGGCTCATGTCCATTAGGCGCATTAATAGGGGCGCATGATGTCGACGGCACATCTGCCATGTGTCGTATCCTCTTTAGCCTGTCTATTGAGTTCTTCGATGTGTTAATGGCTGTTTTGACTTGGTTGAATTCGAAGAGGTGGATTCATCATCATAAATGCAAATTTATTGCACAGAATGTGAGGAGATGGCCACTTGGTGCATGGGTGAGGGTTGCTTCGGCCTATAAATAGCTTTGTGAAGAGTTTTGTTTCTCATTTCACTAAGCTTTTCTTCATGGAGACGAATTCGATCGGTCCCCTGCCTCGGCGAGTTGGCGATGAACTTCTTTTCGAGGACGAAGATGCGTCGAGTTGCTTTTTTCACCATCGGCCCTGTGAAAGTGCTTGTTGCATCCAAATATCGGGATCATAGTGTCCCGACACTGGCTGAAGGTGCCTGTTGCATCCAAAGATCGGGGCGATCGTGCCTCAATTTTTGTTATGATGAAGAACCGCAGGTCGGGGCTATCGTGCCCCGGCTTTTTATAGGCTAGAAGAGCCACTCCTCCTGCTAGAATGCCTGTATGCTGACAAAGAAGTAATTCGCTCTGACTATGCACGGGGATGCGCATACGCTGAGAATGCTGGAATGATGCGCCTGGCTGTAGCACTTGAGTGATGCGCTTGGCTGCACGTTGAAGTGTTGCGCCTGGCTGTAGCACTTGAATGATACGTCTGGCTGTACGTTGAAGTGATGCGCTGTAGCACTGCGGCTGACTGTAGCTTTTAGGATTTTCTTTCTATTTTGTAAAAGAAATCTCCTTTGTAACAGACATGTAATAGACTTTCATATGAAAAAAAGCCTTCTTTTGATGTCTATTCTTTTGCTGTCCCTTGCTGTACCAAGTACTTTGTTTGAACTCCCTGGCGCATATTTGAGTCTAGCCGTATAGTGTTAAGTGTATAGGAATTCTGGCCTACAGATGCGTCTAAAATTTTATGCTTCTACAAGATCGCCTTCAAAGTTTTCAAAACTTTCTGTCAAGTTGTGGAAAACTTTGAACAAGAAGCATGGAAAGTAACGACTCGGGGCACATGCCTTTCGCCTAGGCACATGGCTCTTCTCGGCGTATAGTCGTTCTGTGTCGTAGGGATGCTTGTTTCTTAGGCGCATACTGCTAGGGCGCATACTTCTTTTGGAAGAGATAACGCATTGATCTTAGGAACGATTTAATGAATCTTTTAAAGATAAGCACCCATTGGTTTCACGTGACCGAAGCGACCGATTGATGATGTCACACCTCATCGGTTTACACGCGAAGCCAAGCCTATAAATAGGCGACTGTGAAGAGAGAGAGTCTTCTACTTTCTGCCAAAGCTTTCAACTTCTTCCTCAGAGCTCTTCTTCTTTTTCTTCTCTGAGAACCATTAACTCTTTCGAGAAAGCTCCCAAAACTCCCGCGATGGTGCTGGCCGAGGAAGGGCAGGGGAAAGGAACCCTTGGAGGTCGACACAGAGGAAGCCCCCGTCGTCATGGAAACCCACGCCGACGTTCGGCCAGAAGTATTCGGTGGGTGCTCTCTTGCCTTGGTGTTTTTTTACTTCTTTTGTCAGGATGATGCGCCGAAGCCCTTGTAGCTGACGCGCATGGACTTAGGTCCTGATGATGTGCCGAAGCTTCACTTGCTGATGCACATGGACTCAGGTCCTGATGATGCGCCGAAGCCTTACTTGCTGATGCGCATGGACTTAGGTCCTGATGATGCGCTGAGCTTCACTTGCTGACTTGCATGGACTTAGGTCCTGATGATGGTCGAAGCTTCCTCTGTAATGCAGGACCTTGATCCTGTGTGTCTTTACTGGGGCTCCATCTTATGCACCTGGGTTTCGGCCTGGTTGATGCGCCAGAAGTCATGATACGGCTCAGATGCTCATGTTAGGCTTCTAAGTCCTTTTGGTCTTTTGCCTGATTGCTTTGTTTCATTTTGTATAAGTATCGATGACCATCCCCCTGCTGAACGAAGTCCTCTTGGACCATGCACTCTGTCAGCTGGGTATAGACTTTAATAAAGAGGTCGTGAACCCGACCAAGGTGGCTATTATGCTGGATCAGCCTCCAGAAAGGATGGCCCATATTCGTGACCAGCACCATTTTTCCTCCAGCACATGATGGATAGAGGAGACTCAAATCTGCTGAGTATGAAAATGAGTCCTTCTTGAAACCCGAATTCATGTTCGGAGACCACCTGACATCTGTCGAAGCAAAAATGCTGAAGATCAGGAAGACTGGTTCTTCAAAGCCAGAGACATGAACATGTCTATCAAGCAATTGGAGCGCCAATTACCCTTGACGGCCTTCCGTAGTCTTTCTTCGAAGCGAAAGATGAAGTGGGTGCTCACTCCATCTCAAGGAGGGGCCGTAGCTGGCACTATACGGCTCGATAAGTTCTCGAACCAGAGGGATACCCTGACTGCTATGCGAGCCGAACCTCCTACTATTGGCGAACCTTGCGTCCCGGGGGTATCTATAGCGTGTTCCCACAGATACCTTCACGTTCAATGCTTCGACCTTTGTCAATCGTCTGGCGGAGGCCAAGCTATCATACCCGAAGAAGAAGAATTTTGGGTCGAGGGTTGGAGCCACTATGTGTAAAGTTGGACGAGTTGACACTCTGGGTTCTGACAAGTTTAGGACTGACCTCAGAAAGATTGGTCTTATTGCTGCCTTTCGTGCTACTCAGGCAGGGATAGACCTGAACAAGTACATGTTTCTTGCTCTCCTGGAGATGTACAACATTATACAATACCTTTTTCACTTCCGTGGGGGAGTTAGGATTGGCACTACACGAGATGTATGAGGTCTCGAAGCTTCCTTGGGGGTCTAAACCCTATGAAGAGTATTTTCCCACAAATAAGGAGTTCTTGGCTTTAGAAGAGAAGAACTCTGAGATGATGGCGATCTTCAAGGAGGTGGCGAGTCATCATTACCTGCTTCAGCGCAGGGAAAAAAGCGGGGCGCAGCCCCATATGAATGCTTGGAGGAAATATGTCTTCAAGCAAGACTTGGCGGATCGCTCGAAGATCCATTTTACGACTCCTCAGGGGCTCTCCCATGCTGAGATACTCGCTGAGATGACTAGGCTGAATGAGAAGAACCCTCGTGAAAATAAGGACCAGGAGCCATTTGAGCACATCTATAGCTACTTCTGGCACTGTGCTCACAAGATGTCTCCAAAGGCCGTGTTGGCGTCCTTTCTGCTGCTATGGCTTCGTGACCATGTATTCATCGGTGGGTCCGATTCTTTAGAGAGGGTATCCAGGAATCTTTTGCCGGCTTTGAAGCTGGTCTTTAGTTATCCTCTGGCTCTGCTTCCCGCTATGGTGTACGACCTGAAGCGGGGTTTGAGAGAATTCACCAATGATGTGATAGGTGAGAAGGGCAAGAGGGGCATTCCCTCGTATGGAGCTGCCCTTCTATTACCTGATGGGGTGGCTGATTCTGCACCACCAGAACATAATGACTCCTAGGTCAGAGGAGCATGAGGATGGCGACGCTTTATTCGCCGCTTCTACAGGCGGAAGTGGCTGTATACAGGTGTACCTGTCTGTAGGAGGGTTCTGTCCTATCTCCAAGAATGGGAGATCAACAAGGTCGCTCCTATTTTTATGGCTGTGAAGCGAATGAGGAGCTGGAAGATGTCGGCGAAGATGCAATTACTTTGGTGCCGGGGGGTTCTACTGGCTGCAGAGCATCCGGCCTTTCCACCTTGTTTATCGGAACCAGAATTGCTGCTTCTTGGAGCCGTATTTGCCCAGTCGCTTCGCACGCCAATTCTGCTATACCCAATTAATGTTGTAAAACCCAGTAGCTCTCTGGGATTCATTGGGAGTTTACTGGATGGTGTTCGGGGGTGGCAATATTATAATGTCGGGTGCACGGGGGTGCATTTTACATTGTCGGTTCGTAACCTCCAGCTACATATCTTGTATTCCACCACAAAGTTTTACTGTGCGACGAATGCTGTCCCTGTTGGGTATGACCAGGAGACCAGTTTCATTGCCAGGATGTAACTTGAAGCTTCAGAAGGCATGCTGGCAATGACCCGAGCTTATCGTCCTTCTCAAGTGGCAGCTTACAGGACTGCCCCTGTAGCACCGGTAGGAAGTTTTCAAGAGGAGCCCTCAGCCGGTCATCTGAAGAAACGTGCCCCGACGAAAACAGATTTGTCTGATCCGAAGAGGCATAAGAAAGACTCAGCTACCAAGGTGCATCTTCGGCGGCTCTTGCAGATCCAGCTCCCAGTGGTATGTGTATTGTCATCAGTCTGGTTTGGTTCTTTCCTCTTTCGCTTATATGCTCTTCTTTTACAGGAGAAGAGGAAACCCCGTCGTCGAAACCTGGCCCAAGTCAACCAAAGGAAGTGGCAAGCTTGCCTGATGAGCGTGTCCCTCCGATCGCACCATCTCCTGGAGGAGACTTTGGATGACGTTATCACCGTGGAAGTCCCAGTACTTTGGGCTACAGTAGAGATGATACGGCAGGTGGAGTGGCACCTGAGGATGTTGACCCCTCTTATCGGAGAGGTGGAGCAGGGTCTTTACAGGGAGTGAGGCAATCTACTGTAGGGTCCCCCAAAACTGGCGTGAGGGGGTCGAAAGAAGTTGTCAGACAGCCCCTCCTGATAAGAAGGAAGAATGGGACTCATCTTCTCTAGTCGGCGTTCCTGGAGAAGATATTGCTGGGATGATCCCCCAATAAGCAGAGAAGAATGTGTCGAGGAGTCGGCCGCTGAACCCTCTCTTAGGAAGGATTTGGAGAGACCAATTTCAAGGGCCGCTCCATTATCTAGCCCTGTTCTTGTCCCGGTGGGTGACATGACTTGTCGAGTCCGACTCCGGTCCCGAGAGTTGATACTGATGAAGGGGGAGTAACTCAACTGCCGAGTCCTACTTCGATTTTAAGTAAAAAAGAGGCGGAAGGATCTACTCTCTCGTTCGATGCCAAAAACCTCCATTGACGGTAGGAGGATGCGCTCCTGCTGCCGACATTGCTGTCGAGACTGCTATGGCAGGCTCAGCTGTTGTGGGGCTGCCTGATGCCCACTTAAATAAAGGCAAGATCCCTCTGGTGGAAGGTGCACCCCTTCTCCCTCCTGCCTGGGGGGAGATTGGGTCCTCAGGGAGGTTCAGAGGTCGTGATTACCGAGACTCTGGTTTCTTCTCCTAAAGGTATAAGATTTGAGGCTCCTGCGAGTCAAGCGATGACTGCGCCATCAGCCTCAGGTATGGGAGCTTCTGCAGGAGTTGCTCCCTTGGCTCTTGTAGTGACTCCGACAACTCCTGCGATGACGCCTCAAGTGCTAGCCGATGCAGATGAATATGTAAGATTCATGGTCGAGGCCATCTACAAGATGTTACAACGGGGAGTGTCGGCTGTGTTGGACGAAGGTGGAAGCTTCGTGACTGCAAGGCGCATGGCGCTCCATTTATCCAGCAGATCTGTAGTTACCAAGGCTATGATTATATAGCCGAGATCTTGGAAGCCTCTATGATTGAGCTCGATCTTCGCCTGACAGAAGTCCGGAACATTCGCGAAACAACTTTTCTGCTTTAATTGAAGAAGTACGGAATAAGCTGGAGGTTGTCGTTGAGTCGGCTCACTCTGACATCATAGCTACCTAGGCACAAAAGATGGCTGATGCTGCAGACAAGGAGGAGAGTTATCCTCGTCGATGGAGGAGAAGGCCAAACTGCGAGAGTCCCTAAAGGTCAACCTCGCGGAAGTTGATGCACAGATTCGTCATCTGCAAGAGCAGTGAGCCCGACTTCTAGCTGATTCCAAACAGGCACAGGCCGAACATGTCCAGCTTATGGAGGAGACGGCGAGGTGTACTCGCCACATGGCCTTCTTACTTTGTCAGAAGAAGAGTTGGACGACAAGTTCGCTGTCGACCTTGCTCATGAGGCCAGGTACACAATGCGCTGGAGGTTGAGCGTCGCGTTCTGGCGACTGTAGAGACTAAAGCTCAAGACTTGCAGCGTCGTGTTGATGAACTGGTTGCCGATCCTTAGTTTTTTTGCTTTATTTCCTTTTGTTTTGGAGATACTTATGTCTCTCTTTTGATGTAGGTTTTGAAACTATAGCTCTGTTATTTCCTTTGTTGAAAAAAAGAACCCCTTGCTTTGTTCAATTTTGTGATTTTTGTGGACCTATTATCATTTGTGCACTTTGGTCTCTGGGTGCAGATAATAAGTTGTATGATGGACCCAGCATATTTACTCAGATGTAATATAGACGTGTTAAATATGGGGTACTTCACTGGGGTTTTTATGTGGACTTATCATCCTTGGTGTACCTTGGTTTTAGATACGGATTGATAAGTTGAAAGAGAGGACCAACATATTTACTCAGAGGTAATGTGGACATAGTAAATATGGGTTAATTGATGGAGTTTTTCTACTTAAGGTAATATGGACGTGGTAGGAGTGGACTCTGTGGGTGTTTATAGAACAACTCAGAGGTACTATGGACATGGATGTTCTATAGTACAACAACACGGGGATTATTGTATGAAATGTTTACTCAGAGGTGATGTGGACGTGGTAAACATTGCCTTAAGCATGATCTTACGCGTTGCAGGATCCTGCTTGATGAGGTGTAGAGAGGCAACTCAGAGGTGATGTGGACATGGTTGTCCCTCTACTGGGGATAGAATGCAATGAAACAGCTGAGTTTCAGAAGCATATGATTTGTCAAAAGAAGGGGTGTGAACTTGGTTTGGTCAAATTCACCAATCCTTTATCTGGGGAGAGGCAGTACGTTCTCGACGGAGGTCAAGAATGGTACTTCTCTGAGGATTTGTTGTCGATGGGATACGATTGTTATGTTGGCTGATAGCACCGTCTTGAAGACTGAGCCGATGCTGGTATCGGAGTACCAAGTTGAAGTTTCAAATGAGTGAGAATGTATAACATCCTCTTCTTTTGATTCTTTTGGAGTTGTTGGAGGCATGATGTAGCCTACCCCCCGTCGGGTACGGTGATAGTAGAATTGTGGCTTCCCTTTTGGCATTGGAAGTCGTTGGGAAAGGTGTCGACCTTTGCCGTAATTCAGACCTTGGCTGCTCTTCAAGTTGTAACCCATCTTTTGGATGAGATAATTGGCTCGATCGTTGTACCGATAGATTGGCGGTGTCGGGTTCTAGCTCGTTAGTGGGAGGTCTTGATGACGCTTAACTTTGCCAAAGATAATGGGCTTTTCGTCCTTGTTCCGAGGCGGGACTATGTAGCAGACTCTTGGTACAGGACGACTCGATTTATATGACTCACAGTAGTTATTTGTGTTGCAATGACTACAAAGCATTACCTAGAGTGTACATGATATTCCAATATGGAAGACTAGAATAATTGAAAGACACTCTATTATTGATAAAATACGAGATTTTGTCCTGAGGGATTACATCATTGAGGGATGGAGCATCAACATTAGCCGATATGTACTCTCCAAGTTCTTCATCGGTAATAACTGGAGCAGCCTTGGGAGGTTTAGAGAGTTTTTTGGGAGCTTGCCCCGTGCTGCCTCCTGGGACTGTGCTGAAAGAACGCTGAGGTCTTCTCTTATGGCCTGACGGGTGCCGACAACTGAGGAGGTCTGTCTTTGAGCCGCACCTTAAGGGGAGCCTCTGTTGGTGTGCCGGAAGCTGGAGCCTTTTCCCGTAGCTTGGCTACGAGAGGAGCCGCCACTTGAGGGGGTCTGCCTTTGAGGCATATCTTCAACGGAGCTTCATTGGATGTTCTGCCCGAAGAAGCTGGCGCCTTCCCGCGGAGTTTGACTACCATAGGAGCCGATGTTTGAGGTGGCCTTCCTTTGAGTCGCACTTTTAGAGGCACATCGATTGCCATGTCCGCCTCTAGGTCAACTTCGACCTCAGCTTCTGCTTCGTCATCAGCGTCATTGGCTTCATCTTCGAGATGAATTGATTTGTACAAATTAGCGTCAGTGAAGAAGGCTTCAATCCCTCTGAAGGGATCGACATCAGCAAACTCTGTTCGGATGATGCCGCTGGTGGACACGTATTTCATACATTGATGGAGAGTGGATGGCACCACCATGTATTTATGTATCCATGGTTGTCCCAACATGATATTGTAGTTGACGTCTGCATCCACAACATAGCAAGTCACCTCGGTTTAGAGATCGCCGATGTGACACTTCAAGCGGATCTTCCCCAGTGGCTTACTCTCATTGGCGTTGAAGCCACTGATGGTAGTGTAAGATGATGTCAGGCGATGCATCGGGATCCCCAACGTCTAAAGTAGAGTTCGGGGGATGATACAAAAAGAATACCCAGGGTCAATCTGCATTCGATCCACCTTGATGGCACCGACATACCCTGTATAATACAGGGGTCTATTGTGTCTGTTGTTCTTGAGCAGCATATCCTGTTGAGTGAATATGATGTTGGGGATGATCTCCCCCATATTATGACAGTGCGACATGCTGTAGGATCGTCATCAGACTGCTTGACCTGACTGATGAAAGACTCGACGTCCTTCAGGGCTTCGCAGAGAGCCTCCCGAGTATCTTTGGATAGGCGGAGGAGCTTGAATAGGGAAAGCCGTGCTGGAGTACTGACCAGTTGTGCCAGTATGTCAAAGTTGTAGGGCTTGGCTAACCCCGAAGTGTTGTCTTTTCGAAAAGGCCTGTCGAAGCGGGCTTCCTTCTGCTTTTGTTTATCAACTGTAGGAGGTTGGGATGAACCTTCTCCTTGGACAGCTGTGGTGATGATAGGAGGCATCACTTCGGACGGAGCCTCCTCTGGCTGGGCGTTCTGCTGTGAACACGTTTGTATGGGCAGTGCTGCCTCAAGAAAGGAAGTCACCATTCGGCAAGACTTGGTCTTCTTGCCTTTGCTTTTGGAGGTAGAGGTTACCTCCGGTTGAGTCAGCTCTGGAACGAGATCCGGGTGAACCCACATGATCTCTTCCTTGGATGTTGTGAGTGGTGTCAGTCCACCCACGTTGTCGCGGGTGGTGGAAGGTTGACTACTTTCATTGTCGCCTTTGGGATGGGGACGACGCCATCTTGAGCTGTGGTAGGCGGTAAGGTGCCGAACTGGAGCGACACTATGTTGGTCGAGACTATCTTTTCCTTGTAATCGACTGAGATGACGTTCGCATTGATCATGCACTGTATGTAGTCTTTGAGGATGTAGCAGTCTTTAGTTGGATGTCCAACGAACTGATGGTAGTGACAATACCTCGGGTCGCCGACTCTGCCTACTTCGTCAGATGCTTGGGATCAGGCAACTTGATTTTGTTGCCCTGCTTCAGCATCTCGAAGAGCTGTAAGGTATCCTCATCGTGGAAGGAGTAGACCATCTTTGGTCGTGGTACGGTAGGAGGCTTCTGGGCAGGGCCTTGCGTGCTGTTAGACGCATTGACAGTCAACGCCTGCTTCTCTTTCACTTCGTGGCTGCTAGCTGGTCGCAGGCCGTTTACCTTTGTCTTCGAAGGTAGGGAAGTTAACCCCCAGAAGGCGAGCATTATGTGCCTTATTTTCAGCAGCTTCGGCTTCAATGATCAATGTGCTCCAATCAGGCAGGGAAGTGGAGTTGAGCCAGAGCTTGATTACAGGGAGCATGTTCATGCTGCATGTTCCGATGAGTGCATGTTCGGCATGCTCGGAGGCAACTATAGACATGCTTGTCGAAAACGTTCGTTAAAGACTCGAACGGTCTCATTCTTAGTCTGCCGTACTTTTATGAGAGACGACATGGTCATGTCTCTCCTTCCGTCGTAGAACCGATCAAGGAAGAGGCATGTCAAGTCATCGATGGATGATATGGAGTTGTCAGAAGACTGCAGTACCAGTCGTAGGCGACTCCCTTCAAAGCCCGAAAAACAGGCTCGTGAGTAAGGCATTTTTTTAGGAGATGCCCCATTTAAGACTGAAAGTAGGTCAGGTACCGGCAAGGAGAATCCTTCCCGTCGTATGGCGTCAGTGTTTACGGTTTATACTTAGGAGGAGGAGACCACTTTGTTCCATTCGAGGGGGTAAGGTTGCAGGAGTTCCATCTTTTGACGATCCTTCTGTCTACATCTGGCCTGAAACGCTCGCAGGTCTCTGGCCATCTCGACCAAGTCTTCTGTCGAGCTGGGAGTAGGTGAAGGCGGTACGGCCTGAAGCTGGATATTGGAAGGAGCTGACGCTCGCAGTGCAGTGTGGTGCTCCGCCCCTGAAGATACCCATTGAGGGGTATACATGATTCTCCGTTGGCCCCTATATCGGGGTTGGTAGAGACAAGTGCCCTTGCCATAGTGGTTTGAGTATCGAACACAGCCTGGGTCAGGATCTGCATGGAGGCATAGAGGGTTTTGAGACTCCCTTCAATAGTGTCTATGCGCTGCACGATGTCTAGCGCTGAAGTGTCTGATTTTCTTCATCACCACCCCCTGCCATATAAGCTGTCATGACATGGGTAAAAGTGGATGGATCGGTCGAGGCTTCACTTTCGACATCGCTTTCCTGTGGAGGGGCTTCTTCTTCTGAGGCCTCGTGTTTGCTACCCCCATCTATGTCAGGGTCGGTTTGTCGAAGCGCTTCTTCGCCTTCGAGGGGAGGGTTGTTAGAGGCTTGACTACCCCCGAATGTTGCTTCTGCCAGGGCCTTACTCCTTGCTCGGGTGCGTTCGTACACCCCTGGGGATGAGACCACTGTTTTGCTCTTCTTCAGCTATACAGAGGCTGAAGAGTTGGTGGTTGTGTTTCTCACGGATGAGTGAGAATTGGAGGCAACATGACATGAAGCGATCATGGGCTCCGCTTTATCTTCAATTGGCACTTTCTTTTCGAGGTAACGTCGGATAGGTGTCGTAGATTATAGTCGCTGAAATACGGACTACCTCTGTGGTGGAACCGTTGTTTTGCAACAACAACAGTTGATGGTGACCATAGCACAGGTGTGCCCAGCGAGGGGCACATCGTGCTTATTGGTCAGCTTTTCTGATCTGCGTTTGACTGATCACATTACGTAAATCATGATGGGAGAGTTTTACTTTAACCCCCATCAGGCGCATGGCAAGGTCAAGCACTAGGGTGGTCATGTGAATGCTGTACCCCCTGATCTGGTTCACGCGCATGAGATACGCCCAAATCATTGGTAGCGGAACAACATTTATGGCAACTTGATTCCACTTCATGCGTATCACCCAAGTGGGCGCATGGACTCAATATCGCAGTTTTCCAGCTAGACTTGGTTTGAAACGCAGCAGTAGATGCGCCCAATGGACAGGGACTTTGAGAGTCGACCCATTTCTGGCATAGATGTGCCCGAGTCGGCTCTGTACACTTATCATTAGCAGCGTGCATGATTTTGAACGCATGCTTCTGGTTTGCTGTTGGCGTAGCACATTCGTGGCACATGGCTTGTGTTGCCTTGGATTTCTTTGTACTAGCCCGCGAAGGCACATAGTACTCAGAATCCAACTGTGCCTTGCCATGACAGCGAGTGAGTCTGTTGAAGACGAACGTTCTCTCTTGCGCACCAGAGCTCATGCGTTGGAGATTGGTTGCACCTCTGTCCGTTGGCGCATCTTCTTCGGCTGGGAAGAAGACGGTTGGGGAATGCAGTCAACACTGTATTTTCCAGACAGATGTGCAGCACCAATGGGCGCATCCTTGTCACTGAGAGCATCAGCAGGAAGGGCCAGCTGCGGTGGCGCATCCCCTTCAGTAATTGTGCCAGGCGTATCGGCCTTGCGTACCCAGACTTGGCGAGTCTTTTCGGCTATGGCAGCCGCGTCGAAGGACTCGTGCTGCCTTAAGAGATGAACTCCTCATACGGCTGTTGATTGAGGCACACCAATAGTCTTTTGTGGGAGGAGCCGAGTTTGATGTCGTCAGATTGCGACACAACTTTTTGTTGGAGGAGAAAGAGGTCCCTAACAGAGTCGCCAACTTGTTTGCCATTAAAACTCTTTGGGATTGATGTTTTTAATTACAAATAGAATAGAGTACATTGTAGGACTTAGACGTAGTCATAGGAGTGCACTTTTATTTTTATCTAGGTACTGTGTTGATGGAGCGAGTGGTAATACGTTAACTCCATTGACAATCTGACGACGATCTTGAACTCTCTGAAGGTCTGGGCTGCTCTGGATATCGGAGCGTTGCGAAGAGAAGTGGACGTTAAGTGTCTCTTCTGGCCTCTATATATGGATATAACAGTCTGTCTATATATCTTCCTCTCTGTCTGTGTGTGTTCCTCTTGTCATGAAGGAGTGATCCTTCTATTTATAGATATCAGGCTGGCTGCTCATGCACATATATCGGATGCGCCTGGACGTGGGAGCGCCACGTGGCTGATGCTGGCTAGGGCATAGACGATGCGCCCCGAGTTGTAGTAGGATCTGCTCAAACTGCTTCGTTGGGCTGTGGAGGAGCTGACACGTGGCAGTTGCTGAGATTTGGTTGTTGCTGAGATCTTGGGTGGTTACCACCCATTCTTTGAATTAAACTGAGTCAAAGGACGCGTGGCGTATGCCTGTGGCTCAAAGATCTCGTTTTGGAGGAGAGTGATCTGTCGGGGTGCGCCTAGGAACGGGCGCATGGAGGCGACTTAGTCCTATGATTTTTAGGCATCATAGATAAGTCTGAGCGCATGGCTTTTAAGGCGCACGCAGAGCTTCACGTAGGGTACGCCTAGGATCAGGCACAGGGGAGACGACTTGGTTTCATAACTTTTAGGAGTCATGAGCAAGTCTAGGCGCATGGCTTTTGAGCACATGCAGAGCTTAGTCTTTTGAGCTGAGGGGGTATGACCACTGGGGCGCACACCGTCTTCTGAGCGCATGGCCACGAGGCGTATACAAATGATCAATCGGCCACATGCAGTTATTGTCGACCCAAGGTGTAATGATGGTGCTGACATCAACGGCTCTTCATTTTCTGCACAGGGCTGCAGATTGGACATCTTCGGGAGACGTGTTGCCGCGTTTGTTACTTCAGCATTAAATGCTTGATGATGACGTGTGTGGAGAGGCACATCAGTGAGTGCCATTCGGGCGCATGGGCGCATGTCCCATTGGACGCATTAATAGGGGCGCATAATGTCGACGACACATCTGCCATGTGTCGCATCCTCTTTGGCCCGTCTGCTGAGTTCTTCGATGTGTTAATGGCTGTTTTGACTTGGTTGAATTCAAAGAGGCGGATTCATCATCATAAATGCAAATCATTGCACAGAATGTGAGGAAACGGCCACTTGGCACATGGCGAGGGTTGCCCCGGCCTATAAATAGCTTTGTGAAGAGTTTTGTTTCTCATTTCACTAAGCTTTTCCTTTATGGAAACGAATTCGATCGGTCCCCTGCCTCGGCTAGTTGGCGATGAACTTCTTTCCGAGGATGAAGATGCGTCGAGTTGGTTTTTTTACCATCGGCCCTGTAAAAGTTCTTGTTGCATCCAAATATCGGGATCGTTCTGTCCTGACACAGGCTAAAGGTGCCTGTTGCATCCAAAGATCGGGGCGGTCGTGCCTCAATTTTTGTTATGCTGGAAGAGCCGTAGGTCGGGGCTATCATGCCCCAACTTTGTTAAGCTAGAAGTGCCACTCCTCCTGCTAGAGTGCCCGCATGCTGACGAGGAAGTGAGCTCTGACTATGCACAGGGATGCGCATACACTGAGAATGCTGGAATGATGCGCTTGGCTGTAGCACTTGAGTGATGCCTGGCTGCACGTTGAAGTGATGCGCCTAGCTATAGCACTTGAGTGATGCGCCTGGCTGCACGTTGAAGTGATGTGCCTGGCTGTATCACTGCGCCTGACTGCAGCTTTTAGGATTTTTTTTCTCTTTTGTAAAAGAAATCTCCTTTGTAACAGACATGTAATAGACTTTCATATGAAATAAAAGCCTTCTTTTGATGTATATTCTTTTGTTGTCCCTTGCTGTACCAAGTACTTTGTTTGAACTCCCTGGCGCATGTTTGAGTCTAGCCGCATAATGTTAAGCGCATAGGAATTCTGGCCTATAGATGCACCTAAAATTCCATTCTTCTACAATAGAGTCTTCAACAAAAAATCTATGATTATTGAAGAATCTACTAACGTTACTTTTGATGAGCTTATAATAAAATTCCTAGTGATAGTGATGACGAAGACGTCAGTGCACCATCCAACAAAGCACCTGAAGATACTATTGGCACGAGTTATGGAAAGTGTCAATGAAGATGAGGTTCATGGCTGATCATTCAGATGACTTGGTCATAGGCCAGATATCAAAAAGAGTAAGTACTCGTTCTGCATCTAAAGATGTCATTGCAAATGTAGCTTTTATTTCTCAAATAGAACCTAAAATGTAGAAGAAGCATTTTCTGATGAGTTTTATGTTTCTGCTATGCTAAAGGAACTCAATTAATTCGAAAGAAACCAAGTCTGGGAATTAGTTCCTAGACCCAATGGTTCCTCTACAATTGGTACAAGATGGGTGTTCCAAAATAAACTCAATAAGGATGGACAAGTCACAAGTAACAAAGCTCATCTCGTAGCTCAAGACTATAATCAAGAGAAAGGTATTTACTACGATGAGACATGCTCATATTGCAAGACTAGAGTCTATTCGAATGCTTTATGCTTTGCAAATTTTTATGATTTCAAATTATTTCAAATGGATGCGAAAAGTGTCATTGTAGATGGTTTTAATAAAGAAGAAGTTTTTGTTGCTCAACCCCCTGGTTTTGAAGATTTTAAATTTCCAAATCACGTTTTCAAATTATAAAGGCTCTATATGGACTCAAACAAGCTCCACGTGCTTGGTATGATCGTCTTATCTCATTTCTAATTGAAAAAGGGTTTTCAAAAGGGAAAGTTGACACAACACTATTTACAAAAACATAATATGACACAATTTTGTTAGTACAAATTTATGTTGATGATATTATATTCGGTTCTACTAATGAACAAGTATGCAAAGAGTTTGCTAAGTGTGTATAGAATGAATTTAAAATGAGCATGATGGGAGAACTCAACTTTTTTTTGGATTGTAAATAAGGCAAAATTCACAAGGAAAATTCATCAATCAAGCAAAGTACAAAGTAATTGATGAAGAATTTGATCTCGATAATGTCAAACAAATCGACACTCCAATGGCTACTTCAACAAAGCTTGATCTGGATGAAAACGACAAAACAGTTTACCAACGTATATCGAGGTATGATAGGTAATTTATTGTATTTAATTGCTAGTCGTCGTGATATCTTGTTTAGCGTTTGTCCGTGTGCTAGATATCAAGCTAATCCTAAGGAATCACACTTGTGCACAGTTAAGCGTATCTTTCGATACCTTAAAGGTATTTCGTTAGTAGGTTTATGGTATCCAAAAACGTCTTTTACCTAATCGGTTATTCAAATACTGATTTTGCTGGATGTAAGGTCGACCAAAAAAGGACTAGCGACACTTATCATTTCTTAGGAAAAGTATTAATCTCTTAGTTTAGTAAGAAGCAAAACTCTATTGCATTATCAACCACAGAAGCTGAGTATATCGCAGTAGGTCGATGTTGTTGTGCTCAGATTTTGTAGATGAAACAAACTTTAGAAGATTATAATCTAAGTTACACAAATATTCCTATTTATTGCGATAACTCTAGTGCTATTAACCTGACCAAGAACCCAATATGTCACTCACGTACTAAACACATAGAGATACGTCATCATTTTCTACGAGATCACCAACAATACGGAAATATTTGTTTAGAGTTTATTGACACTGAACATCAACTTGCGGACATCTTTACAAAACTACTAGTTAAGGATCGTTTCAACTTCCTTCATCGAGAATTAGAAATTTTGGATATCAATACTGTTTGATGATGATAATTGTATCTACTCCTCTATCAAATCGATAGTTATCAATTAAACTTATTTTGGGTACAAGCTGAAAGAGCCCTTCTGTCACACATGCATAAACAACCTAAAGCGACACCGTATTGTGTCTGCCTCTGGACCACCACTAACTGGAATCCGGTCCCTACAACTAACCTGAGATAAGGAAAATTGAATAGATTAATGATTTGTTGGGGAACTAATATAATTTTTTTAAAACAATTTGTTTTTCAAAATTCTATTTCTTTGACTATCAAAATTCTTTCTTTTTTCTTGATTCTGAAAAACCTAAGTAACCGAATTCGGGCCGAACTCGGTCTTGATCGAACTCAAACAAAACTCGGTTACTTAAGTTCCAGAATAGGATTAAATCTCAGCCATTCATTGATTTTACACAAAATAAAACCCTATTTTTATACAGCAGCCCCTTTTTACTGTGTGCACCCCGAAAATCCCCTTCATCTTTCTCCTTCTCCTCTCCACCTCAATAGGAAACCCTAGGTTCTAGATTCCTAATCTTGGTGGATTTTTGGCGTTCTCTTCAAAGGATTCGAAATTGCTTTGAGTTTCTCTACTCTTTCTCCATCTTTGAAGGTATAATCTTTCCACTCATCTCTTTATTTTCATAGCACCCAAAATTTTTCTAGGAGAAAGAGAAGAACCGATGAGGCTTCCTCTTCAAATCCTCCAACTGAGGATGTTCTTGGATCTTTATTTAGTCCATCTCTTCCTAATGAATGTGATTTTAATGGATCCTTGTTTATATCTTTAGAATCTTCTACTGATGGTTCAAAGATTTTTTGTGCTCGGAATATATGCATTAGTGCTGCAATAATTTTACTGTATTTGATGATTTCCAATATATATTCGTTGATCTTTATCTTGATGAACTTGTATCAACTCAAAATCGCATTTATTTAATTGCGATTAGGATCTTTTATTGTAATCTCACATATGATTATTGTAAAATTTACTCTCGTGTCTATGGGATTCATATTGAATTTGAGGATAAGGATCTTACAGAGATTCTCAACCTCCCTCCTCCTTTTAGAGATGCCTTGGTTGACGTCCGTCAATTTCAATATGTTGACAACGTGACACTGGCAAGTTTTAAGGACTCCATGTGTGATCCAAACCATTGTCCTCCTGGTGCACTTCGTGCTCGCTATCTGAACCCTCGTTTCTATAAACTTCATCACGTTGTCTTTTCATCTATTTTACCTAAGACTGGTTCATCTGATGAAGTCAATTATTTGGAAATCATTGTACTTTATCATGTGTATTATACCATCCCGTTTAACTTTTCTCGCACGATGATGGATTGTATGGTTTCAAGGAAACGAGGATGAAACCTTCTATTTGCTATGTATCTACCTATGATACCTTCAACATTCCTCTCGATGACTGTCATTTCATCGATTCCCTCTTTTTCTGAAAAGGGTTCGTAGGACTCCTCTTGCACTTCCACCACCTCTCCAGGCTTCAGACTCATGATGATGTTAGCCTCCTGCTACTCTGGACTCAATCCAGAATATGTTACGAGATCGATTTCATTTGGACGATGCTCATTTTTGGGAGATTGACTATCGTTCTACTTTGCATGGCCATGCTCTTGGGAACTTCATATCAGATATTTAGGGGAGTATGGCCCACACTCCTTCTGGTGGACCCATTCTACTGGTTCGTTTTCCTCATAGAGTTGGACATCGTGTGGATGATCCAGTCAGCGATACTTTGATCCATCGACGGCTTACTATAATCCAGATTGCACTGTTGATACTGCATCTTCTGATGATGATTCATCTTTCTAGTTTATTTTGATCAGCTACTCAGTTAGATGTTTTATTTAGTTCATCCTGGAGACTGGTGTTCTAGTTCAATTTGTGCACTTTATACTTTCTGTTTATTAGTAAAGCACTTTCTGCTTATTAGTTGTACTTTCCTTATGCACTTTATGATATTTTCTTTATGTACTTTTGATTTTGTTATGTGGTGGCTCTTGTTCATATCCATTATATACTGCAATATTGTCGATAGATTTTTATTCTTATTTATTCTTTACTGCGATATTATATCTCTCTTGTATGATTTGTTTTTCGAGGAAACTCGTCCACGATTTGATCTTGTGACAACGGTGGAGAGATATACGCACAATATTGCGATGGAGCTATTTGGAGTACTTGGAACATTCTTTAGCTATTTAGAACATGGAACATTCTCTGGCTTATTTCAACAACGTGTTTCAACAACGTGCCCGTGTATGAATATTTGCGTATTAATCATTGTTTGTCACTTATCAAATTAGGGAGATTGTTGAACCAAACTGGTCACAGTGAACCTTATTTTGATAATCGATTAAACAATAATTAATATGATTCAATACAGCACATACAAATACAAGTCAACTGCACTGCTACATCACAGAAGTCAGGACGTTGCATTAGTTCAAGACAATTATTGAGTCTATATTTTTATATTTATTTGAGTCCAAAAAATAATACGAGTCAAGTCTTACTTGGAAAACAGAGATTCCGAATTCCTCTACTCAGTCTACTTCAAAACTGTCCAAAGCCCAATCCAAATAGTCCACCAAAAATAAATAAAAAAGCCCACAAAACCAAAATCAATATTTTGGAGTGTGGCCTACCGAACTCTGGCCAAACTCGTTCTCAAACCGAACTCGGTTAGCCAGATTTGGCCTTCCTGGATAAATGGTCTTCCACCTGACGGGAACTCAACCTTCGAATTTTTGAACGTTAGAGGACAAAATTTGGGCCGAACTCTGCTTCCCAGATTTCCATTTTCCTATTTCAAATCATTCAATCACTCATTCATTATTCTTCTCTTTCATATCTCATTTTATTTGAGTGCTTTACAATCTTCTGATCTATAAAGTAACAGCTTCTTAATCCATGTGTGCCAAGTTCGTGTCGATTAGAAGTTGTTCGAGTTGTACAAACTTATAAAGTTCCAAGATCATTTTAAAGAAGTCTAGAAGTCGTTGTGCTCTTCGGATAAAAGCACAATTGTAAAGAAGTTACAAGTCTTGGATAAAAGCTTGTGTTTTCACGAGATAGTAGATTTAACATCGAATAAGAGTTCTCGAGACTGGATTAGTCCTCTCAGAGGGAGACCAATATAAAATTTTGGTGTTATCTATTTGATATTTTTTACTTACTTACTTGCAAGTTATTTACTATTCCGTACTTTACTTGTATAGTATAGTCATATACTTTTTTAGTTGGTAAGTATTGACACAAACTATATTCACCCCTCTATAGTTGTCCTCAAGCTAGTGGTGGCGGGTTCGAGTGATGGTATTGCAGATGGTGGTAGAGGGATCTAGTGGGGATCGGCTGATGCGGCGTGTAGGCGCGGGTCGCGACGGATGTAGAGACCAGGTGGTGGAGGTGATGATGGATGGCCAACGACGGAGGGATCCTGTGGCAGTAGCGGTGTTGTAGGTTGTTGCGGAAGGGAGGAGATGCGTTCTGGCAAGGTGGTTGTGTGTCCAATTTTTGAGGCTTGGTGGATCATGTCCGGGTCGAACACAGGGGTATGTGGGATGGGATTGTGTTTGGTGTCGGACATAAAAATGGGTTTGTAAGTAGTAATGAAATATACTGAAATGAGATAGAATGTACACGGACACACAGGTCCAGACACGACTGACACAAGAATTTTGTCTTGGACACATGGACACAGGACACGAAATGGTGATGGGGGTGATGGCTGTGATGGTGGTTGTTAGGCTTAGGTAATTTTGTTGGAAAATTTGTGTAGGGAGTGGTTATTATATATGAATGCTACTCTTGGGAAGCAAGCATGCCTAGGAGGACATTCTTGCAAATATAGGCAAGAAGAGGGGTAAGGATGGAAGCGTGCAGGGATTAGAATATTCTAGGAATTTCCAAACTAGTCACATGGCTAATGGTCCATAAACCGTTAATTAGTTAATAGACTAATCATTAGTTCAAAATTCTAGCTAACTCATTTAAAATTTAATTATAAACTACTTACTCATTAAAATTAGATATAAAGAATATGAATTTTTCTTTAGAGTAAATTATTTAAAATATTTTTAATAATTCAAAAAAATTCTTAATAAATTCTAAATTTTGGGAAAAAAAATTTATAACCGAATTTTTTTTATAAACTCAAAAATTCAAAAAATTTGATTTTTAAGGAGTTACACTAACCATACCTACTGTGTGAGCAATATTTGAAGCCTTGTACACACTATGGTATATGAGACTCTCCACTACTGAAGCATATGAAACATTCTCTATATCTTTCTTTTCATCCTTAGTTGATGGACACTCCTCTGTAATGAGCTTAAAGTAAGCTACAAGAGAGGTGCTCACTTTCTTCGACCTGTCCATCCCGAAAGATGAAGTACTCGATGAATGTACTTCTTTTGGGACAACCAAAGTAGCTTAGACTCTCTCTCTTTTCTCTCTCTCTCTCTATCTATATATATATATATATATATATATATATATATATATATATATATATAAGCTGATTTACATCACAATAATAGTCTTCATTGTACCCAAATCCTTCATAGAGAACGTTGTGCCCAGTTAGCGCTTCAACTTCGCTATCCTGGTGCATTTCGACCCACCATTAGCATATCATCCACATAAGCAATAAAATAATAAATCATACTCGACAAAATGCTTAACAAATGCATAATCGTTCGATGTCGTACATGCATAACCATTTTCCCCTATAAAACATGCAAACTTTATGTACTACTACTACGGAGCCTGTTTCAGACCATATACTTTTCTTCAGTAGACAAACCAAATGTGCCTTGCCCTTTTCACAAAATTCTTGGAACTGCTCCATGTATAATTTCATATCTAAATCACCACGGAAGAATGTCGTCTTGACATTTATATGCTAAATCTCCAATCGAAATAGGATACTAATCTTAGCACCACCCGGATAGATGACAACTCGATGATTGGAAAAAAGATTTTATCAAAATTCTTGCCATTTCGCTAATTGTAGCCTTTGACTACCAGTCTCGCTTTGTATCGAAGGCGAGTAGGATCTTCTATCTACTTCACTCTAAACACTCATAGATTTTTCAAAGCCTTCTTGCCCTTTGGCAACTATACCAACTCATAAGTAGAGTTTGCTTGTGAGGTACTCATCTCATCCTGGATGGCCTGCATCTACTCCTGCATGTATTCATCTTTATTGCCTTTGTGAAGTTTTCGGGCTCTTCCCCATCAATCAATAGCATATACTCATCAGGCGAATACCTTGTGGATGGTCAACGCTCTCTTCTGCTCTCCTTAATGGAATCTCTGGTGTTGGATATAACTGACAATCATTCCCTTCAGGAACTGCCTTTCGACATACTTAACCTCCTGAGAGTCATCTTGATCATCATTAGCAGGCTGATAACCAAGGTTGGAAGCAACTCCATATATTGGCTCCCCTATAACTAAATTATCTATAGTATCCTCCAGAAACAGCTCGAAGCACGATGAGTCTAACTTAGACAAATCCTTAGACTTAGAAGGCATTTTGGAATCCTAAGTACTAGTGTTGGTCATGGTATGATCCTTGACAAATACCTTGTTCCTGCTTCAATAGAGCTTTCCTTTTATTGGGTTATAGAGTCTATACCCTAACTTATCTCGACCATAGCCGACAAAGACGTACAGTCTCATCTTCAGTTCAAGTTTGGACCTCTCATCCTTGGTGCATGCACGAAGGTTTTACACCCAAATACTCGAAGGTTGTATGACGGCTCTTTGTCGTATCATAGTTTGTCTGGCACATCCTTGTAAAGGAGTACTAGATATAAATTAATAACATAAGAAGCAGTGTTGAGAGCCTCACCCCCAATAACTACCCTGTAAGTTTGTCTCTGAAGGAAACATCGTATCCTCTCCATCAATATCCTATTCATATGCTCCGCTACGTCATTGAGTTGAGGCATCTTTGGCGAAGACTTCTGGTGTCGAATCTCTTCCTTTTTACAATAAGCATCAAAAGAACCAATGTATTTCCCGCTATTGTTGAACCGAATACACTTTAACTTTCTACCCGTTTTCCTTTTAATGGAAGCCTGAAACTCCTTGAAAGTAGGCAACTCCTGATCATTGGTCTTTATAATAGACACAGACTTTTCTGGAACAATATCATTAAAAGTTATAAAATAAGAAGCACCATAATATTTTACCTTCATTGGACTGTAGACGTCCGAGTGAATCAACTCGAACAATGTCGACTTCCTTGAAGATGGTGACTTTGAAAAGATACCCTATTTTGCTTTTCAACTATGTAGTGCATGTACCTCTCCAATTTTTATAGACTTCACCCCTGGAACCACTTTACTGTTTAACAAGTAGCTCATTCTTTTTTCTTGATATGTCTAAGATGCATGTGATACAACTCGGTAGACACAACACTACCTATGTTCACCTCATGCTCTCTATGCATTCCCTTCTATATAGTATAGATTGGACTCTTGCTTCCTCTGGCAATCACTAATGAACCTCTGGAAAGCTTCCAATGATAGTTCCCAAAGAGATTAAAGAAACCCTCATCATCCAATCTACCAAACGATACCATATTAAAATGGATATTGAGCACATAACACACACCTTTGAGCACAAGAGTTGCACCCGTATTGGTATCTAAATGCATATCTCTTATAATAACAACTTTTGACATATTTCTATTGCCTATCTTCAATACACTATTGTCTCTTGTTGTACATGTGGCAAATAATGCCATGTTGTAAGATACGTCCCCAAAGCATTAAGTGCACCAGCCAAGAATTATCATCGCATGCGAGGTTCATGATAACCACATCACCTACAATAATGACATCGCCCTCATGTACTGAGACGGTCGTTGTTGTGTTCTTAACTTGCTTCCTCTTATCGTCCTTCTTCTCTCTCTTCTAAACGAAATAGTTTCACTTGATGTGACCCTTTTTATCACAATGGTAACGCCCAGAGTCCTTATACCGACTCTTAGACTTGCATTTACCCTTGTCTCTACCACTGTTGGGACCTCTGCTTTTAATCCTGCCTCGACTCTCTGAAATAAGCGCCTTTGAATGCGATGTGGATGAATGCCTTGAGATTTTCTCCATATATCTTCATTCAACACCCCGTTTTGGCAAACTCAAGACTAACCACACCTTCTGGAGCAGAATCGACAATGTATACAACAACCAAAGCCTTTATACCTCGTTGTCAATCTTTACTCCCATAGAGGATAACTGGTTAATCACACCTCGAACTCACTCAATTGATCCATAATAGATGAACCATCCTTGTACCTAGGTGTCATGACCTACACCCGGATATTCAGGCACGAGTACGTTGGCCACGCCCAGCCTACACCACAATATCGACGATAGTACGCTGTTAAGTACCCAATAATATATCTAAACAGTTCTATGATCTACTAAAACATCATGTACTCAAATCACATACAGCTAAGGAAGATATGAAAGAAAGACAATAATAGAATCTATAGTATGATCATACATATCAAGAAATGTATCGGAGACATATCCAATGAACAAGACATAATTCTAGAAAAAGAATATGGCCTAGAGCTTTCAAGAGGACAACTCACTATCAGAGAGAACGTCGAGATCTGTCATCATGAAGTCCAGAGTGTGTGGGGCATAACATTACCTAAAAATAGTTATCCAGTCAGGATTGGAATGAGCACATCCCTAACAAAAGTTTCCAGTAAATGATAAAGACTATGTAACAGTAAATATAGTGAATATATGAGAATAAGTAAAGTGTACATGAAAGTTGCATGGCATGGTAAAACTGTAAACTAGAGCAAGGAAGAGTAAAGTAGGTTATATCATGTACAAGAGTCAGAATTTAACTATCTATGTGAGTGAGTACTAGCTTTGACATGTGGCCAGCTTGAAAAGTTGCACAAGATTTTATGGCCTGGTTAATCATACGTGCGATGTATGATTAACACTCACAAGAAACAAGACATGCACAAGGAGGGTATTGACCACATATCTACACTACTACTCCCCGCCCCTGACTGATACAGTAGATCCAACCATGACACGTTATGACACGGATTCTCTGAGAAGGTCACGAGCCTTCACAGGAATCGTATCTATACAATGCACAAGAACAAGGACAAGACTTGCATAAGATATACCAAGAAATACAAGGAATAACATCTCATGACGGGATCTAGACAAATACCAATCCGTGTGACCAACGTGTCCAGAAATTAAGGATATCTACAAATACACGAAACATGTAAAGTAACATAAACGGGAAATTATCAAAGAATGTACTCACCTCAATTTAGTTGGAGTCGACGTGCACGACACGAACGTGTCGACACAGAATAAGTACGATGCTATGCTCCACAATATGGTCCCAAACGACGGCACAGGTGGTTCCATTGAGCCCAGAATAGTCAAAATAGCCTGGTTTGGTATATAAAAGCCAAAATCAAGTTGGCACGATTATCGAGACGAGAAGAAGTCCATGATCACGAAATATATAACGATATATTAGTCATGATTAGAGATGATCAAAGAAACGATTAAGAATTTATCACGAGGACAAGAATATGCCTAAATAGTTAGATTTAGAAAGTACTTATTTATAATATCTTAGAACATACTTTATATAATTTATTTCAAGGTAAAAAAAAAGCCCATACATTATATATCTTTTTAGAAGATCTTTTCTAGAAATAATCCTTTAATCTGGCAAATACAATTTATAAGTAAAGTGTGTTTAATTAGATAAAAAATACTATCATAATAGTTTAGGTTTAATTATCCCATTTTGAACTCAGTATAGGCCCAAGCCTAATACAATATTTTATTTCGAAAATAGGTTTAGAAAATTATTTACTATATCTTTATTTTATAAAAATCAAGGGTTTCATATAATAGTGTATATAAGTACATGTACCTTATATATATATATATATATATATATATAGATATATTATTTATATATATATATATATATATATAATATATATATATATAATATATAGATTATATATATATATAAAAATAGAATAAATAATATATATATATATATATATATAAAAATATTATATATATAATATATATATATATATATATATATATATTATATATATATATATAAATATATTATATATATATATATATATAAATATATATATATATATATATTATATATATATATATATATATATATAATATATATATATATATATACCAATAGGTATATTCATGTATAAATCAATGAGCATAGGCTAAAGGCCCAATCCATGATTTCCACACCAAGACAGCCCAAAGCAATCCTACTTTTATTATAGTTAATGATAATATAAATACTAATAATATTAATAACAATTTTACTCCTAATAACATTTATGCAGAGAAGGGGGTTCACTGGCTGTGAGCTCATTCTCTCCATCCCCAAAAATTGATTCGAAATGGGGAGGGGAAGCTGTAGTCTCCCTTCCTCTTCATCCCCAAATCCCTAATGACCTAGAAAGGAACGAAGGAGATAAATGAAGTGCTAACAGAGGTACCTCGGGTAGGACGGTGACTTATGCCGGCGGAGGGAGGCTGCGCCAGGCCCTACTACGGAAGAGGCTCGCGGGGCGCCGGCCGGGAACCGGGGTAGTGGTGCCAGTCTTGATCCGACGATGATGTGGCAGACATGGACGAGATATATAGATCCGAAGGGGACACAAAGGGAAGAGGCACGAGGAAGAGAGGGTCAGAAGCGGCCGGCGGAGGCGACGGGTCCGGTGGGTGTGTTCGCTTCCCCTATTTTTCTATTTTGTGGTGGCTGTCGGGTGGTAAACGACGGTCGGGCCGTAGTGGCGCTGGTGGTAGAGGTGATGAGTGTTGTGGTGGTGGTGTTGACGGTGAAAGAGGTGGACGGAGGACCAGTTGGGAAGGCGTATGGTGGTGGCGATGTTCTTGAGGTGGTGGTGTTGACAGTGAAGGAGGTGGGCGGGGGGCCGGTTGGGAAGGCGTGTAGGAACGAAATCGTAAAGCAGAATACTCTAGAGGGGGGGTGAATAGAGTAGGCAGCGGAATGTTGCTAATTAAAAAACTCGTAATTAGCAGTTAGATCACAGATATAAAAATAATCACAAGTAAATGCCAGAAATAAAAAGTGATCAGAAGGCAAACGCAAACACCAAAATTTATACTGGTTTTTTTCTTGTGAGGACTAGTCCAGTCGGAAGAACTCTAGCTTCCAGTTGAATCCACTATTGGAAAATTTTGCAAGTTTTCATACGAAGTCCTTGCAACTTCTACAGACGCGAGCTTTGATACGAAGAACTCGACCAACTTCAATTTTGAAGAGTTGTATCTTCTATCAAGCCTCTGATTACAACCGCTCTGAAACTTCTAGACCGTACCGCACTGACAAATTGACTAGAGGATTGTAACTGGCTTGGGATTTGAAAATGTAAGCTTTTGAGAACTCTTTAGAGAAAATATAAGATTTAGAAGAGAAGAGATTGAAAGTGAATTGGTGACTTGAAATGATCGAAATACTTCTCTATTTATAGTTTTTCCAAAGACAGAACTCTGACAGAATTCAGGCAGAATTTGGACAGAACTCTTTGTAACAAACCGCAACTGAAGGGTGACCAAGTTCAAAATCAAACGTTCACTAATGTTCATCTTGGCCGAACTCTGGCCGAGTTCTGCTAGGGTTCTGCCAGTTCATTTTTGAGAAAAATCAATTTGGCTTTTTGAAAAGTCCTTCAGAAGCTTTTGGTAAAATAGGTATTTTTCAAAAACATAGGTCATTTTTAAAAGGATAGGGTGATTTTGAAAAACGATTCCGGATAGCCTATTTGCCAGTACGACTTGGTGTACAATGAATTCCTAGACTCAATAAAATGAAAAATTATATTGCTTTGAAGGAAATACATTTTGAATGGCAAACAGCTTCAGTCTTGAACATCGTAGATATCCATCGTTGAGCAGTGTCCAAAACGTCGTAGGTTAACATCTGAATTGACTTGCATTTATATCGAGATAGAGTTTGATCAATTATTAAAATCAGGTTTGACCATGACCAATGGGCCAACAATCTCCCCCATTTTGATAATTGACAAACCTTGCCGATATAACATCTAAGTTTTGGATCAATTCAAAAATGTGTAATACCAGAGAAAACAAAAATTGTTCTTAACCTGCATTCATGAAGGTGTTAGATCCTATTTCTCCTCCGTTGTCACTTAGCAAAATAATTGCAAAAGAGAAAGCACCCCCGCAATAAATGCATAAGTAACAAACAGTGAAGAAACACAAGAAATATATAGAAAACATTCATCACATGCATAGTATAGATGATAAAAAATATTGAATATACAACACAGGCATGGTATTTGTCACAGGCAGTTTATATGGAAGCATAAAAAGAGAGATAATGTTATAGTAAAGCTGAAAAAGATGAATAACAAACTAAGTGAAACATATGCCAAACTGAGGCATAATAAAAACCATGTCTATGAAGAGTCACTAATAATAACTAAAATAAGAGTACTGATAAAATCTTCGAATGTCGGAGCATTTCTAAGTAAACATAAGACAAAAAGATCAGTCTCAATAAGAATAACATCTCAAAGTCATCATCCTCATCATCATCGTCGTCAGCTGCAGTGCCAGCATGTCCAGATGGACCAGCTCCAGAAGTACCAGCTCCAGAAGTATGAGGAGTGGCACCAGAAGTACGATACCAATCGTAAGCGTTCACTGGCTGGAACAGAGAGTGGATCGTCTCATCATCAATGCGATATCTAGAAATAGAAGGGTCTCGATGTAGAGAGCTAGCAGAGTGACCCGTCTTTGCAAATCTTAAATCGGCGAAGGAGTTGGCAATAGCCTGGAACCGAGTCACGTCACGGAACTCACGTTCCCTGGAAGTGTCAACATAGAATCACTGCAGATCTGATAGGTGCTGATGAATACCCTCAAATGACATAGGATAAGAATGAGGAGGACCAGGTGCTGTGGGAGTAGGTGCAGGAGGAGCAGGTGCAGTAGGTGGAGGAACAGTGGCAATGCTGCGACGAGAGAGTTTACCCATCATCTGAATAATAGTCTTAGGGACAGAAAAAAGGAATCCCCTTAAGAATGTGATATAGAGCAGAGAGCTCAAGTGCAGTGACATCATCTTTGGAAGTGGATTTTGGAAGTAGAGTGGAATAGATGATATGATGTAATTCGTAGTTAAACAAGTTCAAGTTATTAGCCTTGAACTTTCCAGGACGAGCACGTGCGGGCACACAAAGCTTGTATTCCCCCTAGAAATTTTATGAATTTTTTAAATTATTTTAGATTATAGTATTTTGATCTAAATTATTAAATAGCCTTTTTAATTTAGTTATATGAGTGGTGGATACCAAGATATAGCAAGAGACTGCTATTCTATATGGTAGTACATATGTATTATTTTTTTGTGGTACAAAACCTTTACTAAACTATATTAGAAATGCTGTAGGATTTTGTTATATTATTATTATTTAGCTATTTAATAATTTACAGTAATTAAGGTTGGTGTTTGGATTAATAATTGGGTTCATAATCTTGTTGTAGACATACAAGGTAAAATTTTACAAAATAAGTATTTAAATATTTTAAAATATTTTTTAGAAATTTTAGAGATTTATTTTATAATTTAGCTAGATATTATAAGTGTGTATATATTTATATATATATAAATAAATTAGAATAGGAATAAAAAAACATATGCTGACGTCATGTTGACGTCAGCACTGTTCCAAGGAACAGTGCCTTCGAGCGCTGGGTGTTCCCATGCAAGCGCTGGGTGTTCCCATGCAAGCACTCCTCTGAGTTAAGCCAAAGGAAAAAAAAAGGAAAAGAAAAGAAGAAGAAGACTTGGAACACATTGTTCGTTCACCCTCCCAGAGACTGGGACCCGACCCCCCTCTCTGTAACTCAACGAACAAAAAAAAATGCTGTAGGAAACCCAAACCACAAACACCCAGGAAGATTTTGATTGAATTGAAATCTTAACCAAATATTCCAAAAATTTAGTTTAATCTATCCCAATTAAAATTCTCTACTGATCCCATCGAATCTAGTATAAATCAAATTTGTAATTTATTTGATAATCGAATGTCAAAACAGCCTATAACAGGCGGATACGAGCGGGGAGGAAGCGGAAGTTCTCCAAATTCCTCTAGATATCTACCACGTTTGTGACGCCTTACCAACCACGACCTCCCTAAGCCTCTCTCCGACCGACTGCAAGTCGTCTCCGGCCACCGCACAGCCGGGAAGACCAACACAAACCGAAAAGAACCGAGCCCCTGTTCAGTTAACCGATAGCGAGGTACCATTGTTCTTCATTGAACTTCTACTTACCTACTCGATCAATTATCGATCTATCAGTTCCTTTCGATAGTCTACCTAGCCCTCTAGATTATCCATCAGATGGATTGTATAGCTTTGTAATCGACTCGACAGAAAACGAATAAAAAATCAACCGAAAAGAGTTGTCAAACAAAACAGTTTTCAGAGTTGTTACTCTGTTTTTGAAGCCAGATCTTGATCAGGACATTACAAAATCTAAAATCTAATTGAACACAGTTTGAGTCAACATATAAACGATTAAAACCCCTTTACAGATCCTAATTCAATTAAATAGAAGCTAAGTTATTTGAGTTCAAAGATCCGAGAAAAACTCCTTTTAAAACTAATTTTTTAGAAATCTCCCCGATACGGCGTGCGCCGCGACAAATCGGGCGACGTGGTCGCAAGCTATATGCATCAAAAGGCGTGTATGGATGTTGCTGACGTGTGGGAACTGACGGAACTCAATTTCGTTGCGTGTGCGCGACGAAATCAGTGCGTATCCGTCGAGATACCCCCGTATCGACCTTTTGCAAACTTGGCCATAACTCCGTGTACGTTCGTCGTATCGAGACGAAACTTGTGCCAGCAGGACCGTATCATTTTTTGGTCCCGTATGCCATGTTTGGTTCGATTCTGAGAAGGTCGAATCGGAACCCCTTTTTGGCGGGCCCGTGATCCACTCTAACGGACGAATTTGTGCACGACTCATCGAAAACCAAAACTGGACATACCATTGAGTTCTTCTCCTCAAACTGGACCTGTAGACATGTAGTTTGACGACTTTAGAGACCGTAGGTTCTGGCGTACGTTTCGGTGCAAATGGGTCCAACTGTGGACATCGTTTTGACCCAAAATTACGATTTTGCCCCTGTTCCAGAATTGAACTTTTGGACAGGCATTTTCTAGGCATATATTTTATTCCAAACTCGTTCGTGATGTTTGTTTCAGCATCCGGAGCTCCTTATGGATTTTGACTTTCGTGTGGACGATTCTGACTGTCGGATTTTGCTACATCTCGTACCACCCTCAGGCAAGATACCTTGCCATTATATTCTGCTTATTTACTGCCAGTTAGCATGCTGATTTAGTTTCATTTTCTTACTTATTATCATTTCTGTCTTGATATATTTTATGCAATTAACTGTTTAGTTTTATTTTTATTACTTTATTATTATGCATCGACTTAAAGTTAAGAAGACTACCCTATGTTGTGATGCATTCATTGGCCTTGCCACATGTGTTACACGAATCACGAGTCTCATATAGGTCTCGTACTTGCGTAGTTGGTTGGCCACTGATACGTGAGGACGTGCGTTAGGAAATAACTGCTAATAGAGTTGCATGCTAGAAGACTTAGCAGTTATGAGTCGGCATTGGGCGGGAGAACATGATTGGAAGTTGACTACCACCCTATCTATCATAGACTCGCTCGCTACCGAGGAACGATAGGTAGACTATAGCTATAGACTCGCTCGATACTGAGGAATAGTATATGGTGTCGTGACTCGCTACTTGGGTACTGTACTGCATTGGTATTTTCCTGACTTGACCCGGTAGTCATGCGACCATGAACTGTTCTTAAAATGCATTCCACTTAGAATAGTTAGATGACCTTTATCCGTAGGTGTATGTACTTTTCCATATAGTTGTGTACTATACCGTTCATGGCTTGGAACAGTATTTTGTCACGAACTAGTGTGCCTCACCTTGTTCTTGTTTGGTTGAAGGTGTGGTTCACTGTTTCGATGATAAAGTGTTGAACCATGTTATGATCCGGATTATGGTGAGCAGTTTATATTCAGTTATACGGAATATTTTTCTGTATCTTGTTATGTCCCGCTGAGGACCTGGTGATCTCTCCAGGTGTAAATGGTCAGGATTACCCCAGGAGTACGGACTTGGTTTAGCTCCTTCGTTTCCTACCGAGGATATCTTACCCTCTGACAATACCTGATTCTTCCCTTACTTGTATCTTCATTTATTTTTTGGAGGTTGGACTCCAGTATCTTAGATTATATTCATAGCTGTTTGGTAGTGGATTTGTTTCCACCCGGCTATCTATCTTTTGACTCATTTATTTAATACTATTTGGACTATCATTTTCTCTTGTGATTTTGTGGATGAGATATAGTTATTTGTGATTGGCCTGTGATTTACAGCTTATGTATGCGTACGAGGATTCCACATATTAGAGTATTCTTCGTATGCATGCAGTTGGCATGTTCGTATGCCTAGTCCTATGTATTTTGGGACTGGGGCATTACATGTTTTTATGGTGGCCCATGCAGGTCGGAGCATATCGTATCGGCTACATAACTATGCTGATACGAGCCTACATATAGGATTAGAAATTAGGAATCTCATCCATATGTTTGATACCTTCCTTGATTCCTCTTCAACTCTCATTTGATTGCTTGACTTGCATCTAGCTTGAAATTGTTCTAACAAAAATTCTATATCTCGTGCCAGAAAATGAATCCTTATAGCGGTAGCGCTGCACCACTTGCCGTCACACCAGGAAACTCGGCAGCCCAGGAGGAGCAAATTCACTCACAGCATCCTATAGCAACCTCAACCATGCCTTCTCAGCCAGGACCAGACGACACCACCTACTCACCAGCATCCCCAAGCCTCTGAAACCCAGTTAGTTCAGTCTGTTCAGCAGACCCCTGTACCCCAAGGAGGGTATACTCCACCACCCCTTCATCAGAATCTACCTCAAGATGGACCGCAGATGCCTATACCCCTGATTGATGGAGATGATACCAATCGGTTCCTTTATACTTTATTGTAGGCTCATTGGCAGCAAAATGAGCTATTGAGACAAGACATGATGGTCCCACTTAATAGACCTCCATCTCCACCACCAGCCCAAGTACCAGCACCTCCTCCAAGGCCCCATTCATACGTAGGCAGTATTTCAGATTTCACCCTAATGAAGTCGAAGACCTTCAAAGGTACCGAAGGCCCACTAGAAGTTTCTTCATGGCTTATCAGTACCGAGAAGAAGTTAAGGGCGTCACAGTTGCCTAAAGAAGATTGGATGACTGCAGTTGATTTATTACTCGAGGACAATGCCCATCATTGGTGGAAAGCGGAGGAGAGGCGCTTGGGTACCAATCAGTCATGGAAAGAGTTCTACAAACTCTTCAACGAAAGGTACTTTCCAACTGCTGCTCAGAATGTATTGTATGATCAGTTCCTCCACATCAAACAAGGCGACAAGTCGGTTGACGAGTATGATGCAGAATTTAGCCGACTAAGCAGATTTGCCGAGGGATTGATGCCAACGGAGAAGAAGAATGCAAAAAGGTTTCATAATGGGTTAAGACCCGAGCTTAAAACACCACACCACTGTGCAATCTAGAATTTCGCATGCTGCAGTATTAGAAGAAGCTAGAAGTCAAGAGATCCTTCACATGGAAGCACAAAAAACTCAAAGATACTATGCCCCGATAGACTTTCCAGTTCAACTTGGTTCAGGAGGCCCCGAACGACGACTTACTGCACAATATCAACAGCAAGCCGTGCCCTACCAAGTTCCAAGTACAATAACCTGCCAGTTTTGTGGAAGGAGAGGACACCAGCAGAAGGACTGTCGTCGGCGACTAAAGTGTTGCTTCAATTGCGGTTCCAATGAGCATAAACTTCGAGATTGTCCCAACCGACATGCCACACCCAGTTTAGCTCCAGCACCATCACAGCAACAGTTACGAGGGCCAATAAATCTCGGGCCAGGTGCACCACAACCACTTTTCTTAGAAGAATATCGGAAGGGACCAGCCTTGGAGGGCCAGACACCAGAGTATAGGCCTGCTAGAGAAGAGATGAATAATCTGAGACAAGGACAAGCATTTACCATGACAGTGCTAGACACCCTTCCCGAGTTGACAGATACCACAGGTATTATTCTAGTTAATACATTATTGGTGCACCTTCATTAGTGTCATATTCATGCATAGAGTAGTTATCTCGTTCTTCTTAAACACATTGGGATTAAGGGTTAGCAATTGCACCGCAAGGTACTACCTACAAACATCTTTAGTAAACCCATAGATCGTAGCATAGGCCAGACTTGCTTAGAATAGAGATTAAGAATTAGTCATTAAGACGTGCCTTAGAGTTAGATACCTTTTTGTAGACCTCGTATGTGTGAAATGACCCATGTTTGTTTCGTGCCAGGAGAATTCCCACGGAACACAAGTATGATGCATACAATATTCTTTCATCTATTCGCAATCACTTCGTGCTTGATTCATATCTACCACCTCATAGTTTCTATTACGTTAGGTAGTATTTATTAATAATTAAGAGTCGAGGTACTACACCACGACTTGAAGATTCTTCTGACCTCATTAAACCTAAAACCATGTTTAGCTTCTAGAGTGAGTAGATTATATGCCTTCTAAATCTTAGGAAGTGGTTTCTATTAGGGTAATAATTAGTGGCTCATGAAATCCCACTTTCTATTTAGATCATTTGGTGTCCCCGATCGTGACTTCGATATTTGGAGCATGACACAAGACTTTTCTTAAAACAAATTTCTTATACAAGATCTACACGAGCCCACCTTCAGCTAGGTATATCGCGTCCCACTCAAACACGTCCCCTTGTACTCTATTTTTATGATGCGACTTTCGAGTTAAAAATGCTGACTATAATCCTTACCATAATATCGATGAACCTCCCGACTTCAATCTGAGATTCAATCTCAACTCAATTCTTTCGACACAATATATAGTTGTGATCTATTCGAAGCCCACTACGCACATGTCCATAGTGTGCCACTCAATAGAGGCCTTTTGTGCTACTTAAACACAAAAGTCACGGGAGGCGCGTCTCACAACTTATCGAACCTATTCAAACAACCTGATTTGTAATTAGCCCAACCACTTGGACTAGAACATGTTCTAAAAGTACCATAACCTAATAAGGATGGTTTAGATTGGTTTCATGAAATTTTTGCAGCCCATATAGATTAAAACCAAGATTGATTCAATCAAAGATTGATGTCCATATAGAGGGATCACAGAACCTAGTTAAACCCATATGTTCTTACCGCCATATTTGGACTATAAAACCTAACTCTATGAAATGAGCCTCTCCACCTATTATATAGTTTCCATCTTTGGGCTCACGAATACGACTTCCATAAATTTATCAACCGTCTCTCCGAAGCCTATATTATTCGATCAATGGAATTCCCCTATACCAAATTGTTCCCGATTATGTTCAAACAAGACCTCTCCTGCTGCCTTGATGAAACATACTCAACATAGAGCAATGTTAAGTATGTAATACCTAGGATTCCTTTAGAGTCCGTGACTACAAACGTAAGTACCTCATACCATCGTACATCTCTTTAGAAATTGTCTTCCTGAGCAGTCCTATTACTGTGCTTTCCACGATTACCCAACTTCCATAAGTTGGGTAGAGCTGTAAACTTTGCAACCTATTCCTTAGAAGGGTCACGCCGAACTAGGAGTTCGATGGTAGAATGTCCCTTCCATCCTTTCACATAGCCTTGGTATGGTTTGACATACCTAACCTGTTTGTCATTCGTAACTTCGTTGTCCTCGGATATTAAGATTTATTTTAATTTCGAGGACGAAATTTTTATAAGTTGGGTAGGATGTAATCCCTTAGAAATTTTATGAATTTATTTAAAATTATTTTAGATTATAGTATTTTGCTCTAAATTATTAAATAGCCTTTTTAATTTAGTTATATGAGTGGTGGATACCAAGATATAGCAAGAGACTGTTATTCTATATGGTAGTACATATGTATTATTTTTTTGTGGTACAAAACCTTTACTAAACTATATTAGAAATGCTGTAGGATTTTGTTATATTATTATTTATTTAGCTATTTAATAATTTGCAGTATTTAAGGGTTGGTGTTTGGATTAATAATTGGGTTCATAATCTTGTTGTAGACATACAAGGTAAGATTTACCAAATAAGTATTTAAATATTTTAAAATATTTTTTAGAAATTTTAGTGATTTATTTTATAATTTAGCTAGATATTATAAGTGTGTATATATTTATATATATATAAATAAATTAGAATAGGATTTTAAAAAAACATATGCTGACGTCATGCTGACGTCAACACTGTTCCAAGGAACAGTGCCTTCGGCAGCTGGGTGTTCCCATGCAAGCGCTGGGTGTTCCCATGCAAGCACTCCTCTGAGTTCAGCCAAAGAAAAAAAAGGAAAAGAAAAGAAGAAGGAGACTTGGAACACATTGTTCGTTTACCCTCCCAGAGACTGGGACCCGACCCCCCTCTCTGTAACTCAACGAACAAAAAAAAATGCTGTAGGAAACCCGAACCACAAACACCCAGGAAGATTTTGATTGAATTGAAATCTTAACCAAATCTTCCAAAAATTTAGTCTAATCTATCCCAATTAAAATACTCTACTGATCCCATCGAATCTAGTATAAATCAAATTTGTAATTTATTTGATAATCGAATGTCAAAACAGCCTCTAACAGGCGGATACGAGCGGGGAGGAAGTAGAAGTTCTCCAAATTCCTCTAGATATCTACCACGTTCGTGACGCCTTACCAACCCCGACCTCCTTACGCCTCTCTCCGACCGACTGCAAGTCGTCTCCGGCCACCGCACAGCCGGGAAGACCAACACAAACCGAGAAGAACCGAGCCCCTGTTCAGTTAACCAATAGCGAGGTACCATTGTTCTTCACTGAATTTCTACTTACCTACTCGATCAATTATCGATCCATCAGTTCCTTTCGATAGTCTACCTAACCCTCTAGATTATCCATCAGATGGATTGTATAGCTTTGTAATCGACTCGACATAAAACGAATCAAAAATCGACTGAAAAGAGTTGTCAAACAAAAATAGTTTTCAGAGATGTTACTTTGTTTTTGAAGCGAGATCTTGAACAGGACATTACAAATCTAAAAATCTAATTGAACACAGTTTGAGTCAACATATACACGATTAAAACCCACTTTACAGATCCTAATTCAATTAAATAGAAGCTAAGTTATTTGAGTTCAAAGATCCGAGAAAAACTCCTTTTAAAACTAAATTTTTTAGAAATCTCCCCGATATGGCGTGCGCCCCGACAAATCGGGCGACGTGGTCGCAAGCTATATGCATCGAAAGGCGCGTATGGATGTTGCTGACGTGTTGACGGAACTCAATTTCGTTGTGTGTGCGCGACGAAATCAGTGCGTATCCGTCGAGATACCCCCGTATCGACCTTTTGCAAACTTGGCCATAACTCCGTGTACGTTCGTCGTATCGAGATGAAACTTGTGCCAGCAGGACTGTATCATTTTTTTGGTCTTGTATGCCAAGTTTGGTTCGATTCTGAGAAGGTCGAATCGGAACCCCTTTTTGGCGGACCCGTGACCCACTCTAACGGACGGACTTGTGCACGGCTCATCGGAATCCAAAACTGGAGATACCGTTGAGTTCTTCTCCTCAAACTGGACCCATAGACATATAGTTTGACGACTTTAGAGACCGTAGGTTCTGGCGCGTGTTTCGGTGCAAAACGGGTCCAACGACGGACATCGTTTTGACCCGAAATTACGATTTTGCCTCTGTTCCAGAATTGGACTTTTGGACAGGCATTTTCTAGACTTATCTTTTATTACAAACTCGTTCATGATGTTTGTTTCAGCATCCGAAGATCCTTGTGGATTTTGACTTTCGTGTGGACGATTCTGACTGTCGGCTTTTGCTACATCTCGCACCACCCTCAGGCAAGATACCTTGCCATTATATTCTGCTTATTTACTGCCAGTTAGCATGCTGATTTAGTTTTATTTTCTTACTTATTGTCATTTTCTGTCTTGATATATTTTATGCAATTAACTGTTTAGTTTTATTTCTATTACTTTATTATTATGCATCGACTTAAAGTTAAGAAGACTACCCTATGTCGTGATGCATTCATTGGCCTTGCCACATGTGTTACACGAATCACGAGTCTCATATAGGTCTCGTACTTGCGTAGTTGGTTGGCCACTGATACGTGAGGACGTGCGTTAGGAAATAACTGCTAATAGAGTTGCATGCTAGAAGACTTAGCAGTTATGAGTCGGCATTGGACGGAAAGAACATGATTGGAAGTTGACTACCACCCTATCTATCGTAGACTCGCTCGCTACTGAGGAACGATAGGTAGACTATATGCTACAGACTCGCTCGATACTGAGGAATAGTATATGGTGTTGTGACTCGCTACTGAGGTACTGTACTGCATTGGTATTTTTCTGACTTGACCCGGTAGTCATGCGACCATGAACTGTTCTTAAAATGTATTCCACTTAGAATGGTTAGATGACCTTTATCCGTAGGTGTATGTACTTTTCCATATGGTTGTGTACTATACCGTTCATGGCTTGGAATATTATTTGTCACGAACTAGTGTGCCTCACCTTGTCTTTGTTTGGTTGAAGGTGTGGTTCACTGTTTCGATGATAAAGTGCTGAACCATGTTATGATCCGGATTATGGTGAGCAGTTTATATTCAGTTTATACGGCATATTTTTCTATATCTTGTTATGTCCCGCTGAGGACCTGGTGATCTCTCCAAGTGTAGATGGTCAGGATTGCCCCAGGAGTACGGACTCGGTTTAGCTCTTTCGTTTCCTACCGAGGATATCTTACCCTCTGACGATGCCTGAGTCTTCCCCTACTTGTATCTTTCATTTATTTTTTGGAGGTTGGACTCCAGTATCTTAGATTATATTCATAGCTGTTTGGTAGTGGATTTGTTTCCACCCGGCTATCTATCTTTTGACTCATTCATTTAATACTATTTGGACTATCATTTTCTCTTGTGATTTTGTGGATGAGATATAGTTATTTATGATTGGCCTGTGATTTACAGCTTATGTATGCGTACAAGGATTCCACATATTAGAGTATTCTTCGTATGCATGCAGCTGGCATGTTCGTATACCTAGTCCTATGTATTTTGGGACTCGGGCGTTACAAAGCTTATTCTTAAAACTAACGAGAGTCGTACCATCGGGGAAATCAAAATCAGTGATGTCATCGAGCGGGGCACCTTCGTTTGGAATACCAAGGATTTTCGCTAACGTTTCATCAGTGAATTCGATATTGATCCTTCCGACACGTGTTCTCGCGGTAAAAGTGTCTAACACGAAATTATAATAGAATAGTCTAATGGCATTAGTAGCTATAGCGAATTGTAAAGAAACAAAGTGTTGTAACCCTAATGCCTCAAAGTAAGGGCGGTGATCAGGAAAGACAGTCCATTTAATCGGTGATCCGGTACAGATGGTACGCATAATGAAATCGGCATACCATAATAAAGCTTGGTCGGAAGTTTTGAAGTAAAACTCGTCCGATGCACCATCATCCGATTGGAAGAACAAGGGTGGAGAAGAGCTAGGGTTTGGAGGCACGGCTGCTGCTGTTTGAGGATGTTTGGAAGAATGAAGAAGATGGGGGCCTCGGGTTCTGGCTGGTACATATATATACCCAACCGAACTCTGGCCGAATTCGGACCGAGCTCGGGCCGAATTCGCCAAGGGTTGGCTGGCTATATATATATATATATATATATATATATATATATATATATATATATATATATATATATATATATATATAAATAATAATGGGGCCACATCTTTTTCATTAATTCGTTTCAAATGTTTAATTCAGAGTTTAGTAATTTTAAATCTCAAAATAATATAATTAATATTATTTTATAAATTAATATTCTTTACTCAGCATCTGTCTCAGATTAGCTGTAGGAGTATTGTCCCAGCTAACAGAGGTTCACCGGGGAACTCTTAAGTACTGCTTCGCTTCGACCGTAGTCATGTTGACAGACAGACTCTTTTTAAGCTTGTCTCAAAAACAGTTTTTGAGTATCGAATAAATTAATTAATAAAATAAAATTAATTAAAATTATTGATATCTAAAATTTCTAATTCTTGACGTAAATAATTGAAACGATCTTCCGCTAGAGGTTTTGTGAGTATGTTAGCTAATTGATTCTGAGTGTCTATGTATACAAGGTCTATATCTCTATTTTGTTGATGATCTCTAAGAAAATGATGTCGAATCTCGATATGTTTAGTACGAGAGTGACATACTGGATTCTTAGTCAAATTAATAGAGCTAGTATTGTCACAGAAAATGGGTATGTGTGTAAAATGCAATCCATAGTCTTCTAGAGTTTGTTTCATCCATAAAATTTGTGCACAACAACGTCCTGCGACGATATACTCAGCCTCGGTTGTTGATAATGCAACAGAATTTTGCTTCTTACTAAACCAAGAGACTAGAGCTTTTCTTAGGAAATGACATGTGCCGCTAGTACTTTTTCTATCTCCTTTGTATCCGGCAAAATCAGCATCGGAATAATCGGTTAGGTCAAATGATGTGGTTTTGGGATACCATAAGCCGATAGAAGAAGTGCCTTTAAGGTATCGAAAGATACGCTTAACTGCGCACAAATGTGATTCCTTAGGATTAGCTTGAAAGTGAACACATAAGCAAACACTAAACATAATGTCTGGTCGACTAGCAGTTAAATATAGCAAGCTACCGATCATACCTCGATACTTATGCATGTCGACAGGTTTGCCTTGTTCATCAATATCAAGATTGGTTGAAGTCGCCATTGGAGTGCTAAGTGGCTTTGCTGCTTATATGTCGAACTTTTTAATAGATCCTTTGTGTACTTTGCTTGATTTATGAACGTCCCCATTGTTGGTTTGTTTGATTTACAGTCCAAAAAAGAATTTTAGCTGTCCCACCATATTCATCTCAAACTCATTCTGCATACACTTTGAAAATTCTTGACAAAGAGATTCAGCATTAGATCCAAAGATAATATCATCTACATAGACTTGAATCAAAAGAATATTGCTATTCAAAGATTTTATAAACAAAGTAGTGTCAACCTTTTTCTTTGAAAAACTGTTATCAAGTAGAAAGGAGCTTAGACGATAGTACCAAGCACGAGGGGCTTGTTTCAAACCGTATAAGGCTTTCTTCAACTTGAAAACATATTCAGGAAATTTGAAATCAGTAAAACCGGGAGGTTGAGCTACATAAACTTCTTCTTTTATAAAACCATTTAAAAATGTGCTTTTGATATCCATTTGAAATAACTTAAAATTATGAAAACATGCAAATGCACATAACATGCGAATGGATTCTAATCTCACAACTGGGGCATAAGTCTCATCGTAGTCGATACCTTCTTCTTGATTGTATCCTTGAGCTACGAGTCGAGCCTTATTACGAGTCACTAAACCATTCTCGTTCAGTTTGTTTTGGAATATCCATCGGGTGCCAATGACCGGATGATCAATGGGCTTGGGAACAAGTTCCCAAACTTGATTCCGTTCGAATTAGTTTAATTCCTCTTGCATAGCATCTAACCAAAAATTATCACTACATACATCATCAATATTTTTGGGTTCAAACTGCGAGACAAAAGCAACACAAGAAGCTATATCTTTATTAGAGGAACGAGTACTTACACCCTTGGTAATCTCACCAATTACCAAGTCCTTTGGATGATTAGCCAAGAATCTCATCTCTTTTGGTGTAGTCTCAAGATTTCTAGTTCCGGCTTCTTTGCTTGGAGGTTCATCTGATGCCTGATATGATGGTTCTGTATCTTTGTGTGAAAGTTTTACAGTAGCTGTACTTGGTACGATTATGTCTTCATTGTCATCATCGTCTAAGTGTTGATTTAGCTCATCATACTTGACATTGATAGATTCTTCAATGATCATGGTTCTTTTGTTGAAGACTCTGTATCCTTTGCTCTTTGCTGCATAACCTAAAAATATACCTTCATCGGCCTTTTCATCAAATTTACTCAAATTAACTTTAGTATTAAGAATAAAACATTTACAACCAAAGATTTTGAAATAAGAAACATTTGGTGTTCTATCAAACCATAGTTCATAGGGACTCTTCTTCGATATAGGTCGAATTAGAACCCTATTGAGAATATAGCATGCTGTATTTACAGCTTCAGCCCATAAGTATCTAGGTAGACTAAACTGGTTTAACATTACTCTAGCCATTTCAGATAGAGTTCTGTTCTTACGTTCTATAACTCCATTTTGTTGCGGAGTCCTAGGGCAAGAGAATTCATGCAGATAACCGTGTGTGTCATAAAATTGCTTGAATTCTGCATTCTCAAATTTGCCGCCATGATCACTACGAATGCGAGTAATCATGAACCCTTTTTCATTCTGTACTTTCTTGCAAAAGGTGACGAATTCTGATAATGCATCGTTCTTGCGTGCAAGAAAATAAACCCATGTATATCTAGAAAAATTATCTACAATGACAAATGCATATAACTTACCACCTAGACTAGCAATTCTACTTGGTCCAAATAAGTCCATATGCAACAGTTGTAAAGGTCTAGTGGTACTTACAGCGTTCTTGGATTTGAATGCAGATTTGGTAGCTTTGTTCTTTTCACATTCACTATATACAGTATCCTTCTTGAAAGAAATATCCAGTAAGCCGCGTACCAACTTCTTCGTAGATAATCTTGAAATTGTATCCATGTTTGTATGATCGAGTCTCATATGCCATAGTTGACTCTCAACGCTTTTGGCTATCAAACATCTACCTGCTTTGTTAGCATCTTCCAACAAATAGAAAACATATATGTTGTCTTCCCTAGTACCTTCAATATAATACTACCAGTTGAACTATCAACTATAGTACATTTATCTTTTACGAAGTTAATACCATAACCGTGATCAGCTAAATGGCTTATGCTGAGCAGATTATGTTTTAACTCGGTAACTAGACAAACATCTTTAATCACTGGATAGGGAGCCTTACCAATGTCACCGATACCGATTATGTATCCTTTTAAATTATTACCGAAGGAGACGTATTCTTCTTTATTCCTCTTCGACAGTGTTGCAAATAATGAAGCGTCACCGGTCATGTACCGTGAGCAACCGCTGTCGAGGATCCATTTGCTTCTAGCATGTGAAGGGCGTCCCACCTACAAAACAATTTGCAGATGAAACTCTTGGTACCCATTTCTTGTAGGGTCCTGAGTGGTTAGTTTTCGGTATCCATGCATAAACATTTAAATCTACTAACTTTATGATTCTACGTGCAGAAGATATATGACCAATGAGGCCACAATAATGACATTTAGCATGTTGAGTGTTGAAAGTAGTGTGAGGTGCATGATTGGTAGGTTTTGATTTTCTAGTATAGAAGAATGCATGCCTATTAGTCTTCTTGGGCATAGTTTTGGTATGGTTTGGTCTGACAGTGTTGGGCGTGTTCCGATGATTCGGTAATTGACACGTGTTAGAATAGGAAGCAGCAACTTCAGGCTGTTTTCCTAAACTAATTTCTAACTTTTTGGAAGTGTCATACAATCTAGTATAGTCAGATGTGAGTGATTCTAATCTGACCTGTGCACACTGGAGACTCTTTCTTTCCTTAGATAGGTCTTCCTTTAACTGGATAATAGTTTGGTCTTTTTCTTCGGATAGCTTAACAGTCTCGTGTAACAACAACTTAATAGATGAAAGCTCACCAGACTCAATTGAAGAGTCATTATCTCTAACATGATCTAATAGGTCGGTAAGTCTTCCTATTTCACCTTTGTACTCTTTGAGTACCTTCTTAGAGATTTCATATTTACTACGCAGTTTTCTGTAATCATCTAACAGTTCACTGAAAGCCTCTCCTAGTTGCTCAAAGGTAAAATCATCATAAGGATCAAATAGAGGATTAGTGATGACCTGATCGCAAGCCATCAAGCACACATTTGCAGCATCATCTGATTGTTCATCTTCTGAGTCGTTGGCTTCACTTTCATGCCATATGCTTGTGTTGGCGTACTTCCTTGATGTAGATTTCTTCAGGTAGCCTTTGTCATATTTGCTGCTTTTCTTTGATGATGCTGTTGGACAGTCTTTCTTCATGTGTCCTTTCTTCTTGCATCCGTAGCAAATAGGATCTTCCTTGTTGTTGTTGTTGTTGTTGTTGTCTTTTGTTCTCCTGTTAAATCTCATAAACTTCTTGAATTTTCTTACCAGAAGAGCTTGATCTTCAGAGTCGGAGTCGCTGTCGTCAGAATCATCTTTGATGGTTCTTCTATGTTGAGCCTTGAGAGCGATCGTCTTCTCTGACTTCTCCTTTGGGGTAGCATCTTCAAAGTCTTGAAGTTCTAACTCGTGAGTGAGTAGCTTACCCATGAGTGTTTCCAGAGACATTGTTGAGAGGTCGTTCCCTCAATGATTGCTGTAGCCTTTGGAATCCAGTTCTTTCTAAGGGCTCATAGAAGTTTGTGAATCTTTTCATGGTTACTGTAATCCTTGCCTAGTGAAGACAAAGGATTTCCAATATCCAAGAACCTTGTAAACATCTGAGTGACTGATTCACTTGGTTTCATTTTGAATGCCTCGTACTCCTGAGTAAGTCTACTGATCTTGGACTCCTTGACTTATGTTGTTCCTTCGTGGGTTACTTCGAAAAGTTTCCATACTTCGTTTGATGTTATGCAAGTAGACACCCTGTTGAATTCAGTTCTGTCTAAAGCACAAAATAAAGCGTTAATAGAACGTGCGTCAAGACTGGCCTTTTTTTTTCCTCCTCTGTATATTTGTCATGGGGTTTTTCAACTAAAACTCCATCAACATTTATACGAGGGAGATTTTTATAGCCATCAATAACTACAGACCATAAGTCAAAATCAAGAGATTTCAGAAAGAAACTCATACGTGTTTTCCAATATGTGTAATTTGTGTCGTCAAATAGTGGAGGTCTATTTGTGGCTTGGCCTTCACTTGTGAATTTCACAGTTGCCATGTTTAGTGCTGTGATCTATATAAAAATTGAATATAACTGCAATTTACCTTTCTTTACCTGTATAACCCGCTCTGATACCAATTGTATGAACGAAATCGTAAAGCAGAATACTCTAGGGGGGGTGAATAGAGTAGGCAGCGGAATATTGCTAATTAAAAAACTCGTTAGCAGTTAGATCACAGATATAAAAATAATCACAAAGTAAATGACAGAAATAAAAAGTGATCAGAAGGCAAATGCAAACACCGAGATTTATACTGGTTTTCCTCTTGTGAGGACTATTCCAGCCGGAAGAACTCTAGCTTCCAATTGAATCCACTATTGGAAAATTCTGCAAGTTTTCATACGAAGTCCTTGTAACTTCTACAGACGCGAGCTTTGATACGAAGAACTCGATCAACTTTAATTTGAAGAGTTGTATCTTCTATCAAGCCTCTGATTACAACCGCTCAGAAACTTCTAGATCGTACCGCACTGGCAAATTGACTAGAGGATTGTAACTGGCTTAGAATTTGAAAATGTAAGCTTTTGAGAACTCTTTGGAGAAAATATAAGCTTTAGAAGAGAAGAGATTGAAAGTGAATTGGTGATTTGAAATGATCGAAATACTTCTCTATTTATAGTTTTTCCAAAGACAGAACTTTGACAGAATTCGGGCAGAATTCGGACAGAACTCTTTGTAACAAACCGCAACTGAAGGGTGACCAAGTTCAAAATCAAACATTCACTAACGTTCATCTTGGCCGAACTCTGGCCGAGTTCTGCTAGGGTTCTGCCAGTTCATTTTTGAGAAAAATCAATTTGGCTTTTTGAAAAGTCCTTCAGAAGCTTTTGGTAAAATATGTATTTTTCAAAAACATAGGTCATTTTTAAAAGGATAGGGTGATTTTGAAAAATGATTCCGGACAGCCTATTTGCCAGTACGGCTTGGTGTACAATGTATTCCTAGACTCAATAAAATAAAAAATTATATTGCTTTGAAGAAAATACATTCTGAATGGCAAACAGCTTCAGTCTTGAACATCCTAGATATCCATCGTTGAGCAGTGCCCAAAACGTCGTAGGTTAACATCTGAATTGACTTGCATTTATATCGAGACAGAGTTTGATCAATTATTAAAATCAGGTTTGACCATGACCAATGGGCCAACAAGGCGTATGGTGGTAGCGATGTTCTTGGGGTGGTCGGGAACTGGTGGAAAGGTGGCTGACAATGGAAGGAACGCCAGAGGTTGGTAGCTGCGAGAAGGAAATGGGTGGTCGGCCAGAGGTTGGCCAGAGGGTCGGACAGGGAGTCGGGGCGGCTAGCTGAGAAAGAAGAGAGGGGGAAGTGTCAATGTACGGACACGAGATTCGGTTTAGTGTCCGGTGTGTCGGATACGGGGTTGGACAATGTAAATGTAAAATAAATTAGAATGAAATGGGATGGACACGGACACAATTCTCTTTGGAATGCATTGGGATTTGTGGATTAGGAATGGAGATCCCCTATTAAATAAGCATTAGGACATGCTCCCAAACATGTGAGAGGAAGCTTCCAAGAAGCACTCTCAAGAATTGGGCCAATCGGCCCAATAAGAACCAATCCAAGGAAAATTCCTTCATTCAAATCTATTTGCAACCAAAAAATTATTTTTATGTAAAAATTTATTTCTAGCCTAAGATAGCATATATTACAGGATAATTTAATGAGCTCAAGCTCATATACCTATATATTTTCAAATACATTTATTTATTATTTATTAGGCCTTTAGGTCATACATTAGTTAAAATCTAGATAATCATATAGGCTCGAGGGCTAATACATATATTATATAAATCCAAGTTTTACAAATTTTCAAAGTAGTATATATATATATAAATCCTGAACCATATAAATTAGTTTAATGGGTTGGAGCCCATATTAATTAAGAAGTTTTAAATAACTAATTTTATTTACTAGGCTATATAAGCCCAAAACTATACAAATTTCAATAAACCATTTCGAAAAGCCAATAACCCGTTAATAAATTATATAACGTATCACGATCGAAAATATATCCCATATAGCTATTTCAAATTTATGATTTTAGGTCTAGGAAAAATTTAGAAAAATAAAATTTTCAAAAATTCAAAAAATTCCAGAATTTGGTTCAAGGGGGTTACACTAGGACCCATCATTTGTCGGATCATGAATAATTTATTACCCCGTTCTTCTTCGTATACAAGGATTTCAACTTCTCCCACAACTCAAGGTGTTAACTGGGCCGGGCTGGGTCGGCCCGGGCCGAGCTTAGCCCGGTCGAAGCAGCGGGTCGGGCCGGGTTGGCTCGGAGGACGGAAAGTCAAACCCAGCCCGGACCCATGGCTCGGTTTGGTCGGGCCGGGCTGAAACTGTAACGCCCTAGTTCCAAAATACGTAGGACTAGAATACGTATACATGCCAGCTACGCATCGAAGGGACTCCAGCCCAGCTCGAATATATATAAGCTGTCTGGTTGTTCTAGAATCAACTACATCTCATTCCACTAAATATCGGTAACAACAACGAATCAAGTGCAGTAAGGCTGATCAGACCATAATACACTGATTCTAGAATGGATAAATATGTTAGAGTGGATCCCCAATAATACATTTATCATGAACAAGCTAGAAGAGAATTTAAGCTTGTAAAAGACTAGGCTATAAGCGAGAATCAAATATATGACAAATCAAAATACGGAAGAGAAAGATAAAAACATCAACTCAATATACCTATAGACTTGGTGTAGCAACCATCCTCCATCAACATATCATACCTTCATGTAATACCTGGAGAGATCACCAGGTCCTCAGGGGACTAGCAAGACACATAATATACATGCCTACTGTACAGTAAATAAATGCAAGAAAAATAGGAAATAACTACTAGAAATAGGATAAAGATCACAGGGAAGAACTCTATACATAATGACATGTCATATGAAAAGTAATACTAAGTTTGACTACAAATGAATCGAATGACCGTAGCCCTGCCGTGGTACTCCCGGTCCTATAGCTAGTAGCCCTGCCGTGGTACTCTCTAACTATAGTGAGTCTCTATCGTAGCCCTGTCGTGGGTCTCCGGAGTTGAGAGTGGTCAAGTAGCCAATCCTAGTATCGGTAGAGGGACAAGTCAAGGTAACACGAAATACAAGATCAAGTCAAGTCAAGTCAAGACGCTCAAGTAAATAACGCTATCAAAGTCATGCGTAAAAATATAACTAATGATGACAATAAGTGATAACAGATAAGAGACTTAGAAACAAATCATGGCAGGATAGCAAATATGGAAAAATGATAGGAGATGAACAAGAAAGAACAATAAGAGTATGCATGTAAATAAATGTACAAAGTTTGGCAAGGTGTACTTGTCTGGTGTAGAATCGTCCACGTCCAAATAAATAACTAGTCAATTATTGAGCTACGAAAGCTGAATTTTTGCAACTGTCTGCGGATGCTGTAATAGACATCACCAATATGTTCACAATAGTCAAATTAGCTATAATAGCCTACCCATAAGTCCAATTCTGGACACAGGAGCAAAACGATAATTTTGGGTCAAACGGTATCCGTCGTTGGACCCGCTTTGCATCAAAAAATGTTCCAACACCTACGCTCGCTATGGTCTCTAAAGTCGTCAAACTATATGTCTATAGGTTTGATTTAACGAGACGAACCCAAACGTATGTCCAAAATTGAATTCCGGTAGGCTGTGCACAAATTCGCATGCTGGATTGGGTCGGGGACCGCCAAAGTAGCGTTCCGGTTGATCTTCTCAGAATCGGACCAAACTTGGCATACAAGACTAGAAAAACGACATGGTCCTATTGCGCAAGTTTCATTTCGAGATGGCGAACGTGCATAAAGTAATTAGGATTTTTACAAAGAGGCCGATATGGGGATTTTCGACGGATACGCCTCAAATTCGTCGCACACACACGACCAATTCAAGTTCCGTCAAAGCCCACTTGTGCACGAAGTCCATACACATCTTTCAATGCAAGTGGTTCGCGATTAAGTTGCCCAAATTGTTGGGACGGACTCCGTATCGGAGAATCCTAATTTTTGAAAACAGATTTCCTAAATTTTTTCTGATTTTCAAATTGATTTTAGATAGAAAATAACCAACTAGAGATTAAACAAAAAATAGGGTTTCAATCTCGTTTATGTTGTCTATAAGTCTGTTTAAGCGGTTTTTCCAAGGTTTGCGATATCCTGGTCGTGAATCGACCGCCAACTTGGGGTTTCAAGATAGTTTCTAATTACAGAAAATCGAGTTTTTTTCTTGATTTTGGAACTCGATTTTCGTCGCGCACAAGACGAATTAAATCAAACTATTTAAAGGGGATTGTAGGGGATTATGTTGTCTACTCACCAGAGAAATGGCTCGCAAGATGGCGAACCGAGGAGACGGAAAATTTCTTGCAAAGTTGACATTGTTGCTGTCGTTGCTGTGTCTTGTGCTGCGCATGGCGGTTCCATCGCCGTCCGGCAGCCTGCTGCGGCGGCGTACAGCTGGACAGACGCACGGGTAAGGTCGCCGGTGTAGAGGATCGTCATAGGGGGTGGCAGGATTGCTTGGGTTAGGGTTTTTGTTCCACTTCTCTCGCCCTCTCTGGATATAAATATATAGCCTACGGTATATATGGCCTATGTGGGGGTCGAGTATTCTGTGGATTTCATCTCGCGAGAAATTCGCGAGGTACTCCCTATTTGTTTTTTTGTTTTTGTTTTTGTTTTTTTCTTATACTCTTTTCTTTTTCTTTCTATTTCTATATATATATATATATCCCTATATATATATATATATATATATCTATTCTACTAAATAATAGGAAAACTTTCTGGTAAAACTTTTGAATTCCTAAAATACCCTTGAATATTTTATAAACATAATGTTATTATGTCAACTTGCATGTCATTTATGTTTAAGAGTTAAAGCAATAAAGTTTGCATGCAAGTTTGTTTTTCCATACAACTCTTCATGTTCCAATGGTGATAAATTTTTTTGTCCTTACAATTTCTAAAGGTTATTATTCTCAATAGAAAATTAAAAAAAGAACAAAATTTGTAATATATATATATATATATATATATATATATATATATATATATATATATATATATATATATATATATATTCAATCAACCAAAACTCTTAATAATATTTTTCCTATGTTTTAAAAATATGTACACACACACACACACACACACACACACACACACACACATACACATATAATAATAATAATAATATATATATATATATATATATATATATATATATATATATATATATATATATATATATATATATATATATATATAATTTATTTGACAATGAATTATCAATAAACGAATGATAATGATATTATTTAAGAACAACAACAACAACAACAACAACAATAATAAACATAACTAAATTAAACCAATAAGAGGTTTAGTATTGGGTGAACACCTTATACCTTTAATTTAATTGGTTCACCATGCATATATTAAAAAAAGCATATAAATATCAATAATACATATATTGTACGTATAATAATATTTAAAAAATATTTGTCAATTCCTAACAATAAATGCGAAATATTGCATACTCATAAATATGTCTACATGGCGTCTTTGCACACCTAGCATCTCTACGTGGGCTTAGGTCTGGTTCGGGTTTAGTTCAGACTAAATTGGTATAACCGGTTCTCCTAAAAGTCGTTATCTTAATAATAAATAATTAAATCGTCTATATGGGTTAAGTCGCAACTTTTGACCGATTTTTCTAGTTGGGACACACATATGGTTTGGCCTTCCCTAGCATGTCTAAAATACTAGTCCAAGCACACATCTACACTAGCCGTGCCAAAATTCCTAGTCATTATGCATCTCAAAATTTATCCATAACTAAGGCCATATATATAGTATTTAGGCTATTATAAATATAATCATATATATATATCTACAAAATTGTATCTAAATCTATTTTGCTGTATAACATCCTAAAATAAATTCATAATAATTCTACTAGATGATGGCTACCTAACATGGCTCTACCAAGTAGAGTTGACTACGCTAGGGCCCGAACATATTTTCTAGTCAAATCGAACACAAAAAGTCAACCAATGAGTTTTTTGTGACATTCATAATTAAATAGCACATGGGGACTCGATTGAGTAGCACACCCTTGGCATGTGTTTCGTAGGCTCAAAATGGGTCAAAACCATATATTGGGTCAACTGGTTTTGATCGATGTCAGGTTCTGAGCTCAAGTTCGAAGTCCGTTGCAGTATTGAATATATTTTATATACTCAAAATTCTAGTCCTCTTCGAATTTTTCACTGGGTTTCTCGAAAGCAAATATTTGAAGATGTAGTTTCTTAACGAAAATCAAACATTTTATCTTGCTCTGCCAATAGTGGTAGTTAGAACCATTCAGGTTTATCATGCACAATAGCTTCGTATCTATCTCTTATACTCAATTTCATGTCAACTTTGACACCTGGCAACTTGTGTTCTGATGCAACTCTGTCAACCACAGCTATGATATCACTCTGTTGTTATCAGCGGAGTTTGGGTATGATACCATTCTATTGGAAACGAAATACGAAACTAATTTCCTCAAACCAATAGAACATGGCAAAAACTGAAAAAATGTCGCACAAAACCAAATAGCCAAAATTACAAAGAAAGCACAACGCAAACACAACGATATTTACGTGAAAAACGCTACCGAAAAAATTATGGGACGATCGGAGTCCAATCCTGGAATTTTTTTACTAATGAAATAGAGATTACACCCTCTACAAGCTTTTCCACCCTATCCAAATGGATCACCACAACTACTCAAAGCAATAAAAATAGATTACAAAAGGTTAATCGGATGATCAGAGTCTAGTTAGGACTTTAGATTTTGAGAACTGAGACAAACTCTAAAAGTGGTGCCCTCAAACCTTACTCAAAGTTTAAGGTTCATATAATTAATTTTTTTCATCGAAAATGATATAATAGTATTATCAACACAAAATTCAAAAAATAAATAATAATACTAAGAAAATTGAGGATCTTCCAAACGAAAAATAAAATAAAATTACAACTTGTTCCATTGTTCAATTATCTCCAAGAAACACACACACACACACACACACCCCCCCCCCCCCCCCCCCCCCCCCCCCACACACACACACACTGAGAGAGAGAGAGAGAGAGAGAGAGAGAGAGAGAGAGAGAGAGAGAGAGAGAGAGAGATCGGCATAGGAGATTGACAACAACATAAGGGTAAAGGAGATTGAGAGTGTCAGATTGTTAGAGTGACATAAGGGGAGAGAATTTTGACAGCGATTGTACCAATTTTTTTCTTCTTAAGTTTGACTAACTGACTTGTCGCTTGATATTCTAGTATATGACTTTTAGATAACACATAAAAAAATCCTTTAACACGTACTAAAATGTTAGAATGATAATGTGGACTTTTATTCAGAATTGGACTTACATACGTTAAATAATATTAAAAAATTGATGCCCTCTGAAATTTTGGACCTGAAGCGACCGTCTCATAGACCTCATATCAAGTCCGTGCCTACAAGTGTATCGATTGTCGCCAGAAAGAATGTAGATAAGTTGGGAGAGGCTCAGGGCCGGCCCTGAGCAATTGGGGGCCCAAGGCAAAATTTTCTAAATTGGCCCCATACATAATATAAAAAAAAGGCTAAAAAAACAAAACTTTGTTGTAGTCAAGATTTGAACCAAGGACCTCTTAAATACAAGTCAAGCATTATAACCACTGCACTATAATGCTTTTTTTTATTAAAAATGGCATATTATACATACTAGTTCTATTATAGACAGTTCCATGTTGGTGCCCCCTTTCGTCAGGGGGCCCAGGGCCGTCGCCCGGCCTGCCCTGGGCCAGGGCCGCCCCTGGAGAGGCTTGTCAATTTATGAAATAATGTGAGGACCTAAACCTAAAAATTTCCTTTTCTTAATCTTTACATTATAAATTTGTAAGATAACTTCATGTGTCAACGTGACATTATGAATTTGTAAGATAACTTCATGTGTCAACGTGACTATGTTTCACTAATTAAACCTAATGATATCATGATATGTCTTGCATTTTCTAAAGAAAATTAATCTCTTGTATGACAAAATAATGGGGTTTTTTTACATATAAAACAAAATGGAAGGTGCTATTTGAAATATTGAGAGCGACAAAGGGAGATAACGAAGTTTTGTCGGATTTTCAATCCACACAATTACGTAATTCCTAGGAACCATTAATTGGGCCACAAATTCGAATACATACAAATTACTTGTGGGCCCTGCATACGGATTTCACCCACAGCAGATGTAACCTATACAACTTGGCATCAGAAGGCAGGGGTGGGTCCATAGCATATGTTTTCACAACAAAAGGGATAGAAATCAATATTCTTACTTTTGAAAAAGTCTTATTCTCCACTATTTATTCACATGTTTTCATGAACTTTTTCTTTAGCATTAATTTTCTTTAACTTTATATGAAGATGATGGTCTCTAGTTTGAATGTAGATTTCGGGAATGTCTCCATTAAGTTTTAAGTTTTTTAGGTCTTAAGCAGCAAATTCAAAAAATTAGTTTTAACTTTGGAATTATTGGGTTGTTTGTAAATGAAAAAAACCATCAAATATTTGTTGCGGAAAGTATTATTGTAAACATGATAATTGGCATACAAATACGGGATTAACACATGGGAAGTATGGAATGATTAATTAGGATGTTTTACTTTACATTTTTGTTAAACCGAAGCACACTTAGAGGGGTTAGTCACATTTGTCACGTTCACGTGTGTTGCACATACCAAACAGATCTATAATATGATTGATTTTTTTATATAAAAATTGATTATATTAAAATCTTTTAAATCGATTTGAATATATTTTAATTAGAATTCTTTTATAGATATATTTTTAGAATTTGAATAAGTATTTGGTTAGATAAACCATGTACTTAGTTTAAATATAATTTGAATATTGAATATATTTTATGATTTATTATATGTTTAGGTAGTTACAAGGATTTAGAATTTTGTATTTTTTTAACACAATGAAATACATACGTAGTAACTAAGAAAATTAAAATTTTATATTAGTTAATTGAGGATATAAATATGATTTAGACGACTTATGTTTTAGTCGTTTCCAAGCCGCATTATATTAGTAGATATGAGATTTCAGAACCACATTTGATCATTAAGTCTAGTATTAGTTATTTAGAATTTTATATGGTGTGCCTCCAATCACATATTCTGTGCCTCCAGGAACTGCTGGAACATGGCCATCACCTGAGCGCCATCAAACATCACCGTCGGAGGCAGCGGAGGAAACTGAGTAGGTGGTGGTGGAAGCTGCCCCACTGGTACATCAACTGCGGTCTGATCCGAAGCTCCTGTAGCTCTGGGCTGATCATCTGTCACGCCCCTCTCCCGTAGGAGCGATCGTCCTCGCTAAGGCATGATGCCGCACGGGCCTAGGTTGCGCCCGTGCAAGGTCAAGTCCAGAAACGGCCGATTTGAGCTAGGCCACAGAGTTGCATAGAGTGTCCCCATTTGCAGCGGAATGTAAACGAACACAAAATTGAAGTGAATTCAAACTCTTTATTGATTTTCAAGAAGTTTACAAGCGGCGCTAGGCCGATATTACAAATCGCTCAAGCTCTCTCTCTGAAACATAAAAGGCGTGCCAAGTGGCTTACAACATGGAATGATTCATGGCGATGTTCCGATACATTATGTCCTGTATAGGGTGCTTTAGCTTCTTGCAACATCCCAAGGCCCCGGAGTTGGCTACACGCCTTAACACGTTCGATGGAAGCTCCGCACCCGCTGGCGACTCCTGCATCCTGCAAGCAGACTGTGGGGTTATCAGTACATTGTTATGCACTGGTGGGGAGGCTAGCTCGTCCACAATGTTATCATTACCAAACATGTTCCATTTACTTTTGTGCACCGTCTATCATTCAATTGTCTTTCTAATCTTGCCTTAAGATCATTTACATGGCATATTTCATAGCCTATCTCGTGTTGCCGAATACAAGTGTCGCATGAAAATACATGCACGACTTACCCATACTTACCGTCCGGCCTTCCCTGTTCAACGTAAACTAAGTTAGTCAACAATTCATATGAAATAACTTAACGTAGTTCATGCAAGCATTCAATGTCAAGTGCGTGTCCTTGCCTCGGGTTCTAGCACATCGTAAGCACGTTTTCTATCTCGTTTGCTCGAAGTACTCTTGATCATTTTGTGTGTTATATTCAAGCCTATTCAGAAAGTGCTTTGTACAGTTAACTTAGACTACTTTGATTTCAATGCAAGGACTTGCACGTGGATTGCCACCAGCAAAGCCCACTTAAATCTATATGCACCGGTCGCTGGCATCACAAGCCATTTTGGACACATCCCAGCGTGGTATTTCTCAACTATTGTAGGGTGAGGACTGGCACACACCCCGTTAGTCTCTTGAAATACCTCTGCACTTACGTCCCCCGGGTGGCCAAGTCCGTACCCAGGCAGCCCGTAAGCCTTGACTTGATCCCGCCTAGGCCGGCCACGATCCTCCCTTTGATCATGCCGCGGAATCCGTATCACACGTGCACGGGTCCGTCCACGACCATTTCGTATTTTATCGTCATAGGCTAACCCTTAGCCACAATGCGTTATCGACCAGGTTGGCGTCCGTGCAGCACGGGTAGCGAGCCCCATTGCACGTGCCCGTCACACCTGTCGCTAACCATTTCTTTCCTTCTTATCTTTTATTCATTCCTTCTTTTCTTTCTTTCACTTGTCCATTCGTTCATTGATTCATTTTCGTATTCATCCTTTCGTTGATTCATTCATTCACTCGTTTATTTGTTCATTCTTTCATTTATACATTATGCAACTTCCCGTACGGGAGTCGCCTTGGCGACCCATCGGTCCCATAGTCTTTCAATGTTGCTAAACTCTACTCGGAACGACTATGTTGATAGTCTTCCCGTTTCATTGTTGTAAACTATTCATTGTTTCATTGTTTGAACGCATAAGGGACTTGAACGTAAGCTTGTGCCTTAGCACGAGCGTGGAGCGCGGTGCGAGAGTTCTCGTATTTTCCATGTTCCTTTCCATATTCTATACAAGCATACAAGATGAGATTAATTCCTTAGCTAGGTGCGTTGGGTCATTTATTAGCATGCGCGGTGTTATCGCCTAGCGATTTTAGTGATAGTGTCTGTATTATTATGTGTCTAGGCTAAGCAAAGACGGGTTCATCGGAGCCACCCACCTTAGCGATGTTCGCATCGGCCGAGCGATACTCCGAGCGTGCCTTTGAAAGTCTAAGTCTGGATTCATCTTTGACGGGCCAATGTAAGTCTTGCATCGATTCTTCATCAGGTCGATGCCAACTCTTCGGGTCGACGGCTCGTTTGAGTCGTTGAACTTGCCGTTTGAATCGGCGTTCCGCTAGGGCGGAGCGGGTCATTACATAATACACCACTCAAAATAAGTCTCGTCCTCGAGACTTCCTGAGTACAGGTCATCCTACCATCCCTTAACTCGTGTCATCGTGTTTCTTAGACAATCCCTATCGAACGGCTTTATCGCTCTATGGCACCGAACTATACTCGATACCTTTCCAAGTTCCGTGTCGCATACGTTTGGTCGATTTTTATTGAATAACTTTTCATTCATTTTAGAGTTGATGGCACTTATTCAATTCAAGCGTTTCTTCGACTTGGTTGCTATTTTGACGTATCATGGAACAGAAACGGTCGCACGAGGTGCATTGTAATTTATCAAACTCAAGAGTCGTAAGCTGAGGCAAACTCACTCATTCGTTCATGTGCATCTCAACGCCCACTTGCAGCTGTATTCGAGTTTATCGTATCGCTGAGTTTGGATCGTGCACATATCCAAGGCGTCCTCCGAATACGTACATTTCAACCAAGCTTAGCGACTAGCGAAATCGGACAAGCTACTCATGATAGTTTCAAATTGCCGATAGTTTTACTAACTTCGATTTAGAATCAAACTCATATGCATCTCACTATCGTTTTATCTCGGTCCTCGAGATGATCCGGTTCGCTTCTCAAGCGTTCTTGTCTACGAAGTTAATACGATTTTATTTTAGCGGAGCCGACCAAGTCTAAGTAATTTCCGTCCGATTCAAGACCAAGTATTGTACTATTATCGAGTCCGTCTTCCTATCAATGATTCAATTTGTTATCCCAACTTTACTTGCGCATCATCCATTCCTATCATTCGCTTTGTTTGGGGCTAATCTCATCGTCGTTCACGCACACTCCCTGTTTCCCGTCCTACTCTAAGTCTTGCTGCCCTAAGTCAATCGTCCGTCCAGACGATACTGTAAGGTCAATCGCACAAGTTCAATCACTCGGCATAGGGTCGTCCGCCTATCCGCTAGGTCAGCTCATAAGGTCATAGTTACACGTCAGGTCCGTGGCTCGTCGTGCAAGGTCGTTGCACGACGCTCGCCCCAAATCCTATGGTCAAACCATTTGTTTGCTTGTACGGGAGTTTCTACCAAAGTTTGTTTTACTCAAATTTCTAAACATCGAGCATGATCACCTAATTCGCATCAAGACTTACGTTGCACATATTCAATTCCGTTCAATCACCAGTTCTAACCAATTCATGTATTCGATCACGAGGTCATCCAGCTCGACAATACATTGCGCCCCAATCTCACGCGAGTCTGATTATCCACAGCGGTTCATGAATCACCATGCAACGCTCCGGCAGAATAATCATTCTCATCGGAGCGTAACTCTTGTTTGAGTTTTAGACTAACCCATTCTCGATACACGGATTGGACCTACTCAATCCTCAAGTTCAATTATTCAAGCACATAAATTCATTTTCGAGTCCACCTTCGCGTCAAACCACAAGTCGAAGCAATCAGATTGCCACGCCATCCAAGTTCAATCACTCCCGCTGTATGAATCACCATATCAGCGCTCATGCGGAGTGATCGCCATAATCCGGCGCGACGCATGTGCGAGGCTGGAGTTGCGCTCACATAAGACAAGAACGTCAACGTTGTGGTTGTCAACGAAGCAAAACCAAGCATTCATATTTTCATCCAAGACAAATCAATTCGATAGTCTGACCGTCATACATTCAACTAGAAAATCCTCGAGCTAAATCTATCTTTTCCTCGACACATTTTTAACATCCCAAGTATAGCATCCAACGGGACAATGACATTTGCACGATCGTTATTCGCTGAGTCAGAGTACCCCCGAGTTATCGCATATCGATCTTTGATACGCCTCAATACCTTCGACGATATGCGTAACCTGACGATCTTCCTTTGCAACCGATTTCGAGTCGTGCGTTGATGCTGTTGTCCGAGTTGGATATTCCACAATTTCCTCGATATTCAAGATCAAGTTTGATCGCCATTCCTCAAGCTAGTTTCAAGATCGTTGTCCAAACTCAAGTCACAATTTATTTGAATCAATCCAAAATCGTGCGCGTGATCCTCTAAGTTTTCCTCGATCAAGACCATTCATTTTCATTCATCGTTCCGAATCGTTTTCTAACTTGTATTGCCCATTGACAAGTTGTCCGAACGACATCTCGTTCGGGACATTCGAAGTCACGACCAACTAAGCATGACGCGTTCTAAGGCTTTGCGCGATCGCCTCGCCTCGCCGACATACTCGTTCTATCTGTAAATCCTTTAGTCTCGCTCGAACAATTTCTATGACGTCCATACACCACTCAGGGTTCGAGCCACTCAACTAGTCGTCAACACTCATTCTTATTCTTCTCTGAACCTATCACATACACCACTCGGGTTCAAGCCATCCTATTTAATCCACAATCACATTTGCATCATGCGCTAAGACATCCTTCAGATTCGTTCGACGAATACCTAGCGTAATCGCTCACGTCGCCTCGACGTACTAAGTCGTTCGCACTAATCCTCAAAATCCAATAAATCTTTCGTGCACGCCTAAGCGTTAGTTTGATAGCGTTCCTATCGATATACACTCTAAGTGTATCTCCGTTCCCGACCGAGCGGTACTTGATATCGCTCGCAACTCGATTACACCAGGAGTCGAGGTGCGCGACACGCGACACGCGACATAACATAACCAAAAGGTCGTGTGCATAGCTATCCCGTACGGACTATATTCGAGTTCGCATGCTCACTTATTCTCGTTCGAGCAATAATCGATCTCACTCGCAACTCGTTTGCACCAGAAGGTCTAGGTGTGCGATACTCTGCACAACTTAGCCAAAAGGCTGCGTGCATAACCATCCCATTCGAACTATACTTTGGTCTCATGTACTCGTTTGCTGTCAGCGTAAGCTCATTCAAGCACGTACAAAATTGAAGTGAATTCAAACTCTTTATTGATTTTCAAGAAGTTTACAAGCGGCGCTAGGCCGATATCACAAATCGCTCAAGCTCTCTCTCTGAAACATAAAAGGCGTGCCAAGTGGCTTACAACATGGAATGATTCATGGCGATGTTCCGATACATTATGTCCTGTATAGGGTGCTTTAGCTTCTTGCAACGTCCCAAGGCCCGGGAGTTGGCTACGCGCCTTAACACGTTCGATGGAAGCTCCGCACCCGCCGGCGTCTCCTGTATCCTGCAAGCAGACTGTGGGGTTATCAGTACATTGTTATGCACTGGTGGGGAGGCTAGCTCGCCCACAATGCTATCATTACCAAACACGTTCCATTTACTTTTGTGCACCGTCTATCATTCAATTGTCTTTCTAATCTTGCCTTAAGATCATTTACATGGCATATTTCATAGCCTATCTCGTGTTGCCGAATACAAGTGTCGCATGAAAATACATGCAGACTTATCCATACTTACCGTTCGGCCTTCCCTGTTCAACGTAAACCAAATTAGTCAACAATTCATATAAAATAACTTAACATAGTTCATGCAAGCATTCAATGTCAAGTGCGTGTCCTTGCCTCGAGTTCTAGCACATCGTAGGCACGTTTTCTAACTCGTTTGCTCGAAGTACTCTTGATTATTTTGTGTGTTATATTCAAGCCTATTCAGAAAGTGCTTTGTACAGTTAACTTAGACTACTTTGATTTCAATGCAAGGACTTGCACGTGGATTGCCACCAGCAAAGCCCACTTAAATCTATATGCACCGTTCGCTGGCATCACAAGCCATTTTGGACACATCCCAGCGTGGTATTTCTCAACTAGCGTAGGGTGAGGACTGGCACACACCCTGTTAGTCTCTTGAAATACCTCTGTACTTACGTCCCCCGGGTGGCCAAGTCCGCACCCAGGCAGCCCGTAAGCCTTGAATTGATCCCGCCTAGGCCGGCCACGATCCTCCCTTTGATCATGTCGCGGAATCCGTATCACCCGTACATGGGTCCGTCCACGACCATTTCGTATTTTATCTTCATAGGCTAACCCTTAGCCACAATGCGTTATCGACTAGGTTGGCGTCCGTGCAGCACGGGTAGCGAGCCCCGTTGCACGTGCCCGTCACACCTGTCGCTAACCATTCCTTTCCTTCTTATCTTTTATTCATTCCTTCTTTTCTTTCTTTCACTTGTCCATTCGTTCATTGATTCATTTTCGTATTCATCCTTTCGTTGATTCATTTATTCACTCGTTTATTCGTTCATTCTTTCATTTATACATTATGCAACTTCCCGTGTGGGAGTCGCCTTGGCAACCCATCGGTCCCATAGTCTTTCAATGTTGCTAAACTCTACTCGGAACGACTATGTTGATAGTCTCCCCGTTTCATTGTTGTAAACCATTCATTGTTTCATTGTTTGAACGCATAAGGGACTTGAACGTAAGCTTGTGCCTTATCACGAGCATGGAGCGCGGTGCGAGAGTTCTCGTATTTTTCATGTTCCTTTCCATATTCTATACAAGCATACAAGATGGGATTAATCCCTTAGCTAGGTGCGTTGGGTCATTTATTAGCATGCGCGGTGTTATCGCCTAGCAATTTTAGTGATAGTGTCCGTATTATTATGTGTCTAGGCTAAGCAAAGACGGGTTCATCGGAGCCACCCACCTTAGCGATGTTCGCATCGGCCGAGCGATACTCCGAGCGCGCCTTTGAAATCTAAGTCTGGATTTATCTTTGATGGGCCAATGTAAGTCTTGCATCGAATCTTCATCAGGTCGATGCCAACTCTTCGGGTCGACGGCTCGTTTGAGTCATTGAACTTGCCGTTTGAATCGGCGTTCCGCTAGGGCCGTGTCACGCCCCAGAACCAGAATACTGGAGAGCGGAGGGCAGACACAGCCAGCTACGTATATTGAAATGGAAACTACCTCAATATACGGTCACGGCTGTCTAGAAATATGAGGGTTTACTACAAGCCAACGGTCTCTTATGGTCAAGCCTATTGTCTCAATCTCAAGCAAATAATATAATTATAAGATGTTTGACCACCAAATATACAATAAAAGGCGTCCCAAATATTCCATATCAGCTGATCATGAAGCTAGTCGTACAAAATGCTGGGACTAGCAAGAGTTAAGTCATACATGATCAACCCTAGGATTTGTTAATCATGTTTACAGCCCGTAGGCAGACAGTAAGTAAAGTGCATCGAGCTAACAGGTGCTCGTCGGCTAAACGCCTCAAAAGAATAGTTTTACAATAGAGTGAGCGAAACAAAATAGAAAACCCACTCGTAGCCCGGGTTCCTTCTAGTCGCCACCATTGGGCTGGAAGCTTGGTAGATCCTCGGGAGCTGCTCCGAAATCTGGCCACACAAAACCAGCTGGGTCAACTCCAGAAAGAGCAAGTGCCACAAGGGGGCCACAAAATAAGAACAAAAGCCAGCATTAACACAAGAAAATATAATATTTAAAACTAGAATTTATGAAAAACATGGCAGGGTGATATACGACGAGATAACCATGGGACTATTCCGATAGCCAGGTTACAACCCGTAAACCAAACAAGGACCAGGGTTGTAACCCTTCATCGGAACAGAACTTGGTTTCCCACCATTTATCGGCAAGATAATAATACAAGAAATCAAGACAGGGAGCAATCTTGTACTGGATCAAGACCTGGCTAGACTGGTTATACCTCATTCAATCAATCACGGCTAAGCAGATACTACGGCTTACTACTTTAACTAACTAGGGTTATCGCAGGCCTAATTACTAACAAGATGCAGTGAGATTTGTTCCACAGCCACAAGCCCTGCAGACCATCCAGGCTACCCAGGACGAAAGATTAGGGTTGAATTCAGGTGGGTACATCGCCCGAGGACAAATGTACCCTTAGGTGACTTAGAGGGTGCAACACGCGACGGTGTGCTGGAAATGTGCCATACTCGACGGCAGGCTACAGATCCCAAGAGCGCCCAGGTAACGGGATTGCCTGTAGCTGTGTCATCTCTTCATGACTACTGTGTTATTCTAGTTATTAACCTTAATCCATTTTAGTAGGAGCTCCTGACCGTGGTACTCAGGAGTCCCATCCTAGACATGATGCAAGACAGGACAAGTGGATTAACAAGCAAGCAAGAAAGAACCACCCACGGTGTCAAGGCAGGTCAAGTTAAGTTATCAAGATAAATCATGTCAGGGTACTTGTCAGGAGTGCACCACGACGGACCACTATCATGTCAGGTTGGTCATGTCAGGAGTGCACCACTACGGGTCACTAACGTGTTATGCTAGTTCAATAGTCATACTATGCCATGTACAATAGTCATTCCAAGCATATTAAGTAAAATCAAGTTCATGACAAAAGGCGTAAGGATATAAAATGGGCGTAAAATATCTAATAAAATATCAATATACAGGGCTATAGAAAAGCCAAGCTTAAAGAAATAAGACCAAGACTTCAAGAGCCAAATGGTTAAGCAAGGGGGGTCAGGGGAGCAGCGTACGCGAAAGTCACGCACGCTGAGAGCAGCGTAGGTGAAAAGTCACGCACGCTTCAGAGAGCAGCGTAGGTGAAAAGTCACGCACGCTGAAAGCAGCGTAGGTGAAAAGTCACGCACGCTACAGGGCTAGGTGAAAAGTCACGCACGCTGAGAGAGCATCGTAGGTGAAAAGTCACGCACGCTACAGGGAGCAGCGTAGGTGAAAAGTCACGCACGCTGAGAGAGCAGCGTAGGTGAAAAGTCACGCACGCTACAGGGAGCAGCGTAGGTGAAAAGTCACGCACGCTGAGAGAGCAGTGTACGTGAAAAGTCACGCACACTCAAGGGAGCAGTGTACGTGAAAAGTCACGCACACTCAAGGGAGCAGTGTACGTGAAAAGTCACGCACACTCAAGGAAGCAGTGTACGTGAAAAGTCACGCACACTCAAGGGAGCAGTGTACGTGAAAAGTCACGCACACTCAAGGGAGCAGTGTACGTGAAAAGTCACGCACACTCAAGGAAGCAGTGTACGTGAAAAGTTACGCACACTCAAGGAGACACGCTTCCAACAGGAAGCGTACTCAAGCCTGCGTACGCAGCGCTAAGGAGCGTGCGTAGCTCAGGGTGCGTAAGCTAAATAGCTCTGCACACTGCTCACTGTCTTCTCCAAACAGCAAGAACACCATGGATGAACCCAAGGCTTCAAAGCATCATAACTTGGCCATCCGAACTCCAAATCCGGATTTCCAAAGCTCCAACTTGGGTGAAACTGAATGCTCTTCCACATGAAAGCATCAAAAACCCATAAAATCCAACTTAAGTAGCTCAAACCAAAAAAAATCCGAAAATAGAAATAACTTAGATCTATAACAATGGAGGCTCCAAATCACAAAAACCCAAGTTCTAATGTTGATCATCATGTCCTAATCTAGCAAATGGACAAGGAAAAGAGGGTTCTCATGTAGTGGCAAGATGTACTTGCCTAGGGTTGGGAGAGTTGTGGAGGAAGAAGAAGAAGAAGAAGAAGAAGAAGAAGGAAATTAATGGTGGAAGCTATGAGGAGAGAGAGTGGTAGGTGGGGATATAAAGAGGGGGAGTTGTGGTGTGTTGAGGGTGGAGTGTAGGGCTAGGGTGCTCCAACACATAAAACCGAACCAAACCGAACCATCCCCAATAAAACCGAGCCATGCCAAAACCCAAAATACGGGAAATACCGAAATCCCACAAGTTGAGAAAAATAAAAATACATACCAAAATCCAGATACGAGTATAAATACAAAATACGAGAAATACGGGAAATGAGAGTGACAACTCTACCCACCTTAAAAGAATTCCGTCCTCGGAATTTAATCAAGGAGCTAGAGATTGCCACGACAAGCTACACTAAGCACAGGCAAGCTACACTAAGCAGTCCAATCATACAATCATATAATGCAAGCAAGGAAGGGAAAATGTAAGGCATAAGAAAGATATTATACCTCACGAGTCAAACAGGTAGGGAGATCGCGATCGGATGTCGTCCTCACGCTCCCACGTTGACTCACCTAGAGAGTGATGACCCCAAGCAACACAGACTAATTTAATAGTCTTGTTCTTGAGTGTCTTCTCCCTCCGGTCCAATATAGACGCGGGCCTCTCCTCATACGAAAGGTTGGTACCAACAACCAATTTCGAATGGTCTAGGATGTGGCTCGGGTCCGGAATATACCGTCGTAATTGGGACACATGGAATACATCATGTACCTCACTTAGCGACGGCGGAAGAGCGAGACGATAGGATACATCACCTACTCGCTCTAGAATATCGAACGGCCCTATATACCTAGGACTAAGCTTTCCTCGCACGCCAAAGCGAATGACGCCGCGGTTAGGTGAGATCCTAAGGAATACATGGTCGCCGATAGCAAATTCTAAGGGACGCCGATGAGCATCGGCCCAATGGCGCTGGCGGTCCTGGACAACTCGGAGGTGATCTCTGACCTTCCTGACCACTTCAACCGTCTGGGAAATCAACTCGGGTCCGAGCATCTGCCTCTCTCCGACATCGTCTCATGCTAGCGGGGATCTGTACTTCTTGCCATAGAGAGCCTCGAAGGGTGCCATCTGGATACTGGCCTGATAACTGTTGTTGTACGAGAATTCCACCAGGTGCAGATGATCCTCCCACGAACCACCGAAGTCAAGGGTGCAAGATCTCAACATATCTTCGAGAGTCTGGATTGTGCGCTCAGATTGACCATCCGTCTGCGGGTGATAAGCTGAGCTGAACTGAAGGCGAGTTCCCAAACTCTTCTGCAAGCTGCGCCAAAAGTGTGATGTGAATCTTGAATCCCTGTCTGAGGTGATGCTGACTGGCACACCGTGAAGCCTGACGATCTGCCTGAGGTACATCTCTGCTAGCTGCGCCGTCGACTGTCCAACTCTGAATGGGAGAAAGTGTGCCACCTTGGTAAGCCTGTCCACAATTACCCAAATAGGCCGGAGATCTGGGCAATCCGGTCACGAAATCCATGGTTATATGTTCCCATTTCTATTCTGGGATCGGTAAGGGTTGAAGAAGTCCAGCGGGCCTCTGATGTCCAGCTTTAACCTGTTGGCAAACCAAACACCGAGAGACAAACCGGGCTATCTCCCTCTTCATGCCATTCCACCAGAAATGCTGACAAATATTACGGTACATCTTCGTACCACCCGGATGAATAGAATACTATGAACTGTGGGCTTCTGCTATGACTTCCTGTCTGATATCTCCACTGGGTACACAAAGACGAGTGTCGTGCCGAAGTGTACCATCTTCATGGATACATAACTCTGGCCTTCTTCCTGCTTCACACTCTGCTCTGAGTCGCTGGATCTTGGAATCTGTTGACTGCGCCACCCGGATTCTCTCAACTATGCTGGACTGAACCTGTAGGCTGGCCATCAATGCCACGCTGGTTGGAAGAACCACTTCAATTCCCATCTTCTGAAGATCTGCCAATAATTCTGGTTGCGCCGTCAGGAAATAAACTCCGGCTCTCCTGCTCAATGCATCTGCTACCACGTTGGCCTTCCCGGGATGATACTGCAAATCTACATCATAGTCCACTAGTAGCTCGAGCCATCTTCTCTGCCGCATATTAAGGTCCTTCTGGATGAAAACATACTTCAGGCTCTTATGATCAGTAAAGATCTCCACTCTATCTCCGTACAAGTAGTGTCTCCACAACTTCAAAGCAAACACTACCGCCGCCAATTCCAAGTCGTGGGTCGGGTAATTCCTCTCATGATCACGCAGTTGACATGACGCATAAGATATTACCTTCCCATGCTGTATCAAGACACACCCCAATCCTCTGCCTGAAGCGTCGCAATAAACTGTGAATCCTTCGGTCCCATCTGGAAGGGTGAGAATATGAGCCGTTATCAAACCTCGCTTCAACTTCTCAAATGATTCCTGACACTCTGCTGTCCAAACAAACGGCACATCCTTGCGGGTCAACTGGGTCATCGGCGCTGAGATCCTTGCGAAATCTGAAACGAACCGCCGGTAGTAGCCGGCCAATCCAAGGAAGCTGCGAACCTCTGCCACTGAGCTGGGTGCCGGCCATGACTCGATAGCCACAATCTTCTGGGGATCCACTTCCACTCCTCCTCGGGTAATGATGTGACCCAAGTATGATATGCGATCGAGCCAGAACTCGTATTTACTGAATTTGGCGTACAACTGATGCTCCCTAAGCGTCTGAAGGACGACTCTGAGATGCTGCTCGTGCTCTGTTTCACTCTTGCTGTAGACCAGGATGTCATCTAGGAACACGATCACAAATTGATCCAAGTAAGGCATGAAAATGCAATTCATGAGGTCCATGAATATGGCCGGCGCATTGGTCGCTCCAAAGGGCATAACAAGGAACTCCCAATGTCCATACCTCGATCTGAATGCTGTCTTCGGGATGTCCTGCTCTCTGACTCTGATCTGGTGGTATCCCGACCGCAAGTCGATCTTCGAAAATACAGAAGCCCCTCTGAGCTGATCAAACAAGTCATCTATCCTCGGAAGAGGGTATCTTTCTTGATTGTCACCGAATTTAGGGTACGATAATCAACACATAGCCTGGACGTGCCATCCTTCTTTTTCACAAGAAGCATCGGGGCTTCCCAAGGCGATCCACTTGCACGGATGAATCCCTTGGTCCTCAGTTCTTCAATCATCTTGTACAAAATCTCCAACTCTGAAGGCGCTATTCTGTAGACTCGTTCTGATACTGGTGCTATCTCGGGAATCAAGTCTATAGTGAACTCAATCTCCCGCTCTGGCGGCATCCCTGGAAGCTCATCTGGAAAGACATCTGGAAACTCTTCAACTATCCGGGGTAACTGCACTGCTGCTACTGCCATCCGCAATGCTGGGGAAGATGGCTCCACTGCGCCTCTAGAAAACGAAAACTCTGGCTCGCCGGGGATACTAAAGACAACTCTGCCAATATGGTAGTCTATCCTAGCATACTGGTTCCTCAACCAATCCATGCCTAGGACTACATCATAATCTGCCATAGGAAACTCTATGAATCTAGCGGGGAACTCCCTACCACTAACTACGATCCGACACGAGGAAAACACTCGATCTACTCCCACAAGACCATTACCAGTAAGTATATTAAGCCTCACTGATAATGACTCGGGCTCCAATCCTATCCGTGTCGCGAATTGTGCAGACATGAATGAATGCGATGCACCAGAATCAAATAGTACCGAAGCTGGAAAGGAGTTGACGAGAATAGTACCTGCCACTACCTCACCTGGTGCAACTTCTTCTTCCATAGCCATCATCATGGCCCGACCTTGTCATCTGGCTGCTGGTCCCCTCTGCTGAAAATCTCTCTGCCTATTCTGGGTCTGAGCTTGGGCTTGTGCATACTGCTGGGGGTGTTGTTGCTGGAATGCCTGAGACTGAGGCGGCAAGGGCCTCGAAGACTGATACTGCTGCTGCTGAACTGGTGCTGGGGCCGGTCCTCTCACCGAAGAGCTAGAAGGGTTGGATGCTGATGAACCACCCCTATTCGGGTAAGCCCCTATCCTATAATCTGCCGCTCCACAAGCCAGGCACAACCCCTGTGCCCTGCGACAGTCTGCCACCACATGCCCTGGCTTACCGCAATGAGAACATCCCATCGTGGAAGTCTGCTTCTGCTTCTGCTGCTACGGGTACGTCGGGGTCGAATGCTGAACCGACGTTACTGAGGCCGCCCGCGTCGGAGTTCCAATGGTCAATCCCCTAGCTGCCGGGGCTGGAGCTGATGATTGGTGCATCTGACTGTGGGACCGCTTCCTACCTCCGGTCCTATCCACGATCCTCTGGGAGGTGTACTCATGCCTCCTAGCTGCTCTCAAAACTGCATCGAACGTCTGGTGCTCGAACTGCTCCACTGCTAACAAGATCTCCAAATGCAGTTCCTGCTGGAACCGCTGGGCTCTATCGAGCTCGGTTGCCACCAAGGTGGGGGCAAACCTACTCAGCCTAGTAAACTCGGTCGCATAACCATCGACCGTCCTGCTCCTTGCTTCAAGTTGGTAAATCTGGTCTGCAGGTCGTACCGAGCCACAGCATCGAAATACTTCGTCTGGAATCTCTTTCTAAATACTGCCCAAGCAATGGGTGCCACTAATCCCATGGCTTACGTTGCCCACCAACTGCGAGCCAAGTCCAACAACTGCAGGCGTACCACCGCCACCTTCTCATTCTCAGGTGTCCTGGCTGCTTCCAGAACCACCTCGGTATCCTGAAGCCATGCATCCGCGACAACCGCATCCTCACTGTCGTCGAAGAAAGGAGGGTTCAATCGCTTGAAACTGTTGGCCGCCTGGTTCCCTGGATGTCCGCCTCGGGTCAAAGTATCTTGAACTGTCTGGTGCAGGGCGTCGCTTCGACGATCCTGGGAAGCTATCAAGGTTCTGATGAGGCCTACTAAGGTACCATCATCTGGCTCTGCGGGCTGGACGGGCCAAACTGGTGACTCTCCTCCAGTAGGCACAACTCTAGAGGCTACCCCGGAATGCTAGGCTTGATCTCCAAGTTGCTGCTGGCCCACGGAAGGTGCTCCTCCTTGCTGATCGGCAGGGTCAGGTACAGTGCAGCTGAAGAAGACGACACAGAGAAACAATAAGGAAGGACCAGGACAGCTCAACGATACAAGCATGTAATCAGGACAAGAATTTCAGGGATTTGAAAATACAGGCGGAGATCAAGGGCGAATACTGATTGAGACATCTATTCGGTAAACCCTCACATTTCTTGATTGACAAGACCTGCATGGGCCACCACTTAAACCGTGTCACGCTCCAGAACCAGAATACTGGAGAGCGGGGGGCAGACACAGCCAGCTACGTATATTGAAATGGAAACTACCTCGATATACGGTCATGGCTGTCTAAAAATATGAGGGTTTACTACAAGCCAACGGTCGCTTATGGTCAAGCCTATTGTCTCAATCTCAAGCAAGTAATATAATTACAAGATGTTTAACCACCAAATATACAATAAAAGGCGTCCCAAATATTCTATATCAGCTGATCATGAAGCTAGTCGTACAAAATGCTGGGACTAACAAGAGTTAAGTCATACATGATCAACCCTAGGATTTGTTAATCATGTTTACAGCCCGTAGGCAGACAGTAAGTAAAGTGCATCGAGCTAACAGGTGCTCGTCGGCTAAACGCCTCAAAAGAATAGTTTTACAATAGAGTGAGCGAAACAAAATAGAAAACCCACTCGTAGCCCGGGTTCCTTCTAGTCGCCACCATTGGGCTGGAAGCTTGGTAGATCCTCGGGAGCTGCTCCGAAATCTGTCCACACAAAACCAGCTGGGTCAACCCCAGAAAGAGCAAGTGCCACAAGGGGGCCACGAAATAAGAACAAAAGCCAGCATTAACACAAGAAGATATAATATTTAAAACTAGAATTTATGAAAAACATGGCAGGGTGATATACGACGAGATAACCATAGGACTATTCCGATAGCCAGGTTACAACCCGTAAACCAAACAAGGACCGGGGTTGTAACCCTTTATCTGAACAGAACTTGGTTTTCCACCATTTATCGGCAAGATAATAATACAAAAAATCAAGACAGGGAGCAATCTTGTACTGGATCAAGACCTGGCTAGACTGGTTATACCTCATTCAATCAATCACGGCCAAGCAGATACTACGGCTTACTACTTTAACTAACTGGGGTTATCACAGGCCTAATTACTAACAAGATGCAGTGAGATTTGTTCCACAGCCACAAGCCCTGCAGACCATCCAAGCTACCCAGGACGAAAGATTAGGGTTGAATTCAGGTGGGTACATCGCCCGAGGACAAATGTACCCTTAGGTGACTTAGAGGGTGCAACACGCGACGGTGTGCTGGAAATGTGCCCTACTCGATGGCAGGCTACAGATCCCAAGAGCGCCCAGGTAACGGGATTGCCTGTAGCTGTGTCATCTCTTCATGACTACTGTGTTATTCTAGTTATTAACCTTAATCCATTTTAGTAGGAGCTCCTGACCGTGGTACTCAGGAGTCCCATCCTAGACATGATGCAAGACAGGACAAGTGGATTAACAAGCAAGCAAAAAAGAACCACCTACGGTGTCAAGGCAGGTCAAGTTAAGTTATCAAGATAAATCATGTCAGGGTACTTGTCAGGAGTGCACCACGACGGGCCACTATCATGTCAGGTTGGTCATGTCAGGAGTGCACCACTACGGGTCACTGACGTGTTATGCTAGTTCAATAGTCATACTATGCCATGTACAATAGTCATTCCAAGCATATTAAGTAAAATCAAGTTCATGACAAAAGGCGTAAGGATATAAAATGGGCATAAAATATCTAATAAAATATCAATATACAGGGCTATAGAAAAGCCAAGCTTAAAGAAATAAGACCAAGACTTCAAGAGCCAAATGGTTAAGCAAGGGGGGTCAGGGAAGCAGCGTACGCGAAAGTCACGCACGCTGAGAGCAGCGTAGGTGAAAAGTCACGTACGCTTCAGAGAGCAGCGTAGGTGAAAAGTCACGCACGCTGAAAGCAGCGTAGGTGAAAAGTCACGCACGCTACAGGGCTAGGTGAAAAGTCACGCACGCTGAGAGAGCATCGTAGGTAAAAAGTCACGCACGCTACAGGGAGCAGCGTAGGTGAAAAGTCACGCACGCTGAGAGAGCAGTGTACGTGAAAAGTCACGCACACTCAAGGGAGCAGTGTACGTGAAAAGTCACGCACACTCAAGGGAGCAGTGTACGTGAAAAGTCACGCACACTCAAGGAAGCAGTGTACGTGAAAAGTCACGCACACTCAAGGGAGCAGTGTACGTGAAAAGTCACGCACACTCAAGGGAGCAGTGTACGTGAAAAGTCACGCACACTCAAGGAGACACGCTTCCAACAGGAAGCGTACTCAAGCCTGCGTACGCAGCGCTAAGGAGCGCGCGTAGCTCAGGGTACGTAAGCTAAATAGCTCTGCACACTGCTCACTGTCTTCTCCAAACAGCAAGAACACCATGGATGAACCCAAGGCTTCAAAGCATCATAACTTGGCCATCCGAACTCCAAATCCGGATTTCCAAAGCTCCAACTTGGGTGAAACTGAATGCTCTTCCACATGGAAGCATCAAAAACCCATAAAATCCAACTTAAGTAGCTCAAACCATACAAAATCCGAAAATAGAAATAACTTAGATCTATAACAATGGAGGCTCCAAATCACAAAAACCCAAGTTCTAATGTTGATCACCATGTCCTAATCTAGCAAATGGACAAGAAAAAGAGGGTTCTCATGTAGTGGCAAGATGCACTTGCCTTGGGTTGGAAGAGTTGTAGAGGAAGGAGAAGAAGAAAAAGAAGGAAATTAATGGTGGAAGCTATGAGGAGAGAGAGTGGTAGGTGGGGATATAAAGAGGGGGAGTTGTAGTGTGTTGAGGGTGGAGTGTAGGGCTAGGGTGCTCCAACACATAAAACTGAACCAAACTGAACCATCTCCAATAAAACCGAGCCATGCCAAAACCCAAAATACGGGAAATACCGAAATCCCACAAGTTGAGAAAAATAAAAATACATGCCAAAATCCGGATACGAGTATAAATACGAAATACGGGAAATACGAGAAATGAGGGTGACAGGCGGAGCGGGTCATTACATCTGCGGTCTTCTTAGTGGTAACCATCCTGAAGTAGAAAGAAAACTTGTTGATGGCTAAGTCCTAGAAAAATAGTCAACGTCCTAGAAAATATTGAGTATAATCAATCTCTATATTCAATAACTATACCCATTTTCCACGGATCCTATGTTGTGATGAATTTTTCCTTCGTCTAACAGGTTCCCCAATAGCACTTTATAGCCTAAGTGCCATTAGGACAGACCTGCATGGGTCACCACTAAAAACATGTCACGACCTGCTCCCGAATAATCGAACATGAGTCGGACACGCCCAGCCTTCGTCGATGGATACGACGAAGTAAGCTGTACAATTCTAAGAAAAACTTTAAGATACAAGAAATGTAAAACATCACAGCTACTATACACGTTCCCAGAATCATCACAATCCACAAGCTATTTATACAATATCATCCAGAGACAAATTCGGTAACACGAATAAAAATTATACAATCCTGAAATCCTCAATACAATACAATACATGATAAAATCCTCTAAAATAAATCTAAGAAAAGACCTAATTATAACTCTGAAATTCTAAGTCAATCCTGAGGCACAACTCTATCCTGGCTTCGGGTGTTAGAAATTTATTGTACCATGTCGATTCATGAGATGAAGAACATAAATTAAATTACGGAAGCGTACCTGAATCCATTGTCTTTGCTTGATGGATCTTGAAGCAGACGTCTCTTTATGGGGTTTGATCTTCCAACCCGCTACGGCCCTTAATAACAAAGATAAAATCTTTGTTCCTCTCTTTGTTGATGGGGATATATAAAAGAATAGAGAAAACTCTCTCTTGGTGGCCGTATGAGTTGGGGACCATAACCCTAATGAATACATATATTTATATGTTTTGATATTTCTAATTTGGCCCCTCATTAAATTAGAATTATCTCCGGTATCTACACATTAATTCCATGACAATTATACCCTTAAGCCAATTTTCAAATAGACCACTTTAATTTGGCTTAATTATTTAGATAGCCTAAACACAATTAATTTTATATGTGTGGCCCCTTAATTATTGAATAATTCCAACAATCTCCCACTGGGCCACATATGTAACCTTATAATTGTGTTAACCTTATTGAGCTCATAAATTACTATCTTAATCCTTAGGGTATATCCGGACAATCTCGTCCATTAACCATATCAACATAGGATCAAAGCGGCCTTCATCACATATAGCGTAACTAAACCATCAATGGTCACATATACCAATATAGCTAAACGACATAGATCAATCATGGATACGTAGTATGGAAATTATACGCAATGTGATCAATACATGTCTATTTTCAACTGGTCCTCCTTAACTTTAATAAGATCAATACTTTAACAAAATAAAAACAGAATGAACTGAATTTCCATATATCTGATCAGATAAATATCCAAAATACTTTAATATATAAATGTGTCCAAAACCAAATAGCACCCAAATACATAAAATACAAACTCCCACTATATTGCCATATACTTGTTGAGATAACATCCATATGAGCAGTATGCTCATGAAAGACCCTGAGTGATAATGCTTTTGTGAGCGGATCCGCTAAAATAGAGTTTGTCATAATGCGAGACTCGTCTCACAGTATCGGTATTTATATACGGATACGTATTTTGTATTGTATTTCGTATTTTCTCGATTTTTGGAACGCTTAAATTTTTTTCCCCCAAATTATAGATTTTCTTCTTGACCGGCATACCGACGGTATACCGGAGTATACCGACGGCATACCGCCCGGACAGATTTTCCATATTTTAGATATTTTCGATTTCGGATATTTTTGTGAATAGTATTTTCGATATTTTCATGAATAGTATTTTAGATATTTTGATGAATAGTATTTAGATATTTTCGTGAATAGTGTAGATGCATTCTATTATCCAATGGATAATTGGTTTTCTTTCAATGGCTAGGATTGATCTAGAATGTGACATGGATTACGATCCAACGGTCATGATTAATTCACCCTCTCTATATATATCCTATGAGTTTCTCTCTCCTCTCTCTTTTCTTTCCTTTACCATTTCTCCTTCACTCTCTTCTCTCTTCCTCAAGCTTAGGAAGGCTTGGCCTTGAGGCCTAGAGTGTGGTTTCGGAACCCCCCTTGGTGGTGGAGTAGAAGATTAGGCTCGGTTGCTAAAACCTAGGCAAGTACATCTTGTTCAAAAGTGACATGACCATGCTATAATTTTATTTTCCATAGAAATTAAAGTTTTATTGTTCTATAATATGCTCCTCTAAATTGTTAACATCTTTAGTATATAGCACTTTTGGTTTTGATCGATAATATTGCGTAGATCTGAGTTTCTCGATATGATTTTCGAGTATTTTGAAGTTTTGATCTATCAAATGTTTTAATTTGTGAAAACTAATACTTCCATGTTGTTGGAAATTCAATTCTATTCAATTTTGACTTTTAAAAGTCTGAATTTCGATTTAAAACAAAGTTTTTATGGCCGAAACAAGTTTTGAGTTCAAAAATCAACTTTCTGTGACGGTTCGGAAAATCCGTCGGAAATCCGCGGAAATCCGTCGGAAAATCCGAACTTGCACAACAAAACTTGCTGTTACACTACGGAAAATCCGCCGAAAATCCGCAATAATCCGCCGGATAATCCGGTTAGGCTGTTTTTGTCTGTTTTTGCCCGTTTCTGTCCGTTTTTGTCCGTTTTTGATATTTTCTCGATTGTAATGGACTCTTAACATGATTAGATGACCTTGGATAGTTAAAGAATGATTGTGCACTCTATATACATGGTACATGCTTATGTTCACGTATTGTTCTATGTCCAGATTATAGATAGTGGCCTGTTACGGTGCACTCCAGATTACTATATATGCCTAGTTCGATTTAGTGGCTCGTAGTAGCGCACTCATGACTTGATTTTCTTATTGATTTCTAGACCTGAGATATGAGTACATGTTCTTTTTTGATACCGTGGATATAGCTTGTTGAATGTTTAATCTATTGCATCTTGGCATTGGACAATCGAGTATGAGTATTGTTCCGTGTATCACGTGATGTTAGTACGGGAATGTTCGTAAGTGATAACTTAAGATTTACTCGTATATAGCACACGTCATCTTAGGAAATTCTTGAGTGTCCACGACCTGAGAGTTTGACATGAATATGATAAGGTAAATGACTAGTAAATTCAAGTAGATCATTGTAGGAGGAAATTCGTACTACCAACCCCGAGCTCTAAGGGCCCCATGAGGCATGGCTCAACCCTGCTAGGCAAGGGCTCCATGACCTACCAAGTTTGCGCGTATTGATATACGATCGAGTCACATGTCGTGCTGGGTTGCGGCACAGTCAGTTATATATTTTCTTTTACTGGTATATGATATGGTTGTTTATGTTACAAGTCTAGACACGTTTCATCTGCCAGCAGTCTTGTTGGGCAATAGATGTACTACTCGTACCCCTGGACATCCGGGTATCTGCAGTCAGGTAGTTGAGAAAATCCTCAACTTGCATATTAGTAATTAGGATTGTGATAACCCTAGCTAGTTAATGATAGAAAGCCGTAGGCAATGATTGGCCGTGCACTTTTGATTGTGTGTTACCTTATATGCTCTTGTGTCGGTGAGTGGCCAGAGGCTAAGTTCTGCTAAGGAAAAGATCTGTAACCCCGGTCCTTGTTTGGTTTAAGGGTTGTAGCTCCGATTCCTAGTAGTTTCTAAACCCTTTGTTGCTCATCGAATTTTTTTCTGTTCCATAGCTATATTGTTAAGTATTTCCATTCAGTCATTTATATTCTCGAGATACGTGCATTGGTACCGCACTAGTCTCGATCCGCATTTATTTACTTCTGTCATTATGTTATTGGGTTGATTGTTGGGTTTTGTCGTTCACCTCGAGCTTCCTTGTGGTAATTGCTATTTGGGGCCTGACCCCACTGGTTTTGTTTGGCCAGATTTACCGTTGGAGCCCGAGGATTCTCCCTACCTTTCTCTGGATGACCCGCCGCCTGCTTAGATCTGCGGTTGTTCCTCCTCGCGAGTGGGTTCCCTTTTTGTACCGCTCGTGTTTCATTTCATTTTGGTGGTGTTAGCTAGGGCATGTGTTAGCCCTATTATTTTGAGACTTTCTCAGACTTCGGTCAACATGATGTATTATATTAGATCTAGACTGATATATTGATCATGTATATTGGTACTTTGCTAGTGTAGCATTTTGTATTCACTAGCTTCATGATCATGTATGATATAGTATTTTGGGACGCCTCTTTACTTTCATATTTGATATACTCTTAATACTTGTTGTTGTTGGATTGAGATAGTATTTGTTCGACCATAGGAGTCGTCAGTGGCATGCTAGAGTCTTCCCACTTGTCTTCTAGATAGCTTTTATCGTATATTGGGGTACTGGCGTACTCTAATACACGTAGCTGGCTTTGTTTCGCCCCTACTTTTCCAGTATTCTGGTTCTGGGGCATGACAGGGTTTTTTTGGTGGCCCATGCAGGTCTGTCTTCAGACTTGTGGGGGATTCATCTTGTTAGAATCTCAATCCTATATTTGTCTTCATTTGATCTCCCTTTGCTTATCACATTCTCGTTTTCCTTGAACTGTAAACATGATTGACATGTCCTTATTCTATTCATGTCCATTATTGATATCCTGTGTCCTTATCTTTCAGGGACACACCGCCTGCTTCTTCTTTCGAAGGTACAGTTGCTCCGCCGTCTCAGGCAGCTCAGATGGAAGGTCATGATCAGACCCCTCCTCCGCAGAATCAGAATCCCGAACTATCTCAGCATCCGTCGGCAGCTCAGTCTGTTCCTGTTCAGTCAGCTCAGCCAGCTCCGTCAGTCTCTTTAGTACAGCCAGCGCAGGCAGACCAGCGTGCCCTACTCGAGATGATGCGGGGCATGATGGAGGCACAACAACAGCAACATCAGAATCAACTTCAGATCCAGCAGCAGGTGGTTCAGTTGTACCAGCAGTTACAGCAGGGCCAGGACCATACCAACAACACCCTCTGCCAGGGCGTTACAGTAGCTTTGGAGGCGAGTGGACGTCGTGGTCACAACTCAGCATCCGACTTTAGTCGCCTGCGTCCAGCTCAGTTCTTCGGCATCGAAGACGCTGTATCAGCCGATTCTTGGCTTCAGGACACCGAGGCCATTTTGGAGGCAGCTAGGACTCCAGCAGAGGATCAGGTAGCAGTGGTGAAGCTGCAGTTATCAGACATTGCCCGCGACTGGTGGGCAGCACAGGAGATGGGTCTTCCTAGGCCTATTAGTTGGAAGACATTTCGGGAGCGCTTCCATGAGAAGTTCTTTCACACCTCAGCCAAGTTCCAGCTTCAGCAATAGTTCATCAACCTTCGTCAGCAGACGAGAACCGTGGATCAGTATGCGGCAGAGTTCAGTAGGCTCAGTCGATTTGCATCACACATGGTAGCTTCCGATGGTGATAGAGCTCGGAGGTTCGAACAGGGCTTACACTTGGAGCTTCAACAGCTTATGGTGGACCATTTTTACGATACCTTTGATACAGTACTGAGAGCAGCCAGATCCTTGGAGATGACCAGTCAGAGGATAGCAGAAAGGACCGGAGGTCAGAAGAGGTCACACTCGACTATGAGGGGCATTACCATTCAGTCCTCAGCCCCAGTTCCTGCAGTCAGAGCTCCAGATCATCGACCTCCTCGTCAGACAGTATCATCAGCCCCAACAGTGGCATCAGTACAGCAGTCCAGGCAGTAAGGACAACCAGGATGTGATTATTGTGGAAAGCCAGGGCACACCAGAGTCCAGTGCAGGAGGGCCAATCATCAGTGTCTCAGGTGTGGTGCGTCTGACCATATGATTGGATCTTGTCCACTATTACGTCCAGAAGGTTCATCAGTTTCTCCAGTGCCATTGGCGATCGAGAGGGCACCAGCAGAGTCAGCTCGATCCTATGTTCAGCGCCCGCTTCCGACGCAGTCCCAGCAGTTTCAGCACCAGCGTCCAGCACAGTATGCCCAAGCCCTGCGGACAGGACCAAGCCAGCAGCAGACTATACGAGTACCCGTAAAGCGTGGACAGGCTTTCAACATGAGCTTGCAGGAGTTGTTGGCCGAGGGCGGTCAGATTGTAGGTGAGATTTTGAGCATTCCTTCAGTTTATCTTACTCTTGGGTTTTGTTGACGACCTTGTATTCCACCTACATTTAGAGTACAATGGTCACCTCGACATATTCGACGAGTGAATGCGAGTTTCTCGTACTACTCATCTGCCTCCGTATCTCGTGATACACGATATCTATCATATATCCCGACTACGTAGGTGCGTCCTGGATTAGAGTCATGTCTTCGACTAAGTCATTGGTACCGACTTACTTCGAGACTTGGCCCTTGTCCACTTTGTGAGTCAGCATAGGCAAGCGAGGACGAATCCCTACTCAACTGACTCAGGGGTATATTATTCCAATTGCCTCCTTTTCTTGTATTATATATGTATGTATTTATTATTTTTCGTATTTATTTAAATTCTGTATCTCAAATATCACTTGTACACGGGATGTTTTCTTTCGATGCGTTATGATTTAACATTGTTTTAGCATGTGTACTTTTGCTCGACTGGCTTTAGGAAATTCCGAGGACGGAATTTTTCTAAGTTGTGGAGAGTTGTGAGACTCGTCTTACAGTATCGGTATTTATATACGGATACGTATTTTGTATTGTATTTCGTATTTTCTCGATTTTCTGAACGCTTTAAATTTTTTTTCCCAAATTATAGATTTTCTTCTTGACCGGCATACCGACGGTATACCGGAGTATACCGACGGCATACCGTCCGGACAGATTTTCCATATTTTAGATATTTTCGATTTCGGATATTTTCGTGAATAGTGTTTCCGATATTTTCATGAATAGTATTTTAGATATTTTGATGAATAGTGTTTATATATTTTTGTGAATAGTGTAGATGCATTCTATTATCCAATGGATAATTGGTTTTCTTTCAATGGCTAGGATTGATCTAGAATGTGACATGGATCACGATCCAACGGTCATGATTAATTCACCCTCTCTATATATATCCTATGAGTTTCTCTCTCCTCTCTCTTTTCTTTCCTTCACCATTTCCCCTTCACTCTCTTCTCTCTTCCTCAAGCTTAGGAAGGCTTGGCCTTGAGGCATAGAGTGTGGTTTTGGAACCCCTCTTGGTGGTGGAGTAGAAGATTAGGCTCGGTTGCTAAAACCTAGGCAAGTACATCTTGCTCAAAAGTGACATGACCATGCTATAATTTTGTTTTCCATAGAAATTAAAGTTTTATTGTTCTATAATATGCTCCTCTAAATTGTTAACATCTTTAGTATATAGCACTTTTGGTTTTGATCGATAATATTGCGTAGATCTGAGTTTCTAGATATGATTTTTGAGTATTTTGAAGTTTTAATCTATCAAATGTTTTAATTTGTGAAAACTAATACTTCCATGTTGTTGGAAATTCAATTCTATTCAATTTTGACTTTTGAAAGTCCGAATTTCGATTTAAAACAAAGTTTTTATGGCTGAAACAAGTTTTGAGTTCAAAAATCAACTTTCTGTGACGGTTCGGAAAATTCGTCGGAAATCCGCAAAAATCCGTCAGAAAATCCGAACTTGCACCACAAAACTTGCTGTTACACTACGGAAAATCCGTCGGAAATCCGCAATAATCCGCCGAATAATCCGGTTAGGCTGTTTTTGTCTGTTTTTGCCCGTTTCTGTCCGTTTTTGTCCGTTTTTGATATTTTCTCGATTGTAATGGACTCTTAACATGATTAGATGACCTTGGATAGTTAAAGAATGATTGTACACTATATATACATGGTACATGCTTATGTTCACGTATTGTTCTATGTCCAGATTATAGATAGTGGCCTGTTACGGTGCACTCCAGATTACTATATATGCCTAGTTCGATTTAGTGGCTCGTAGTAGCGCACTCATGACTTGATTTTCTTATTGATTTCTAGACCCGAGATATGAGTACATGTTCTTTCTTGACACCGTGGATATAGCTTGTTGAATGTTTAATCTATTGCATCTTGGTACTGGACAATCGAGTGTGAGTATTTTTCCATGTATCACGTGATGTTAGTACGGGAATGTTCGTAAGTGATAACTTACGATTTACTCGTACATAGCACACGTCATCTTAGAAAATTCTTGAGTGTCCACGACCTGAGAGTTTGACATAAATATGATAAGGTAAATGACTAGTAAATTCAAGTAGATCATTGTAGGAGGAAATTCGCACTACCAACCCCGAGCTCCAAGGGCCCCATGAGGCATGGCTCAACCCTGCTAGGCAAGGGCTCCATGACCTACCAAGTTTGCGCGTATTGATATACGATCGAGTCACATGTCGTGCCGGGTTACGGCACAGTCAGTTATATGTTTTCTTTTACTAGTATATGATATGGTTGTTTATGTTACAAGTCTAGACACGTTTCATCTGCCAGTAGTCTTGTTGGGCAATAGATGTACTACTCGTACCCCTGGACATCCGGGTATCTGCAGTCAGGTAGTTGCAAAAATTCTCAACTTGCATATTAGTAATTAGGATTGTGATAACCCTAGCTAGTTAATGATAGAAAGCCGTAGGCAATGATTGTCCGTGCACTTTTGATTGTGTGTTACCTTATATGCTCTTGTGTCGGTGAGTGGCCAGAGGCTAAGTTCTGCTAAGGAAAAGATCTGTAACCCCGGTCCTTGTTTGGTTTAAGGGTTGTAGCTCCGATTCCTAGTAGTTCCTAAACCCTTTGTTGCTCATCGGATTTTTTTCTGTTCCATAGCTATATTGTTCAGTATTTCCATTCAGTCATTTATATTCTCGAGATACGTGCATTGGTACCGCACTAGTCTCGATCCGTATTTATTTACTTCTGTCATTATGTTATTAGGTTGATTGTTGGGTTTTGTCGTTCACCTCGAGCTTCCTTGTGGTACTTGCTATTTGGGGCCTGACCCCACTGGTTTTGTTTGGCCAGATTTACCGTTGGAGCCCGAGGATTCTCCCTACCTTTCTCTGGATGACCCGCCGCCTGCTTAGATCTGCGGTTGTTCCTCCTCGCGAGTGGGTTCTCTTTTTGTACCGCTCGTGTTTCATTTCATTTTGGTGGTGTTAGCTAGGGCATGTGTTAACCCTATTATTTTGAGACTTTTTCAGACTTCGGTCAACATGATGTATTATATTAGATCTAGACTGATATATTGATCATGTATATTGGTACTTTGCTAGTGTAGCATTTTGTATTCACTAGCTTCATGATCATGTATGATATAGTATTTTGGGACGCCTCTTTACTTTCATATTTGATATACTCTTGATACTTGTTGTTGTTGGATTGAGATAGGATTTGTTCGACCATAGGAGTCGTCAGTGGCATGCTAGAGTCTTCCCACTTGTCTTCTAGACAGCTTTTATCGTATATTGGGGTACTGGCGTACTCTAATACACGTAGCTGGCTTTGTTTCGCCCCTACTTTCCAGTTTTTTGGTTCTGGGGCGTGACACATAATGTGCTATATGGACACTTTAACCATTCTGAATTCTTTCCTTCACAAATAAATTTTTTATGTCAACATCCTTTGACTTATACAACTTCTTGTTGTTATTAGAATACAGTACGACTGATTTATTGTCACACCATAATTTTATGTGGTCTTTCAACACCGTACTGTAGGCGCAGCCTTGTGACAAAATTTCGCAACCATACTCCCTAAATAGATGCCCCACAGCATGTTATAAACCTTGCTGCCATGGTGGAAGAAATTATGAGTGCATGTTTGTCACCCATCCAAAATATATCTCCATTAGTCAGCATAACCTGATGTGGATCTCCTGCTGTGTTGGCATCCAACAAAATCGGAGTCGGAATACCTTATGATCTCCATAATTATCCGATCTCCTACAAAGAGCATATAATTTCTTGTTCTCTATTAATTACTTAAGTAGTTTGGCTGCTACCCAATGATCCATCCATATTTGCTTAAATATCTGCTTAACATCCTAATATGTATGCAATATCCTGACGCGTACATACTTGAGCATACATTAGACTCCCTACAACTGATCATGAAGAAAATTTTTATTGTATTTTCTTAATTTCAAGGCTATTCTTAGGGTACTGATTGAGACTGAACTTGCCTCCTTTAGCGACTGGGGTGTCACCTGGTTTGCATTCCTGCATGCCAAATCTTTTAAGCACTTTATCGATATAGCTCTTTTGTGATAATCTAAGAATACCTCGAGAACGATCTCGGTGTATTTGAAATCCTAATACAAAAGAGGCGTCACCAAGATCTTTCATCTCAAAGTTATTTGATAGAAATTTCTTAGTGTCATGCAATATGCCTATATCATTTGTGGCAAGTAGTATGTCATCAACATACAAAACCAAAAAAAATAATTTTACTTCCACTGAATTTGTGATACACACAATCTTCAACAACGTTAACCTCAATACCAAACGAGGTAACAACTTGGTGAAATTTATAGTACCACTGACGAGAAGCTTGCTTGAGTCCATAAATGGATTTTATCAATTTATAAGCCATATTATTTGGATCTTTCGACACAAAGTTTTCTGGCTGCACATATAAATAGTTTCGTCAATGTTACCATTGAGAAATGCCGTTTTGACATCCATTTGATGTAACTCAAGATCAAAATGTGCAACATGTGCTATGATTGTTTTAAATGAGTTTTTCAAAGACACCGAAGAGAAAAACTCTTTAAAATCAATCCCAAAATTTTGAGTAAAGTCACTAGTTACAAGACATACTTTATACCTCTCCACATGACCCTTCGAATCCTTCTTGGTTCTAAATGTCCATTTGCAACCAATAGATTTCATACCTTTTGGTAATGGGACAAGTTCTTAAACTTTATTGTCTTGCATGAACTTATACTCCTTATTTATTGTATCAATCAACTTTGAGAACTGGAACTTTCCATGGCCTGACGGAAGTTGATTAGATCATCTTCCAGTATCCACAGTCTTCCTCACGTTCCTAGAGAAATATGACAATATTATCCGAAATTATATTTCTCCTTTCTCTGGTGGACCATCTTAATATTACCGGTTCTTGAGGTTGTTGAGTTTGTTCCTTAGAAATAATTACCTTATCTTGAATGGGGCACCGCTACGTTGTCGTTGTTAAGGTATCACAACAACGACTTATAGAGGTAATTCGATATTGTCTTATTGAGACTCCGAATTTACTTCTTGATCATGACAGGTATAGAATCCTGCACATCGTCAAAAGTGATAGTAGGAATCGTAATTGATTCCTTCACAAAGACAATGATCCTGACTTTATTTCTCCCCCAAACTCAATATCCTCAAAAATTATATTATACTTCTCGTCTCAAAAAAAATTTAGTGTGAGACCGTATAATTATTAACCCCTTGATCTGTAGCATAACCAATAAAGTAGCTGCTTATAATTTAACTTTGGTCTGTCTTCCCATTACACATTCAATATAAATATTAAAGTCTATAAAGTCAATGAAATTCAAATCTCATCAAACACAAATCGTTCAACTCTATTTCTAGAGAAGTGACCTAATTCTTATGACATAATGAGGCTAAAAAAAATATTGTTAATTTTGCGTTTAGTACCACATGACTTCACTTGCAAGGTTTCATTATAAGATGCAATAGTTTCAACTGAATATAAGTTATCATAAACCTTAAGGGAACCGTTACCAATAATATTTAAATTTAAAGATAGACTAAACTTATTGTTTCCAAATGAACAATGATAACCGGATTTGTCCATTAAGGAAACTGAAACTGAATTTCGTCTAAAAGACGGTACAATAAAAGTGTCTATCAAATCCAAATAATAATCGGTTCCTAAAAATAACCTAAAATGTCCTATTGCTTTCACTTCTACCGAATTGTCGTCACCCACATAGATGTATCTTTCACCATCAATTGACTTTCGGTAACTCATGCAACCTTGCCTAGAACATTAATGTGGGTAGTCCCACCAGAATCTAACTACCATGAGTTTCTTGGTACTAAATCTAAATTAACCTCAGAATAGATCAAATTTAGAAATGTACTTTTCTTTATACGCCATGCGTGGTACTTTGTATATTTCTTCCTTATGTGTCATGTCTTATCACAAAAGAACAACCCTTAGTTTTATATTGTTGTTTTTTTTTATTTGGACCCTTAGCAGCTACTGTATTCATTTCTTTTTGCCCTTAAAATTTATCCCATTAAACATGAAAATTAATATCTTAGTGGCAGATATTTTAACAACATTAACTGTAAAGAGAACAAAGCAACAAAAAATAAACATGCTCTAACAAATAACCAAAGCGTAAAATATAGTCAAACAAATTCAAATAATGGTGAACCCTATCTCAAAATACCTAGTACATCATTAATATCAAGTCTTTGGACAGTGATATTAACTGCAAGTGATATTCTTGGTGTAATGATCAAACATTGACAATAAGTCATGTCAAATAATAAGCCTATCTTTGGATCGGATTATTATTCACATGTAAACCGTATAATTGTCACACATTTATCATCACAAGTATGTGTGCAATTCGGCCAAGTATTAACCTTCCTTTGGGTCGGCTAATACTCGCATGAATTTACACACACAAACATCTAACATCTCTCATAGACTATCTACGCAAGAGAGGTCACTTTGGCGACATCTTGTTTCAATGGGTCTATTTAGAATATTAGACGAATATTGCTAGTCACAAAAGGCACCCAAATTTTTTTTTGAATGTTGACTAAATTTTATAAAACTGAATCATGTCCGAAACTTTATGTACATGCATATTAAAAAAATTACAACTCAAATAAGATAATCATAAGCATGTGAATCTCTTTAAATGATTCAAACAAATATTCTTAATTTGACTAAACTGAGCATTGTCAACATAATAAAATTTACGTAATATTTTACTGAAGATATGGACCAATAGATTGCTTCAAATAACCCATAAAGATTATATTAAAATAATCTGCTAAAGATATGTACGTCAATAGATTACATCAAATATATGACTTAGAACATAAATTTATTGGAAACTAAATTTATGTCAAACATAAAATTGTCTATATTTGATTCCAATTTGTCCTCCAATGATCAACTTAGATTGGAAAACACTCTAAATTAAGTAACACCAAATATCTATCAGCATGAGTAATTGGAATCTAACCGACATTCCATATTATCACATGTCCAGCAATAAGCATATTCATGCATATTTAATATAATAGAGAATTTCTACGATCATTATCACATGCGTCCATATCTAATATTTAAGCATGAACTGAGAGATCATTACTGTACATAAATTATGAATTCTATCAAGATTTTTTTAATATGACGATCAAATCAACGAAGGATTGACAGCAAATCAATGTACTTGTAAGCAATGGAGAACCATGTATGCAAAAAAATAAAATAAATAAATTATGATGTGCAAACATGTTGGAACAGTTGTTTATGTACGGAAACAACTCAGAAGTAGAAGACAAGATCCCAATAGTAGACAAGATCCCAATAGTTGTTCTCTTTATTTAGCCATCTAGTACAACACTAAGAAAATATATAAATTATATTCTACCATAAATTATAACCCACCATGTGTAGTACTGCCAACAATTTCGATCAAACACCACAAACATAAGTGCCATCCTAGTCTATTAATTATGGATGTATCATTTGGATACATGTCCAACATGATCTAGCCGGAACAAAATTTTATTCGTGTATCAAGAAATAAGTTATTGAGAAACTATAGATCTAATATTCGTGTATCATAAATTTTATTTTATGAACCATTGGAACCCTAAATTAAAATTAGAATGAAGGATTTATGATTTCCTAACAATAACAAAAAATTGATTCTGAAACTTCAACCTCATAAATCAAACAGGAAGGCTCTGATACCACTTGTTAGAAATTTATTGTACCATGTCGATTCATGAGATGAAGAACACAAATTAAATTGCGGAAGCATACCTGAATCCATTGTCTTTGCTTGACGGATCTTGAAGCAGACGTCTCTTTATGGGGTTTGATCTTCCAACCCGCTACGGCCCTTAATAACAAAGATGAAATCTTTGTTCCTCTCTTTGTTGATGGGATACATAAGAGAATAGAGAAAACCCTCTCTTGGTGGTCGTATGAGTTGGGGACCATAACCCTAATGAATACATATATTTATATGTTTTGACATTTCTAATTTGGCTCCTCATCAAATTAGAATTATCTCCAGTATCAACACATTAATTCCATGAAAATTATACCCTTAAGCCAATTTTCAAATAGACCACTTTAATTTGGCTTAATTATTTAGATAGCCTAACACAATTAATTTTATATGTGTGGCCCCTTAATTATTGAATAATTCCAACATCGGGCTCTAGCCCATGAAGGAGATACAACATCATCAAGTAAACCTACAACGTATCCTGTTAGGAAAAGAGCAAAGTACAACCCCGACAAGAAGCACTAAACAAGGTAAACTGAAATACATGAAAAAGAACCACAATATGAACTATGGTACAAGACAGGAATATGAAACTGTGGTACATGAATAACAATGAACTATGGTACCAGATCCTGAACAATGAACTAGACTATCAGTGTAACATGCAAGCGAAATAACTATCAGAGTATGTGACCGGCTGGGTAAACAATAAACAAGAGTACATGAATAATGGTATGACTTAGAGTCCCACGTGCACGATGTGAGACCTAAGCTATTAGTCAATGCCTAGCTAAAATAGGATTGGTCACATATCTGTAGTATTTCCCCACCCCAATGTACAAGTAAAGAACAATGAACTATAAACAATGAATGGTGAACAATGAACAATAAACAATCATGTGTACAACGTGTCAATATGAGAACATGAAGCAAGACAGAATACATAGTAAAGTGTTCGAGTCTGTGTATTTGCCTTACTCTTCAAACCAATGTGTCTCAACTGTCCACCAAGAATTTGGTACAAGTTGGTTAGGATTAAATCATGACAATCATCTCACTTAAATATTGCTAACTATATCCATAACTAGCTAATGAAAATATACTTAACTAACAATATTTTAGGAAATAATTAGCCTTGATAAAATAAATACTAATAAAATACTTAACTATGTTCTAACCAAAATCGTTTAGAAAATATTTGAAAACTAACTATTTTACAAAATATTGATATTAGATTTATTCAAATATTACCTAACTTTATACAAATAATACTAGTAATATATATAAAACATTGATAGCAAATTAGTTAGATCGTGACATTAGCAATCATTTGCAAAATATTTTAAACTTTATATAAATTTAACAAGAGCCATTTAGATGGTGAACATATACAATCTAGCTATGAAAAATGATTCTTACAATAATATGTTATATATATATATATATATATTTTTACAATAATATGTTATATATATATATATATATATATATATATATATATATATATATATATATATATATATATATATATATATATATATATATATATATATAAGACAAGAAGGATATTAATAATATTGAGGATGATAACAAAATAAAAACTATATTACCAATCAAAACATCCCAGCCCAAATATTATATTCTAACCTTCCTAAACCGGCCTGCACAGCCCAACCTATGTCCTGGCCCAACACTGAAACCTAACATTTAAAACCAACTCTAAGCTAATGGTCAGAACAGAACCTTTATTTCAAAATTCTGCTTCTTACCATCACAGTACCGCTACTAACACCAACCTAAAACCATTAACATCACCTAAATTTAGGTTGATAACAACACCAGCCAAGCCACATAAAGGCCGGCCCAATCCCTCAGAAATCTGACGACATTTCAACCCCAACCCAGCTAGTCCATGTAAAACCAATAAGTTAGCACAACACAAAACCCCAACTATAACTGCACACTCCTCTAATTCGAATCTCAGCCTCGCACCATATCAACTACTCACAAAAGAAAAGTAACCAACCCAGCAGAACTCAGAACATAAATGAAGACATAAATTGTAACCCATAGCCCTCTCAAAGTTTGAATGTTTAGTAGGACATTCAACTAACCATCCTGCCAAGCGTTTCACAGATTTTAACCCAGATTCAAACACTACTCTCCTTTTCGAATATTCGTCAAATTATGGTCAATACCAAAATCAGCATTGCCCAAACTCATAGAATTGAGAAAACTTAAGAAGAGTATACTAAAAACAACTTACAGTTGAAACAGATTATAGAAACAAAATCATTCAAACTGGGAATGTCCAAAAATAACATTCCAAAATCGAATGTTCAGCTAGAACATCAAAACAAAAGGCTTAGCATTTGAACCCCACGGTCATGCTTCCCATAATTCAAAAGTTAGAAGGAAAGTTACGAACCAGAATAACAGGGAAATATACAACCAAATTGAAACTCAAAGAAAAATAAAAAGAAATTTCGCCAAAGCTAACTCCAACCCAGAAGACATTCCTGTATTCGACTTCACTCGGACTCACCAAGCTGAACACGAATCTACTCTTGGACACAACTACCCGACCGCGCACAAACAAGCTGACAAGCACGAACACGACACGCTTTGGACACACACACACGAACACAGCCACAATAAATTCCTGGACACGAATGAATCAATTCTCCTGCGTTCCAACCGAACCCTGCCTAAACACCCCATCAATTATAAGCAGATGCTGCATTCCTGAATATCAAGGAGGGTAGAGCAATACCTGAGGAAAAATTCGATCTGAATCCTGTCTCCAATTCGATCCCACATAAGTCCAGACACAGTCACAGCCTGTTTGAGTCATTTACATAAACAGTTGAGTTACGACCCCCAAACTCACACATCCAGAATTATAATCAAATTTAAAAGGAAATTTCCAAGAAAAAAAATCAAGTATCAATTAATCGTTAACTCGATCGACATGATCGATCCAAGCCTGATCAATGATTCAAAAATAAAAAGAGTGATCGATCAATGATCAGCTTTCGATCACCGATCGAACTCAGTTCAATTGACCAAGGTTCGAATTCAACCCAATTACTCTGGTCGATTGATTCAATCATGGTCGAAATATTTTAGAAAAACCAAATCAATTAAGAAGACAAAGCAGAATAGAGTAGGTACTTACTGAGTTCTGTGCACCGTCGGTGGTTGTCGGTCGCTCGGGAGAGATGACTTGTTGCCGTCGTTGATGAAATTGCATCGCCGTGGACGAAGACTCGTTGTTGTCGATGGTCGAGCGCCGCTGGAAGTGAGAAGTACTGACGTTGTTACTATCGGGATCTGGCCACTCGTCGCCGTCAGGTGGTGCACCGCCGGGGTGGAACGGTGCACCGTCGTGGGACTCGTCGAACGGTTGTCGAGGAAACGCCGGGATCAGATGTTGATGCACCCGTACAGTCGTCGAGCTCGTGGTCATCGTGCGTTCGCCGTGTCGGTAGCTGCCAAGTCGGCGCTACAGAAGCTCTACTCCGCCAAGAGCTTACTGCCGCCGGAGGATTCATCGAAGATTGTCGTTGTTGTAGGAAGCTACACCGCCTCCGCCGTCACCAGGGTTTGCTAGCTCGAGATTAGGGTTAGGGTTAGGGCTCAGGACATTTGAGGAAGAAAGAGAATTGAGTATTGAAATGAAATTCGACTGAGCTCTCAGCCTCTCTCTCTCTCTCTCTGTTAAAATAGGAAAAGAAGAATGGCTATTATCAAAAAGGCCCCCAACAATTTGTTTTATTTTAAACTGCACTATTAGCTGTTAGAAAGTTGTTAGATTTAGTTAGCAAGTTGTTAGAATCTTGAGGAAAGAGAAAAGAAATGGAGGAAAAATTTAGGGAAACTAATTTGCTATTCTTCCATGTGGGAGAAAGAATTTGAATTTCAAATAATGTTTTGCTAGAACATTAGCTTAACATAAAGAAGAAATAAACCATAATAATTAATAACTAATTAAATTCTTTCAAAAATTTAAAAGAACTAACCACCAAATAAACTAAAATAAATAAATATATATTTTTTAAAATACCCGAAAAATACTTCGAAAAAGCGGAGTTACAAATCTACTCCCCTTAGAAAAATTTTGTCCTCGAAATTTCAGGACACGATAAGGTAATCAGATACAAAATTTGAAATTAGCACGATTTAAAGTGAAATAAAATAAAATTCACAGGAATCATGATCAAGGAATAATAGTTTCAATAGTATCCGACGATCTGGCATACCTGGGGTCACTTCTCTTACAGTTCCTGCCCCAGCAGTATGCATCTGGTTGCAGTGAACCTTCGGTTCCATTGTCCCGATAATACTAGATTACTGTAATACTTTTATCAACTGTATCCGATAATAAAATAAATTTAGGACTTAGCTTCAATAATATCTGAGAACCTGTGAATACTGGTAATTACTTTGGCTTAGAGCCCATGCCTCGTCAATACGTAGCTAGCTGCAGTGGACTCACGTCCTCCATAATTCAGGTCATAGTAGGTTGTCAAATATTTTCTTAGCCTCATTCAAAAATTTCAAGGAAGTTTAAGAAAATTCTAAATCATGAAAGAGAGTGCTAGTATCTGTTCTTTAGAAACAAAATTTTATTGGGTACCAGAGACAATCAAAAGTCAACAAGTAGCTACTAGGTACTATAAAACAACAGTAAGATAGAGAGACTGTCAAACAAGTCTCGAATGAAGAAACAACAAAGAAATGCAAAAATGAACATCAAGAAAGGTAATGATCACAAGTGCCTCCGGTCGTCAGTACTCGTCCGGAATCGGGATGGTCTCCACTTCCTCGGCTGTCATAAGGTAGACTCGTCCCTCTGTCTGATCTCCCTGCGGCTGCTGGACATGAAGAGGCAAATCCTCCTGTTCGGGTCCCGGTGCTCCTCGTGCTTGTCCTTCAGTGGCTTTTGGACAATCTCTGACCTGGTGAGCAGGTGATCCACAGATCAAGCAAAGCCTCATCCTCTTGCGGCATTCATCGTAATGATGTCCCGGCCGTTGACAGTAGTTGCAAGTGACTGCCAACTGCTGCCTCTGTGGCGGATCTGCACGAACTCTGGCTGGACGGTGATGCTGCTGTGCTGGCTGCTGTGGCCTCGCCTGAGTCTGAGTCTGGGTCTTCTTCGTCGGGGTCTGATAGCTGCTGCTGCCGATGTCCTTATCCCTCTTGGGCCTTGGTTCAATCTCCTTCTCCACAGCCTGAGCAATCTTGAGAATGCTCGAGTAAGTAGTCGCCTGGCTGATCGCCACTGCGTGCCGCAGCTCCCTGGTGAGGCCCTTCTTGAACCTCCAAGCCCTCTCCTCTGGTGCGTTGACTAGGTTTTTTGCGAACCTGCTGAGTCGAGTGAACTCTGATGTGTACTCCGCCACTGTCATGGTCCCCTGCTGCAATGCCTCGAACTGCATTTGAAGCTCATCCCGCTCCACATCGGGGAAAAACTTTTCCTTGAACAGAGTTTTGAAATCTGTCCAAGAAACCTGGGGCTCAGCTAACTGGGGGTCCTCCCGGTACCAAGCTCTGGCCAAATCAAAGAGTCGCATGCTCGCTACCTCCACCTTCAGGTCATCCGGGATCCGTGCCATCTTCAGTGTCCTCTCCGCATTTTTAACCACTCATCAGCATAAACAATCCCCTCGTGGCCCCAGAAATCCATCGAACAGAGATTTTGGTAATCCTTGGCAGTCCCTGGTCTCGGTGCTGCTGGTGCTGGAGGAGCTACTGGTGCTAGTGGAGCCGGCTCGTAGGTCCTGAGGGCATCCATGACCGTAGCTCGAAACTGCACAGCCTGATGGTTCTGTGCCTCCAGGAACTGCTGGAACATGGCCATCACCTGAGCGCCATCAAACATCACCGTCGGAGGCAGCGGAGGAAACTGAGTGGGTGGTTGGTGGAAGCTGCCCCACTGGTACATCAACTGCGTCTAATCCGAAGCTCCTATAGCTCTGGGTTGATCTGCGGTCTTCCTAGTGGTAACCATCCTGAAATAGAAAGAAAACTTGTTGATGGCTAAGTCCTAGAAAAATAGTCAACCTCCTAAAAAATATTGAGTATAATCAATCACTATATTCAATAACTATACCCATTTCCCACGGATCCTATGCTATGATGAGTTTTCCTTAGTTTAACAGGTTCCCTAATAGCAATTTATAGCCTAAGTGCCATTAGGACAGACCTGCATGGGCCACCACTAAAAAACATGTCACGACCCGCTCCCGAATAATCGGACACGAGTCGGACATGCCCAGCCTTCGTCGATGGACACGACGAAGTAAGCTGTACAATTCTAAGGAAAACTCCAAGATACAAGAAATATAAAACATCACAGCTACTATACACGTTCCCAGAATCACCACAATCCACAAGTTATTTATACAATATCATCCGGAGACAAATCCGATAACATGAATAAAAATTATACAATCCTGAAATCCTCAATACAATACAATACATGATAAAATCCTCTAAAACAAATCTAAGAAAAGACCTAATTATAACTCTAAAATTCTAAGTCTATCCTGAGGCACAACTCTATCCTGGCTTCGGGCTCTGGCCCATGAAGGAGATACAACATCATCAAGTAAACCTGCAATGTATCCTATCAGGAAAAGAGCAAAGTACAACCCCGACAAGAAGCACTAAACAAGGTAAACTGAAATGCATGAAAAAGAACCACAATATGAACTATGGTACAAGACAGGAATATGAAACCGTGGTACATGAATAACAATGAACTATGGTACCAGATCCTGAACATTGAACTAGACTATCAGTGTAACATGCAAGTGAAATAACTATCAGAGTATGTGACCGGCTGGGTAAACAATGAACAAGAGTACATGAATAATGGTGCGGCTTAGAGTCCCACGTGCACGATGTGAGACCTAAGCTATTAGTCAATGCCTAGCTAAAATAGGATTGGTCACATATCTGTAGTATTTCTCTACCCCAATGTACAGGTAAAGAACAATGAACTATGAACAATGAACGGTGAACAATGAATAATAAACAATCGTGTGTACAACGTGTCAATATGAAAACATGAAGTAAGACAGAATACAGAGTAAAGGGTTCGAGTCGGTGTACTTGCCTTGCTCTTCAAACCAATGAGTCTCAACTGTCCACCTAGAATTTGGTACAAGTTGGTTAGGATTAAATCATGACAATCATCTCACTTAAATATTGCTAACTATATCCATAACTAGCTAATGAAAATATACTTAACTAACAATATTTTAGGAAATAATTAGCCTTGATAAAATAAATACTAATAAAATACTTAACTATGTTCTAACCAAAATCGTTTAGAAAATATTTGAAAACTAACTATTTTAGAAAATATTGAAATTAGATTTATTCAAATATTAGCTAACTTTATACAAATAATACTAGTAATATATATATAAAAGATTGATAGCAAATTAGTTAGATCATGACATTAGCAATCATTTGCAAAATATTTTAAACTTTATATAAATTTAACAAGAGCCATTTAGATGGTGAACATATACAATCTAGCTATGAATATTTTTTTTTTTTTTTTTTTTTTTTTTTTTTTTTTTTTTTTATACAATCTAGCTATATATATATATATATATATATATATATATATATATATATATATATATATATATATATATATATATATACAAGACAAGAAGGATATTAAGAATATTAAGGATATTAAAAAAAATTTATATACAAGACAAGAAGGATTTTAAGAATATTAAGGATGATAACAAAATAATAACTATATAACCAATCAAAACATCCCAGCCCAAATATTATATTCTAACCTTCCTAAACCGGCCTGCATAGCCCAACCTATGTCCTGGCCCATCACTGAAACCTAACATTTAAACCAACTCTAAGCTAATGGTCAGAACAGAACCTTTATTTCAAAATTCTGCTTCTTACCATCACAGTACTGCCACTAACACCAACCTAAAACCATTAACATCACCTGAATTTAGGTTGATAACAACACCAGCCAAGCCACATAAAGGCCGGCCCAATGCCACAGAAATCTGACGATATTTCAACCCCAACCCAGCTAGTCCATATAAAACCAATAAGTTAGCACAACAAAAAACCCCAACCATAATTGCACACTCCTCTAATTAGAATCTCAGCCTCGCACCATATCAACTACTCACAAAAGAAAAGTAACCAACCCAGCAGAACTGAGAACATAAATGAAGACTTAAATTACAAACAATAGCCCTCTCAAAGTTTGAATGTTTAGTAGAACATTCAACTAACCATCCTGCCAAGCGTTTCACAGATTTCAACCCAGATTCAAATACTACTCTCCTCTTCGAATATTCATCAAATTATGGTCACTACCAAAATCAGCATTGTCCAAACTCATAGAATTGAGAAAACTTAAGAAGAGTATACTAAAAACAACTTACAGTTGAAACAGATTATAGAAACAAAATCATTCAAACTGGGAATGTCCAAAAATAACATTCCAAAATCGAATGTTCAGCTAGAACATTAAAACAAAAGGCTTAGCATTTGAACCCCACGGTCATGCTTCCCATAATTCAAAAGTTAGAAGGAAAGTTAAGAACCAGAATGACAGGGAAATATACAACCAAATTGAAACTCAAAGAAAAATGAAAAGAAATTTCACCAAAGCTAACTCGAACCCAGAAGACTTTCCTGTATTCGAGTTCACTTGGACTCACCAAGCTGAACACGAATCTACTCTTGGACACAGCTACCCGACCGTGCACAAACAAGCTGACAAGCACGAACACAACATGCTCCGGACACACACACGAACACAGCCACAACAAATTCTTGGACACGAATGAATCAATTCCCCTACGTTCCAACTGAACCCTGCCCAAACACCCATCAATTATAAGCAGACGCTGCATTCCTAAATATCAAGGAGGGTAGAGCAATACCTGAGGAAAAAGTCGATCTGAATCCTCTGTCCAATTCGATCCCTCAGAAGTCCAGACACAATCACAGCCTATTTGAGTCATTTACACAAATAGTTGAGTTGCGACCCCAAACTCACACATCCAGAATTATAAGCGAATTTGAAAGGAAATTTCCAAGAAAAAAAATTAAGTATCCATTAATCGTTAACTCGATCGACATGATCGATCCAAGCCTGATCAATGATTCGAAAATAAAAAGAGTGATCGATCAATGATCAGCTTTCGATCACCGATCGAACTCAGTTCAATCGACCAAGGTTCGAATTGAACCCAATTACTCTGGTCGATTGATTCAATCATGGTCGAAATATTTCAAAAAAAACCAAATCAATCAAGAAGACAAAGCAGAATAGAGTAGCTACTTACTGAGTTCTGTGCACCGTCGGTGGTTGTCGGTCGCTCGGAAGAGATGACTTGTTGCCGTCGTTGACGAAATCGCCTCACCGTGGACGAAGACTCGTTGCTGTCGATGGTCGAGCGCCGCTGTAAGTGAGAAGTACCAACGTCGTCACTGTCGGGATCTGGCCGCCCGTCGCCGTTAAGTGGTGCGCCGCCGGGGTGGAACGGTGCACCATCGTGGGACTCGTCGAACCGTTGTCGGGGAAATGCCGGGATCAGATGTTGATGCGCCTGTACAGTTGTCGAGCTCGTGGTCGTCGTGCGTTCGTCGTGTCGGTCGCTGTCAAGTCGGCGTTACAGAAGCTCTACTCCGCCAAGAGCTTACTGCCGCCGGAGGATTCATCGGAGATCGTCGTTGTTGTAGGAAGCTACACCGCCACCGCCATCACCATGGTTTACTAGCTCGAGATTAGGGTTAGGGTTAGGGCTTAGGACATTTGGGGAAGAAAGAGAATGAGTATTGAAATAAAATTCGACTGAGCTCTCAGCCTCTCTCTCTCTCTCTGTAAAAATAGGAAAAGAAGAATGTCTATTATCAAAAAGGCCCCCAACAATTTGTTTTATTTCAAACTGCACTATTAGCTGTTAGAAAGTTGTTAGAATTAGTTAGCAAGTTGTTAGAATCTTGAGGAAAAAGAAAAGAAATGGAGGAAAAAATTTAGGGAAACTAATTTGCTGTTCTCCTATGTGGGAGAAAGAATTTGAATTTCAAATAATGTTTTGCTAGAACATTAGCTTAACATAAAGAAGAAATAAACCTTAATAATTAATAACTAATTAAATTCTTTCAAAAATTAAAAAGAACTAACCACCAAATAAACTGAAATAAATAAATATATATATATTTTAAAATACCCAAAAAATACCAAAATTAATAATTCCGGAAAAGCGTAGTTACAAGCTGCCTAAAGCCAACTCGAATACACTATTCCTTCTCCTTTATTTTCTCTTGTTTTCCATCTTTCCCACCCACATCCAATGGATTGCTGAGGATAGGGGAGAAGGGAAGAGCATGGGGGACAGGAACTGCACAATGTTTCTAAGACAAAATTCTGTTGATTTCCTGTAGGCAACCAAACGATGGATTTGTAAATCCAAAGACAAAATTCTAAATTTGGTGCAAGGATCTGTTTGGTAAGTGGGATTTGGGGTTGGATTTGCATCAAATTTGTGAGACTCGTCTCACTATATCAGTATTTATGTACGGGTACGTATTTTGATCCGTATTTCGTATTTTTTGGTTTTCGAATATTTTAATTTTTCCAAAGTGTAGGTTAAACTTGACTTGGTTTAATTTGGGTCGGTTCAACTTGGTATAGGGCTTGGTTTGGTTTAGGTGGGTTTGAGATGAGAAGGTTTGTTTAAAACCCAACTCCTCTCTCTCTCTCTCCTTTATTATTTTCATTCTCTTCATCTTCTTCCTCTTCATCTTCTTCCTCCAACCTAAGGCAAGTACATCTTGCCAAATGTTTGACAAATATTATTTTATTTGTTCTAAACTCTTCCTTACATGATTCTAAGCATCTTTAAAACTTGGCATTTTTTTATTTTGGTGGATAATTATTTATAGATCTAAGTTTATAGCCTTTTCGATTTTCTTGGGTTTTGATCTACTAAACTTTATTATTTTCCAGTTTTGATTGTTCTATGTTGTAGAGAATTCGATTTTACCTAAAATGGACCTTTAAAAAGTTAGATTTCGACTTGTTTTGAGGAAGTTATGGCCAAAACAAGATTTGAGCATTTTCGAGTTCATTTGCGCTGAATTTGGCAGGGACGATAAATAGTGCCGTATGAATAGTACCACATAAATAGTACCGCAACTGCATAGATGAATAGTATTGCTATCGCACAGATAAATAGTGCCGTATGAATAGTATCGCAGCCGCATGGATGAATAGTGCCGCAGCCGTAGGAATGAATAGTGCCGTATGAATAGTGCCGCAACCGTATGGATGAATAGTGCCGCAGCCACAGGAATGAATAGTACCGCAACCGCATGGAATGAATAGTACCGCATGGATGCATAGTGCCGCATAGCTTGCATAGTGCCGCATAGTGTCGTACAAGGCTGCATAGTACCGCAGAAGGCTGTATAGTGCTACAAAATGTTGCATAGTGCCTATTTTGGCTATTTTATGTCCTATTTGGCTGATTTCTGGTCAGAATTTCTCCCAACTCCCAACATGAAAGTTGTATATCTATTCCTTGGCTTCAAGAATATGTTACCAACCATTTTATGCAAGTTTCTTTCATTCTTGATATGGAGCTTATGATTGTATCGCATGTTTTCTATCTTGGCCTAAATTACGACGACCCTATTTAATAGCTTGATATTTCTTTAATAAATGAATTTCTTAACATGATTTGGTAATATTGTACAGTTAGAAAATGAATGTACCCCTCTCATACCCTTAACACTAGCACCGGTTCAATTGGTGTTTTAGGCCAAGTAGTTACCTCATTTATTCCTTCTCATATGTTATGATGCACCTTTTGTCAAGATCTATCTACAAGATTTCTTACGTCTATGATTGCTTAACATGATAGTGACCCGTGGTGGGGCACTCATGATATATGTCTTTCTTCTTTGCTTAACATGATAGTGACCCGTTGTGGTGCACTCATAATGAATGTCTTTCTTCTTTGCTTAACACGATAGTGACCCATTACGATGTACTTAAGTTACATGTCACTTCTTTGCTTAACATGATTGTGGCCCGTCGTGGTGCACCCTAACAAGTACTCTTAACATGATAATGATCCATCGTGGTGCACTCCAGACAAGTAACATGATATGACATAACATGAACCATGAATGTTGTTGCGACGGCTTTATTGGCTTACAAGTAATGAATGATTTGGACACCGTGGGTATTTCTTTTGAATGTGTTTGTACAAGCTACATATTCTGTATTGCATCATGTCTAGGACATGAATTCCTGATTTCCCACGGTCAGGAATTCATACTTAATCTGACTAGGTTAATGACTAGATTGATCAAGTAATTCATAAAAAGATTTTTCAGTCACAGACAATCCCGTTATCTGGGCGCTTTAGTTGGACTTGTAGCCTGCCGTCGAGTAGGGCGCATTTCCAGCACACTGTCATGTGTTGCACCCCAAGTCACCATAGGATATATTTGTCTCCTGGACGATGTATCCACCTAATACAACTCTCAACCTGCGAAAGGATAACTAGATAGATGCAGGGCTTGTGACTGTCGGAACATCTCATTGCATCTTGTTAGTAACTAGGCTTGTGGTAATCCTAGCTAGTTAAAGTATCAAGCCGTACTCATTGCTTGGCCGTGATTGATGGATAGAGTCAGTCCAGTCCAGTCTAGTTTTATCTAGGCAGTGTCCATATGTTTATTTTCGTACACTATGGTTTATGCTTTACTTTTATCAATGAATGATCGGAGGCTAAGTTCTGTTCTGGAGAAGGGTTACAACCCCGATCCTTGTTTGGTTTAAGGGTTGTAACTTGACTTCCGGAATAGTTCCCAAGTCATCCTATCATTGTCATTCTATTTTGTTCTAACATGCTCACATGTTCAGTTCTCTCATAAGACATACATGACTCCCTATGTCGGATCACCATGCTCTTATGACCCGGCTATATCACAAGTTCACATGTTCAATTGCTTTTACATGTTTTCAAGCTTCTGTTTACTTAACATGTCCACAGCTTATATTATGTCACATGATAATTACTTTATGCTCCAAGATGCTTACTTATTGTCTTTCTATGTTCGGGATAAGTGCATTGGTAGTGCACGAGTCTCGATCTGCTCTTACTTATTTGTATCTCTAATTGTTGATGTTAGTGATTGCTGGTTTTAGTTCATAGTTTGGCCTCCTTTGTGGTACTTGCTATTGGGGGTCTGACCCTACTGGTTTTGTTTGGCCAGATCTGATGGAGGAGTCCAGAGGATTTTTCGTACCATCTACTCGACGATGACCATTCGGAGCACCAGAGTACCTGAGTGGGTTTCTTGTTTCATTCTTCCACTTGATATGTACATTATTCTTTTGTAGCGTTTAGCCTCCGAGAACATGTTTAGCTCATATTTTGGTCCTTGATATTTAGCCTACGGGCCCAGACATGATGTGCGTATTCTAGACTATAGCTGGAGCTTATCATGTATGACTATTACTCTTGCTAGTTCTCTTTTTTGGTATGACAAGCTTCATGATCATCCATGTATAAATGGTTTGGGACGCTTTACTATTGTATGTTTGATGATCATACTTCTTGTACTTTATATAATTGCCTGTGATTGAGATACCTAGGATTGTTTAACCTAGGATCGACTGTTGGCTTGTAGAAGTGACCCCCATGTCTTGACAGCTTATACGTAATTTTAGAGTACTGGTGTACTTTGGGATTGCGTAGCTGGCCTTGTCCGTCTCCACTTATTAGTATTCTGGTTCTGGGGCGTGACAAAATTCAGGATTTTGTCTTTGGAATTATAAATCCACCATTTGGTTGCCTACAAGAACCGACATGATTTTGTCTTGAAAATAATGTGTAGTTCTTGTCCCCCAGCTCTTCCGTTCTCCCACATCCTTACTGTCATGCCCCAATCCTATAGAGTCCTTTCGTCCTCGCTCTGGACTCTATGTAACCATTCGTCCTCGCTTGGGCATGATGCCGGGTAAGCCTAAGTTGTGCTTGCACAAGGCCAAGACCTGTAACAAGACAAGATAGACATGATAGACGAAAGTACAGTGGAACAGAAATACAGAAATTGAAACAGCATCGAACATATTACAGAATATGAATTGAACACAATTGTAAAAGAAATAATTCTTTTTATTGATATCTTTGAACATATTATAAAGCTTTCATTTCTCTCTGATACAATGCGATACTTGGCTTACATTCTCTCTGAAACTTTACAGAAGTACAATGATCCCCTTCTATATATTACATCTTTTTATATACGAAAACCAACTCTTTGCAACAGATGGCCATCTTTTGGCATATCTTCTAATTTCTGGCTCCTGAGGATGAGGCTTGAGCTATCGCTTCAGACTATCCATATCGATGCATCTTGCACCTGCGTACAAACTGGTGGTGGGTCAGTATATCAATATACTGGTGATGTGAACAAATGCTACATTGTCTGAAATGACCATCAATTCATTTAGTGAGAAAATATTTCTGTGATGTTGGTCTTGCTACTTTTACCTATGCTTATTTCACACAGATCAGAGTCAGATTACATCTTTTGAAAACACCTTTGAAAAGCCATAGTTCATTTCTATTCAATTCAAGCATACAAAGGACTATTCATTTCTTGTGAAGTGCACAACGTGTTTCCTAAGCCATATCATTAACTCTATTCTCAGGGACAATAGCAGTAGCATAACATTAGCATTCTTTTATCTTGAACAGATAGTAGCAATGAGCAAGACAGTTTGGTATCTAATATCGAATAGCAGCATTTCATATGGAACATTATTTTCTCAGGAACAATTTATGATTTCATAATCTCAAATATAGAATGCATCACTTATTCAGTGACTCTTACCCATAGCCGACGGTCCATCCCTGTACAAGACGAGGATTAGAATAAACCTGATATAACCAAAATATTGTTTCATGTTCGTCTTTGTCTTGTTAGCTTTTAGCAAAAATTATTATCGACACATGCAGACTCGATTGACACCTGTGACTCTCCGGTTCAGCTCTGCACCAATTAACACCTATCTATATGATGGTATATGGATCATTCTCCATGGTTAGTTGCTGTGAATCTTTGGTTTAGCTCATCGTTAGTGGACACAGATATCGATACCCCTTTCTCATGAGGTCTTATTTACCCTAAGGGGCCCAAATCTCTCCTAGACCGAGTGGTTTCTAGTGTCCCAGAATCCACCCGAGAGACAAATTTTATCTTGTGCACAAGTTATCCGAGACCAATGCATGCTCTAACATTTCTATCAGATAAAACAGATCTATTCACATATACTCGACACGTTCATTTCGTGTCTTACAGATGTACGACACGTTATTTTCGTGCCTTCTCTCTTTTCTTTATCTTAGAGCCGAAGCTCCTACATTCTCAGAGCTGAAGCTCCTACATATTTCATTCCATTACAACATGTACAAGTTCGTCTGTACATGTCTAACATTCAGAACATCTTTAAGGGACATGCCATTATTCATTTCTATGAAGAATAATAATCAGTTATGTGCAGATTTAGCATATCATTCTACCTTTGACAGTATACGATTTCGGACATGTAAGCATTTACTAGCTTTAGCAGGCAACAATCTTATTCTTAGCATGCATATTATCTATTTTCTTATATTAGCATAGCAACATGTGAATTATCTTATAAGCATACTAATTCGTTGTATTAGCATTCTCAATGATTACCATCTTGTTATTAGCAATAAGGATATTTAGACTTTGGGTCTCAAATAAGTTCTAAAATTTATGTTTGGGTCTCCATATTATACATAATTTTTGGGTCTCAAAAGTGTCAAAAAAATAATTAGTGACACTTTTGGTGACACTTTTGTGACATTATTTTTGAGACCCAAACACTAATTATGTATAATATTGAGACCCAAACACAAATTTTGAAACTTATTTGGGACCCAAAGTCCAAATATCCCTTAGCAATAACATTCATTCAAAAACTCAAATTCTTATTAGGCGTGAAAGAGTCAGAAAATGAGTCTTCATCCACTCACCCAGATTAATTGTGTTCTGTTACAGAGCCAACAATTCGATTTCTCTGTTCATCTAGTGCATTCGCTGAGAGGGGCACTGCACTCACCAAACCATTGGATGTGGGTGGGGAAGATAAAAAAAGAAGAAAAAAGAAGAAACAAAAGGAGGAGGAAGAGTCATCTCCGGGTTGGCTTTGGGCAGCTCGACGCAGTGAGGGTTTCCACTGACTTATTCTGGGTGCCTGGGAGCGTCGTCACTGTCTCGACGATTGTCACAAGGAAGACGCCATCGATGACGAACAGAACCCTCGGTATGCCAAGGGCGAGAGGAGAAGGAAGTTGAGGAGGAATTGGGGAGCGACGGGGACGTCGGGTGAGGACTCCGGCAGAGGAGAGGGCGCAGGCTGAGCTAGGAAAGAGAGATTTTAGATTTGGGAGGGAGTACATGAGGAGTCAGGAGAAAGAGAGATTTGTGAAATGAAAAAAAGAAGAAAAAATTGAATGAGAGATTAATATAAATAATAATAAGTATTATTATAATTATTATTAGATTAAGTAAAATAATTACTATAATGATTATATTTATCATAATTTTTATTATCATATAATTATTTAATTTTTATTAAAATAATTATCATATATTTTTATTATTATAACATACTCTTGCACTTTCTACTTCTTACTTTCTTATTCTAACCAAACAACTCTGTCTCCTACTGGGGGGCAAAAAATACATGTATTTGTTGGGAATCGGACGTGCCCTCTTGCGCTCCAATTCCGTGTCTGAAATGTTGCCGTAGTAGAAACTTAGGCCAACCCACATGAGATAGCCAACCCTCCGTCTAACGAACACCAAGTACAGATAAAGACAAGTATATGGTGGTGACTACGTTATCTAGACAAATTTCAATCGCTATAACTCAGATGTTATTATAAGATTGACAAAAATAATGTTGAACCCTTTGCCCTAGTAGTTTCAACCCCCTCACCACACTCAAGAAAAAAAAGAGATTATAATTGAAATCGCTCACCAACCCGTAGCAATCTCTCTAGCGAAGTTGACGACTCCTTGATTAGATCTCTTCTTCCTTCTGTCTTGGATAACGAAGTCCTAAGAGCAAAGCACGGACTTTCTCTTAGATTTTTCGTGGACGAGCACTCCTAATCTCCACTTTGTGCTATATCATTGTGCCTCCACCCTCACCTCATATAAATAGGATGAAAAGCCCAATTTTAGGGTTAGGAAACCTTAAAAGTAGTCCACCATCAGATCTGGCCATCCAATAACAACTGATGGTGTAGATTATATCCCATCACCAATTATGGACGTCCAAATATGGTTAAATTAAATATTGAATACAAATTTGTAAATTTAATCAAATCAGATATTTAATGTAGATTTCTAAATCATATCAAATCAAATCTGTTATCATATTTGGGCTCCAAAATTGCTCTTACCAAATTCAGACTGGACTCCAACAGTACTTCTATCCACTTTCCATCCTCGAAAGTTAAATTCAAATATTTTTTCACTTACGATTTACCAAACAACCCCTTAGCGAATCACGACCACATAAAAGATTTGGATTTCATAATCAGACTTTCCTTTTTGTTTTGTTTGTTTTTTCTTTGCAAAGCCACACTTTCATGATGGCTGACCTATGAGAGGTGGCTACAATAGAGGTCTTTTGAAATATTATTCTTGGACTATTTCAGTTGAATGGTTTTTTCTTGTAAAATTCTTACACCAATATCAAATGGTTACTTGTTCAATCTGTAGATGGCATATTATGTTTGAAACAATGGATAGTCATTTTCTACACATGAAGTTGAAGGTGAGAAAGACAATAACCATTTGATTTGGTGTTGCTACAAGTCTTTGTCAGTCCACCTCTTTGGAAAGAATTGACATGTTTGATGCAATGTCTCTCTCATCATTTTGAAGTTTGGATGGCTTCCAACGTTAACAGAGCTAATCAATGTTGACTGGGCATTTGGCTGTACATTATCATGTCATAATTCATATAGTTGTTCATTGGTATCTATCAAAATGCAAGTTTTCTTGAAGAGCTTAATTACAAGCTAATCTATTTTCTTTAATGTGAAAAAACTTGTTAATCAGACACTATTGGCATTACGTCCTCTATTTGGTGTGTTTTAATTTGATTGCAACTAAAATTTATACAATTGTAACAAAATTGTTATTTGAAGTTATAATACAAATAATAGCAGGAATGATTCCAACAATTAAATAACTTTATTTAAAAATGAATTATATTTGAAATAAGATACAATAATGTCATGATTTCTAATATATAACATAATTTGTAAGTTTTGTCCTTTATAGAAATTTTTGTCTCCTTATTTATATTAAATAAAAGTACGATGAAAATATGTGGTCATTTGATTGGTGACTTCAGAAGCACAGCTTGAGGGTGATTTCAAAATCACAATCTCAAATACAATAGTTTTGAATTCAGCTTCTTTCCTCTAAAATTCTTTCCTCTAAAATCAAGGTAATTCTGATTCGGAAATCGTACCCAATCTATGTTTCTTAAAACCACTTTGACTACCCCGCTTATGTTTTAAGACCACTTTACCTTAACCTTTCTTGTGAGCCATGTCTAGGTAGAATAGACAATATTGAAGAGTGGTCCGGCCAGCCACTGCCAGGAGGACAATCTGGCCAACTAGTATTCAACTTATCAATACGTAAAGTGTCCTCCCTCCAACTTTACCAGACATTATGGACCTATGGCATATGATCAACAAAAGGGAGATTATGGTCAATAATAGAGATTTGGTTGTGTGGAAACCTGTATATAGCTAGTGGACAATTTAGTGCCAAATAAACTTACAATATTATTCAACATATAAAGTTCTTGTTTGCTTGGGACTTTTCTGACGTTGGGTGTGTGTATATATTGTTGGTGTTTTTGTTTTAGAGAATAGAAAGATAGTCCCACATTACCAAGGCCAAATAAATTGTATCTCTATATAAAGTTTTGCTTGTATTGAGAGAATCACATGAGGTGTGGAGAGGCACATGGGTGCCATGTGGGAGATTTTTCTAGTGGAAAGAAGGCTAATCTAACAAAGAAACATTAATGTTTTTTGTCATGCTCATGGATTTAATTCATAATAGAGCTAAGCCCCGAAGGGGCTTAGCAACTCGGACTCGGGTTCGGACTCAAGGGCGCAAAGTGGCGCTTTGTTGGCGCAGGAGCCGCGGGGCTACGCCGCTGCTGCGTGCTTGCGGGGCTGCGCGTCTGTGCTGCTGCGCAGCTATGCGCAGGCACGCGGGCTGACGGGCTGAGTGGGGGCACAGACGGCTCATGATGTGGCTGATTGGAAGATTTGAACAGTTAAGGAAAGATTGAGTCAATTAATCAGAACCATCTTTTGTGGGATTTGAATTTAATTCATTCAAATCTTTCCATTGTTCGCTCATATCTTTTCGCAATCAGTTATGGTCAGGATTCGGATTAGGGTTTCGGTCATTCTCTATAAATACTCTCTTCGTGCCTTCATTGAGAACTCACTCTGAAATTAAGAGACGAAGAGAGCTACGCCACCGCTGCCATTGGAGTCCATTAGAGTTCTTCGTGTTCGAGAAATGAGGTGATAGCGAGCGTTCCAGAAGTTCTTTCGAAGTTGCTGGTTCCTGGGAGCAGATCGCAATATGACGATTCTTGCTTTGAGCAACGGTGATTTTAATCACCCCAGCAAAATTATCTTCATCAACTCCGGTTCTCACAAAGAGACCGTGACTTCCACTCGCGTTCTCACAAAGAGACCGAGTCATCAACCTCGTATCTTACAAAAAGAACGAGTATTCATCTCTCTCTCTAAGAGATCGAGATTTCTACCTAACGATCTGTTTCGTGAATAACAATCTCAAAGCAAGATTCAGATCTGATGGAGAATAATCGTGTACAACTTCTCGACACAAGTTTTAACAAATTTGAGAAGTTTGACGGGGAGCATTCCAACGTCTGGAAGAGAAAGGTCAGCCTTAATCTTCAACTCATGAGCGTCGACTACGTGTTGACAGATCCTGAGCCTTTGATTCCAGAGGGTGAAAATGCTCGAAGGGTTGCTGAAGCTACGGCTTTGCAGTCGAAGTGGAGGAGAGATAACAACCTCTGCAAGTTGTTGATCTTGAACTCTATATAGGACTCTTTGGCGGAGTCATACAGCAAGATGGTCTATGCGAATGACGTATGAGAGTTTGTAAAGAATCTCTACAAGACATATGAGAACAGAAACAAGATCCACATGACCGAAAAGGCCTGGAGGATGCGGTTTGAGGATGACAAAACCATGTTGCCTCAAGTCAAGGAGTTTCCTCAAGCTTCATCAGAAGCTGGCGGATGACGACATACCCTTGGTCGATGCTTTTGTCGTCGGGAGTATTGTCGCCAAGCTACCACCTGGGTGAAGCAACTTCATCGCGGACATGCACCGCACGAAGATGGAAGTGGATCTGGAATACCTCTTGCACTAGATACATGTTGAAGATGAGTTGAAAGTTCAACTCAAAGTGGACACCTTGTCCAAGCAGGTGGCTAAGGCGAACATCGTGTAAGAAGGAAACTCAATAGGGAAGTAGAAGGCTCCCTACCAAAAGAAGAAAGACCTTCACCATTTGAAGGTGAAGTTGGCTCAGTTCAAGCCTAAGTCCAAAGAACTTGGAACTTATTTCAACTGGGGCAAGAAAGGCTACTGGAGAAGGAACTGCAAAGAAAAACCAAAATAAAAGGAGCAAGGAGAGGCTAACTTTGTTGCTATGATTGTGCAGGTTGACTCAGCTGGAGTTAATACGGACTAATGGATAGATATTAGGGATTCATGTCATGTTTGCTCAAAGAAGGAGTGGTTCACCACGTACCAACCTGTTTCTGAGAAGGTTATAGTGGCAAACCAGACACAAGCTGAAGTACTTGGGATCAGGATGGTGGTATTGCAACTGACTTGGGGAAGTCGCTGACTCTACAAAATATGAAGCATGTGTAGAACGCTAGAGGGGGAGGGGGGGTGAATAGGGAAATAAAAAATAACTAGAGAACAAGAAGCAATATATGATAAATAAAAGGAAAGAGTAAGAAGATCAAACACAAGATGTATCCTGGTATCCTCGCTTGAGGCAATCCAGTCCCGGAACTCTCTCCGGCTTAAATTCACTATTTAATCAAATAGTACACACGAGTTTGGATCCGAAGAACTCGCCAACTTCAAGACGAGTTTGGATCCGAAGACTCACCAACTTCAACATACGAGTTTTCTTACGAAGGCTCGCCAACTTCAAACAAATAAGAAGAGAACTTGTTGATCTTCTAACACGTGAAGATCGAAAATTACAGCTCTTAAAATACTCTAGCACTTTGGGAGAGGATGACAATTAAAAGCTTGGTAGAGTATTAATGGTGGAGCTCTTGGTTGTTTGGAAAATTTATGGCAAGAGTTGGTGAAAGCTTCATGAGAGAGAAGGCTTTCATTTATAGAGAAACCAAGAGTAGGTGGCATTTAATGCTCCTGGATACAGCCTGATCGGCATACCGTCGGTATACACCGGCATACCGTCGGTATACCGGTCACCCAGTAACGGTCATATTAATATCCGTTGGGAGCATTTAATGCTGCCATTAATACTAGTCAAAGCAATTCAAAAATTAAATATTTGTAACCTGGTATACCGTCGGTATGCCGCGGCATACCGTCGGTATACCGACGTTTTATCACAGAACATTTTTAGACAAACAAAATGGTATACTGTCGGTATGCCAGAGCATACCGTCGGTATACCGACGTTTTGTCACAGAACGTTTTGTGGTCCACAAAACGGTATACCGCCGGTATGCCGGAGCATACCGTCGGTATGCCGACAATTTATCACAGAAAGTTTGTGGACGATAAGAACGGTATACCGCCGGTATGCCGGAGCATGCCGTCGGTATGTCGCTATGTAAGATATTGATTTTTGACTTATGCTTTTAGTTTGTCATCCAACCTTAAGTGTTTACAAATATACCTAGACCTTGTACATAATCAAAATCTTTAAGCAGTGAGGAAGCCGTCTATGCAAGGATCGCCGGTATTTGCTTCAGTCTTCAATGCAATGGATGGTAGTACTTGAGAGGATAGACTTTATGTAGTAGAGCTTCTGAGAAGATATGAATCTGAAGACATAGAAAACTAAACTACGAAGATGCTGTTAATATATCAAAAAAAAATGTGCCAACAATCTCCCCCATTTTGATAATTGACAAATAGAGAGATAGCATCTTCAGGGAGTAGCTCCCCCGTAGGAAGACAACTCCACCTCAATATGTTTTCTCCCCCTTTGTCACTTAGTCAAAGATGGAAAAAATGATAAAGATAGCATAATTATGGAGCACAATAACATAAATAAAAGCATGTATTGATAGATAAGTAGGAAACTGAATACATGCACGATATCCATAACAAACTTCAAAAGACCAAATTAAAAACTCTCCTCTACGAGAGTTTAGCAAGACACTAAAAAACAGATAACAAGTCACAACCAACAACTGGTCCCCGAAGGACCTCAAAAGACAGAAAAAGACACAAACACAAACACACTAAGACAACCATTTATTCGACACCACCATCAAAAGAAGCAACCCTACTCGTCAGTCGGATCATCCACACCATCCTGAGCCTGGTGAAAAGTGCCAAAAGATCAATGCCGTCCGGGTACATGAAACCGTAGGCATTGGGATCGAAAAGCGGGAGGCCTGGTACATTGGATCCTGAAGATTAGATCCAGAAAAGCGTCCGGTCCTGAAGAGTGCGCTGAATGAAATAGGCCTGGTCATGGAAGCGGGACTGAATCAGAGTTCCAAGGCACGAGTGTTGGCGCGCATCTGCTCCTCCGCCTGAGCCATACGCATGTCGAATTGCTGCTGAGTCAGCGACATGTAGCGGCCAGAGGCAGGAGGAGTAGAGGCGGGTACGGCAGGAGTGGAAGCTGGCGGCTCTTGGGAGGAGGAGGCACGGGATGGAGGCACCACCGATAGAGCGAAAATAGCGAGGAAGGATGGAACGCCATCCTCGAGTAGCATTGGGAGAGGTCGACTTGCTTGGCTTCCAAAATGAGAGTGATGAAGGAGCCATAATAGAGATTCTGCTTCCCCGCTGGCAGGACGCCGAAGAAAGCATGGAGAAGAGTCTTGGGAAGGAGAAGGGCTTCCTCAAGTACAAGTAGTACATGCATACCAAGGCGTCCCCAGTGATGGCGTCATAGTTTCGCCCTTAGGATAGAGTGTGTGGCACACAATCCTATGGAGCTCGTAGTAAAATGCTCCAGTTGAGCGGAAAGAGCAGGGATAGCAGGAGGGTTGGGGCCCTTGCAAATAATGGTACAGAATTTGTCAAAGGGGACCGCTGACGAAGAATGAAGAGCAGCCAAGCTCGGTAGAGCTTCTCTATGTCCAGGACACCAAGAATGCTAGAGAGATCATGAGCCGTCAGGCAAAAATGAAGGTCGTTGACCATCGTCTCAATGGTTCCGTTTTCCTTGTCCGGGATCATGTTGCAGTAGAAGAGACGAACGGCGGCGGGGTAGACAGGCACCTGACGCCGAAGAAGAGAGGATCGTCCAGCCGCGTCGAATAGAGAAACATGGCCGGGAAAGAGATTCAGTTAATGGCGCGGCCTTTTACACATTATGGTGCACGAAATGGTGAAACCAAGACTCGGCAGCCAGGGGAAAGATAAAGACCCGCTGATCGTAGCCATGGGGGAGAGCCACCGGGGTGAAGGGATTCGAAGCGACGGAGGAGGAACGAGCACGCTTGGGGGCCGCCATTGGAGAAAAAGATAGGTGGAGAAGGAAGTAGGGTTTTGTAAGAAGTGTAGGGAAGAGGAAGAGAAATAGAGGTTTTAAAGTAGAAGGAGGGAAGGGAACGGTTATGGAGTTGGAAGGGAAATGTTGGGTTGTAAATAATGGAGATAAAGAGATAAAGGAGGAGTTATGGGGAAGTAGAAGGGATGGGTAGTTAATGTGATGGTAAGTTATGATAAGGGGAAGAGGAGAGAAGTTATGGGAAGTGGAAGGAGGTGGTTAATAAAGAGAGAAGTGATTTGATGAGGGGTATTAATGAGGATAGAAGGAATAAAGAGAGAAGGAAGAGAGAGGTGGGCCCGTGCTGGTAATGACACAGCAGTCGTGCACCGGTATACCACCGGTATGCCGGTGTATGCCGACGGTATACCGAAGTTTGGCACAGAACCTAATTCTGAGCCAAAAACGACATGCCGTCGGTATACCGTAGTATACCGTCGTGTGCCGGCCGAGAAGAACTATGAGTCAAAGTTTAAAATGCCTAATTCTTGGCAAAGAAAAATGAAGTGAACTTCGGGAGCGGTTTGGTGAAAATATCGGCTAACTGATAAGTAGTGTCAATAATTCAAGACGAATATCCTCCTTTTGTTGATGGTCACGAAGAAAATGGTGTTAATTTCAATGTGCTTCGTCGTGAGTGACAAATCTGGTTTTTCGTGAGATTGATTGAGCTAGTGTTATCATTTAATAGGGGTGCAAGTAGAAATGCCATAATCTATAAGTGTTTGTGACATCCAAAGAATTTGTGCACAACAACAACCGGCCGTATACTCGGCCTAGTGGTTGAAAGAGCAACATAATTTTGTTTCTTACTGAACCACGATACCAAGATTTTCCAAGGAATTGGCATGTACCGCTAGTGCTTTTTGGTCAATCTTGCATGACAAAATCTGCATCCGAGAAGTGAAGCTCAAAGGATGAAGATTTTGGATACCAAAGGCCCATGTTCACGGTGCCTTTGAGATATCGTAAAATACGCTTTACGGCACATAAGTGCGATTCCTTTGGATTTGCTTGATAACGTGCACAAAGACATATACTAAACATGATATCAGGACGGCTACAGTTAGATAAAGTAAACTACCAATCATACCTCGATACTTACGGATGTCAACCGATGTGCCATCTTCATCATTGTCAAGCTTTGTCGTTGTTGCCATAGGAGTCCTCATTGATTTGGATGAGTCAAGTTCGAAACGCTTGAGGAGATCCTTTGTATATTTTACTTGATTGATGAAGGTTCCTTTGGGTCCTTTTTTGATTTGTAATCCCAAAAAGAATGATAGCTCACCCATCATACTCATTTCAAATTCTTCCTGCATAACTTTAGCAAATTCTACACAAAGTGTATTGTTAGTAGAACCAAAAATAATGTCATCGACATAAATTTGAACCAACAAAAGAGTGCCATTATGGGATTTGATAAAAAGTGTTGTGTCAACCTTGCCCATAGAAAAATTGTGAGAAACAAGAAATGAGCTAAGGCGCTCATACCAAGCACGGGGAGCTTGTTTGAGGCCATAAAGGGCTTTGTGGAGTTTGAACACGTGATTAGAAATTGAAAATCTTCAAAGCCAGGAGGTTGTTTTACATAAACTTCCTTTAATAATACCATTAAGAAAAGCACTCTTAACATCCATTTGAAAGAGTTTAAAATCATTAAATCAAGCAAAGGCACAAAGCATGCGAATGGATTCAAGACGAGCAACCGGAGCATAGGTTTCGTCGTAGTCAATGCCTTCCTCTTGGTTATAGCCTTGAGCAACCAATCGAGCTTTGTTACGAGTCACTAACCCATCTTCATTAAGTTTATTTCGAAACACCCATTTAGTTCCAATAATGGGGTGATTGCTAGGTTTTGGGACAAGTTCCCAAATCTTGTTTCGCTCAAATTGATTTAGCTCTTCTTGCATCGCTATCATCCAAAATTTATCAAGAAAAGCATCATTAACATTTTTAGGCTCTATTTGAGAGATAAAAGCCACGTTCACACAAAGATCACGAGTTGAGGATCTAGTGCTAATCACTGGAGGAAGGATCCCCAATGATAAGTTCCTTAGGATGGTTGGTGACAAATCTCCATTCTTTTGGGAGATCCTTTTGAGGAGGCTCGAGAGGTGGAGACTCTTTTGTTGGAGGAGTCACAACTTCACTGTTAGATGAAGAAGGACGATCTCCAATAGAGGAGTTCTCCAACCCAAACGAGATGTCATCAACATCATCGGAAGAAGAAAATGTAGAAGAATTAAGTTCATTAAAAGAGACATTAATTGACTCTTCAACAACAAGACTTCTTTTATTAAAAACACGAAAACCTTACTATGCGTAGAGTATCCAAGGAATATTCCTTCATAGGCTTTTTCTTCAAACTTGCCTAGGTTATCCTTGGTATTCAAAATAAAACAATTACAACCAAAAACTTTAAAATATTCAATAGAGGGAATTTTGTCAAACCAAAGCTCATAAGGAGTCTTCTTAGAAATAGGTCTAATCAAGACCCTATTTATAACATGACATGCCGTGTTAACGGCTTCCACCCAAAAATATTGGGGGAGCTTATATTGGTTTAACATAACCCGGGCCATATCGCCAAGGTTCTATCTTTCTCTCCACAACACTATTTTTGAGAGTACGTGGACAAGCAAAATCATGTCCAAAACCATTCTTTTCACAAAATCTTTTGAAATCGGCATTGTCAAATTCTTCTCCATGATCACTTCTAATCTTGTTAATAGAAAAATTTCTCATTTTGAACACGTTTACAAAAAGCAACAAATTCACGAAAAGTATCACTTTTGCAAGTAAGAAAAATAACCCAAGTAAATCTCGAAAAATCATCAACCAAAACAAAAGCATAAAGCTTGCCTCCAAGACTGGCAACTCTACTAGGACCAAAAAGATCCATATGAATAAGTTGAAGAGGTCTAGAGGTACTCACAGAGTTGATGGATTTGAAGGATGACTTGGTCAACTTACTCTTCTCGCATTCTTTACATACCATATCCTTTTTGAACGGGATACTTGGGAGTCCTCTTACGAGCTTCTTGGTAGCAAGACGAGAGATGGTATCCATGTTGGCGTGTCCGAGCCTCATGTGCCAAAGCAAACTTTCATCGTTCTTAGCAACTAAGCACCTGTCATTGTTAGTGTCTTCGACAAGATATAAAACATAGATATTGTTTTCTCTAATGCCTTCATAAACAATAGATCCACTTGAACTATCGGTAATGAAACATTTGAGCTTAACAAACTTGATATCATAACCATTATCGGTAAGATGACTAATACTAAGAAGATTGTGTTTAAGATTAGTAACAAGACACACATTCTTAATACAAGGATAAGGAGAGGAACGGATATTATCATTTCCTATAATGTGACCCTTGAGATTGTTACCAAAGGAGACGTGTCCTTCCTTTTCATCGATAACGTTGTAAATAATGAAGCATCCCCGGTCATGTGCCGTGAACAACGCTATCGAGAATCCACTTGCTTCTAGCATGAGAAGGACTCTTCACCTACAACATAAGTTGAAGATGAACATTTTGGTACCCATGATCGTATGGGTCCTTGAGTGTTAGTCTTAGGAACCCACTTAAAAACTTTCTTATCAACAAGTTTCCTTGTATGACAATAATTGGTCGTATGTCCAAGCAAGCCACAGTAGTTGCAAATCATAGAGGATTTAGAAGAAGATGTGTGAGAATCATGCATATGTGAATCTCTAGTGCGAGAAGTTCTAACATTAGTTATGATGATGATAATAAAAAGCATGATGCGAAGTTTTCTTAACAAATGGTCCTTTCCTTGTGTTAGAAAAGGATTTGTGTGTAGTGTTCATGTAAGAAGTAAGCCTAGCATTGTGATGAGTGTGGAGGTGTCTTGGAGTATGCATGTGAGTAGTGTTCTTATTACCTAGTTTCTTACTCTGTACAAGAAGATCATTATACTTAATAGAAGTATCATATTCTCTCCTATTAGCATCTTGAACCTTATGCATAGCAAATTCATAAGCTCTTCTCATGGATTGAATCTCATCATCCTTTTTCTTGATGGTGACAAGAGATTCTTGAAACTTAAGTCGCAAAGACTCTATCTCATCCGTGTCAGAAGCAGGAGATTTTTCCTTTACATCAATAATGATGCTTGATAGTCTTTCTACTTCAAGTTGAAGAGCATCAACCTCTTTTAGAGATTTCTTGTATTTATTCCTAACACCTTTGTGCTCTTCATGCAATTCAAGGATAGCTTTCTCCAAGTCTTCATAAGTAAGAGTATTTAAGAGAGATCATCAAGTACCTCATCGGTTGCCATGAGACAAACGTTGGTATTGTGTTTGCACTCTTTGTCGTTGTCGGAGTCGCTTGCGTCACTCTCACACCAAATGCTTGTGTTGGCAAATTTCCTGGAGGACGAGCTTCCCTTGCTAGGCTTCTCATACTTGCTTGAGTTTTTTTATCATCGGATAGTCTCTTGATGTGTCCGGGTCTTCTGCATTGATAACACGTCGGATCTTCCTCATTGTCCCGTCTGAAGCGGTTGGCTTTGTTGGCCCATTGGTCATGGTCAAACCTTATTTTAATAATTGATCAAACTCTGTCTCGATATAAATGCAAGTCTACTCAGATGTTTACCTGACGTTTTGGACACTGCTCAACAATGGTTATCAACAATGTTCAAGACTGAAGCCATTTGCCATTCAGAATGTACTTCCTGCTAAGCAATATAATTTTTCTTTTTATTGAGTCTAGGAATACATTGTACACCGAGTCGTACTGGCAAATAGGCTATCCGAAAATTTTTCAAAACCATCATATTCTTTTACAAATGATCCATGTTTTTGAAAAATATTCTTTTTACAAAAAGTCTTTGAAGGATTGTTCAAAAAGCCAAAATTTATTTTCTCCAAAAATGAACTCGCAGAACCTCAGGAGAACTCGGCCCGAGTTCGGCCATTTGGAACGTTAGTGAACGTTGGGTTTTGAACTTGGTCATCCTTCAGTTACGGGTTGTTACAAAGAGTTCTGTCCGAATTCTGCCCGAATTCTGTCAGAGTTCTGTCTTTGGAAAAGCTATAAATAGAGAAGCATTTCGATCATTTCAACACACCAATTCACTTTCAATCTTCTCTTCTTAAAGCTTACAGTCTTCCAAAGAGTTCTTAAAAAGCTTTCATTTTCAAATCCCAAGCCAGTTACAATCCTCTAGTCGATTTGCCAGTGCGGTACAGTCTAGAAGTTTCAGAGTGATTGTAATAGAGGCTTGATAGAAGATTCAACTCTTCACAATTGAAGTTGGACGAGTTCTTCGTATCAAAGCTCGCGTCTGTAGAAGTTGTAAGGACTTCGTATGAAAACTTGCGGGATTTTCCAATAGTGGATTCAACTAGAAGCTAGAGTTCTTCCGACTGGACTAGTCCTCACCAGAGGGAAACCATTATAAATCTCAGTGTTTGCATTTGCCTTCTGATACTTTTAAATTCTGTCATTTACTTCTTGTGATTATTATTATATCTGTGATCTAACTGCTAACAAATTTTTAATTAGCAATATTCCGCTGCCTACTATTCACCCCCCTCTAGAGTATTCTGCTTTACGATTTTGTTCCTACAATTGGTATCAGAGCGGGTTATACAGGTAAAGCAAGGTAAAATATCAGTTATATTCAATTTTATATAGATCACAGCTTTACACATGGCAACTGTGAAATTCACAAGTGAAGGCCAAGCCACAAACAGACCTCCACTGTTTGACGACACAAACTACACCTATTGGAAAACACGTATGAGTTTCTTTTTGAAATCTCTTGATTTTGATTATGGTCTGTGGTTATTGATGGCTATAAAAAGCCACATCGTATAAATTGATGGAGTTTTAACTGAAAAACCCCATGACAAATATACAGAGGAAGAAAAGAAAAAGGCCAGTCTTGACGCACGTGCTTTAACGCTTTATTTTGCTTTAGACAGAACTGAATTTAACAGGATATCTATCTGCACAACTGCAAATGAAGTATGGAAACTTCTTGAAGTCATACATGAGGGCACAACTCAAGTCAAAGAATCAAAGGTCAGCAGACTTACTCAAGAGTATGAGGCGTTCAAGATGAAGCCCAATGAAACAGTTACTGATGTTCGAAAGATTCTTGGATATTGTAAATCCTTTGTCCTTCCTAGACAAAGATTACAGTAACCATGAAAAGGTTCGCAAACTCCTGCGAGCACTTACAAAGAACTGGATTCCGAAGGCTACTGCAATCATTGAAAGAAACGACACTACTATGACACTTGAAGTACTCATGAGTAAGCTACTCACTCATGAACTAGAGTTACAAGACTTTGAAGAGCCTGCACCAAAGGAGAAGACGATCGCTTTCAAGGCTCACACAGAAGATCTGCTGAAGATGATTCAGACAATAGTGAATCTGACGCTGAAGATCAAGCACTCCTTGTAAGAAAATTCAAAAGATTCTTGAGATATGAGAAAAGACAAAAGAGAACAATGGCGGCAACAGCTGGTATCAAGATGACGCTGTATGCTACGGCTGCAAGAAGAAAGGACACATGAAGAAGGACTGTCCTATAAATACATCAACAAGCAAGAAGAGCAACAGATATGAGAAAGGAAACCTGAAAAGATCAACATCTCGGAAGTATGCCAACACCAGCATATGGCATGAAAGTGAAGCCAGCGACTCAGAAGATGAACAATCAGAAGACGCTGCAAAAGTATGCTTTATGGCATCTGATCAGGTACTCTCTGAACCTATAGTTGATACATATGATGACTTCACCTTTGAGCAATTAGGAGAAGCCTTCAGTGAACTGTTAAGTGATTACAGGAAAGTGCGTAGCAAATATCAGACCTCTAAGAAGGTACTCAAAGAGTACAAAGGTGAAATAGAAGACTTACCGACCTACTAGCTGAGGTTAAAGATAATGTTAGTGAGTCTGGTGAGCTTTCTTCCATTAAGCTCTTATTACACGAGACTACCAAGTCATCCGAAGAAAAAGACAAGGTTATTGACCAACTAAAAGAAGAACTTTATAAAGAGAAGAAAAGTCTTCAAAGTGCACAAGTCAGAATGGAAGCACTCACTTCTGACTATATAAGTTTATGACACTTCCAAAAGATTGGAAATTAGGTTAGAAAAACAGCCTGAGACTGCTGCTTCCTACCCTAACACATGTACTTACCGAAAAAATTAGAACATTCCAAACCTAACACTATCAGACCTGACCCTATCAAAACTTTGCCTAAAAAGGTT
>JANAVB010030217.1:8705993-8764115 GCA_029216955.1 Iris pallida | reverse complement strand
TTACACCCTTGGTAATCTCACCAATTACCAAGTCCTTTGGATGATCTGCCAAGAATCTCATCGCTTTTGGTGTAGCCTCAGGATTGCTGGTTCCTGCTTCTTTGCTTGAAGACTCAGCTGGTGCTTGGTGTGAAGGTTTGCATCTTGTGTAAAGGTTTTACAGTAGCTGTACTTGGTGTGATTACGTCTTCATTGTCGTCATCGTCTAAGTGTTGATTTAGCTCATCAAACTTGACATTGATTCTTCGATGATCATGGTTCTTTTGTTGAAGACTCTATATACTTTGCTCTTTGCTGCATAACCTAAAAATATACCTTCATCGACCTTTTCATCAAATTTACTCAAATTGTCTTTAGTATTAACAATAAAGCATTTACAACCAAAAATCTTGAAATATAAAACATTGGGTGTTCTATCAAACCATAGTTCATAGGGAGTCTTCTTCGATAGGTCGTATTAGAACCCTATTGAGAATATAGCACGCTGTGACATCTTCAGCCCAAAAGTATCTAGGTAGACTAAACTGGTTTAACATTACTCTATCCATTTCAGATAGAGTTCTGTTCTTACGTTCCATAACTCCATTTTGTCGTGGAGTCCTAGGGCAAGAGAATTCATACAGATAACCGTGTGTGTCATAAAATTGCTTGAATTTTGCATTCTCAAATTCGCTGCCATGATCACTACGAATGCGAGTAATCATGAACCCTTTTTCATTCTGTACTTTTTTGCAAAAGGTGACGAATTCTGATAATACATCATTCTTGCGTGCAAGAAAATAAACCCATGTATATCTAGAAAATTATCTATAATGACAAATGCATATACTTACCACCTAGGCTAGCAATTCTACTTGGTCCAAATAAGTCCATATGCAACAGTTGTAGAGGTCTAGTGGTAGTTACATCGTTCTTGGATTTAAATGCGGATCGGGTAGCTTTGTTCTTTTCACATTCACTATATACCGTATCCTTCTTGAAAGATATGTCCGGTAAGCCGCGTACCAACTTCTTTTAGATAGTCTAGAAATTGTATCCATGTTTGCATGACCGAGTCTCATATGCCATAGTTGACTCTCAATGCTTTTGGCCATCAAACATCTACCTGCTTTGTTAGCATCTTCCAGCAATATAAAACATATATATTGTCTTCCCTGATACCTTCAAAGATAGTACTACCAGTTGAACTATCAACTATAGTACATTTGTCTTGACGAAGTTAATGCCATAACCATGATCAGCTAAATGGCTTATGCTGAGCAAATTATGTTTTAACTCGGTAACTAGATAGACATCTTTAATCACAGGATAGGGAGCCTTACCAATGTCACCGATACCGATTATGTACCCTCTTAAATTATTACCGAAGGATACGTATCCTTCTTTATTTTTCTTCGACAGTGTTGCAAATAATGAAGCATCACCGGTCATGTGCCGTGAGCAACCACTGTCGAGGATCCATTTGCTCCTAGAATGTAAAGGGCGTTCCACCTACAAAACAATTTACAAATGAAACTCTTGGTACCCATTTCTTGTAGGGTCCTGACTGGTTAGTTTTTGGTATCCATGCATAAACATTTAAATCTACTAACTTTTTGATTCTACATACAGAAGATTATGACCAATGAGGCCACAATAATGACATTTTGCATTTGAGTGTTGAAAGTTGTGTGAGGCATGATTGGTAGGTTGGTTTTCTAGTATAGAAGAATGCATGCCTATTAGTCTTCTTGGGCATAGGTTTGGTATGGTTTGGTCTGACAGTGTTGGGCGTGTTTCGATGATTCGGTAATTGACACGTGTTAGAATAGGAAACAGCAACTTCAGGCCATTTTCCTAAACTAATTTCCAACTTTTTGGAAGTGTCATATCTATATAGTCAGATATAAGTGATTCTAATCGGACCTATGCACACTGGAGACTCTTTCTATGCTTAGATAGGTCTTCCTTTAACTGGATAATAGTTTGGTCTTTTCTTCGGATTGCTTAACAATCTCGTGTAACAACAACTTAATAGAAGAAAGCTCACCAGACTCATTTAAGAGTCATTATTTTTAACATGATCTAGTTGGTCGGTAAGTCTTCATATTTCACCTTTGTACTCTTTAAGTACCTTCTTAGAGGTTTCATATTTACTACGCAGTTTCCTGTAATCATTTAACATGTCACTGAAAGCCTCTCCTAGTTGCTCAAAGGTGAAATCATCATAAGGATCAAATAGAGGATTAGTGATTACCTGATCGCAAGCCATCAAGTATACATTTGCAGCGTCATCGATGTTCGTCTTCTGAGTCGCTGGCTTCACTTTCATGCCATATGCTTGTGTTGGCGTACTTCCTTGATATAGATTTCTTCAGGTAGCCTTTGTCATATTTGCTGCTTTTCTTTGATGATGATGCTGTTGGACAATCTTTCTTCATGTGTCCTTTTTTTGCATCCGTAGCAAATAGGATCTTCCTCGTTGTTGTTGCTGTTGCTGTCTTTTGTTCTCCTGTTAAATCTCATGAACTTCTTGAATTTTCTTACCAGAAGAGCTTGATCTTCAGAGTCGAAGTCGCTGTCGTCAGAGTCATCTTTGACAGTTCTTCTATGTTGAGCCTTGAGAGCGATCAACTTTTCTGATTTCTCCTTTGGTGTAGCATCTTCAAAGTCTTAAAGTTCTAACTCGTGAGCGAGTAGCTTACCCATGAGTGTTTAAAGAGACATTATTGAGAGGTCGTTCCCTTCAATAATTGCTGTAGCCTTTGGAATCTAGTTCTTATGAGCGCTCGTAGAAGTTTGCGAATCTTCTCATGGTTACTGTAATCCTTGCCTAGTGAAGACAAAGGATTTACAATATGTAAGAATCTTGTAAACATCTGAGTGACTGATTCACTTGGCTTCATTTTGAACGCCTCGTACTCCTGAATAAGTCTGCTGATCTTTGACTCCATGACTTGTGTTGTTCCTTCATGGGTTACTTCGAGAAGTGTCTACACTTTATTTGATGTTGTGCAGGTAGACACCCTGTTGAATTCAGTTCTGTCTAAAGCACAAAATAAAGCGTTAATAGTACGTGCGTCAAGACTGGCCTTCTTTTTCATCCTCTGTATATTTGTCATGGGGGTTTTCAACTAAAACTCCTTCAACATTAATACGAGGGGGCTTTTTGTAGCCATCAATAACTACAGACCATAAGTCAAAATCAAGAGATGTCAAAAAGAAACTCATACGTGTTTTCCAATACGTGTAGTTTGTGCCGTCAAACAGTGGAGCTTGTTTGGGCTTTGCCTTCACTTGTGAATTTCACAGTTGCCATGTGTAATACTGTGATCTATATAAAAATTGAATATAACTGCAATTTTACCTTGCTTTACCTGTATAACCCGCTCTGATACCAATTGTAGGAACGAAATCGTAAAGCAGAATACTCAAGAGGGGGGTGAATAGAGTAGACAGCGGAATATTGCTAATTAAAAACTCGTTAGCAGTTAGATCACAAATATAAAAATAATCACAAAATAAATAACAGTAATAAAAGAGCAATCAGAAGGCAAACGCAAACACCGAGATTTATATTGGTTTCTCTCTTGTGAGGACTAGTCCAGTCGGAAGAACTCTAGCTTCCAGTGAATCCACTATTGGAAAATCCTGAAGTTTTCATACGAAGTTCTTGCAACTTCTACAGACGCGAGCTTTGATACGAAGAACTCGACCAACTTCAATTGTGAAGAGTCAATCTTCAATCAAGCCTCTGATTACAATCGCTCTGAAACTTCTAGACCGCACCGCACTGGCAAATCGACTAGAGGATTGTAACTGGCTTGGAATTTGTAAATGGAAGCTTTTTAGCACTCTTTGGAAGGAATGTAAGCTTTAGAAGAGAGATATTGAAAGTGAATTGGTGATTTGAAATGATCGAAATCCTTCTCTATTTATAGTTTTTCTAAAGGTAGAACTCTGACAGAATTCAGACAGAATTCGGACAGAACTCTTTGTAACCAACCGCAACTGAAGGGAGACCAAGTTCAAAATCAAACGTTCACATAACGTTCAACTTGGTCGAACTCTGGCCGAGTTCTGTCAGGGTTAGGTCAGTTGATTATGTAAAAAAATAAATTTTGGCTTTTTGAAAAGTCCTTCAGAAACTTTTGTAAAATAGGTGTTTTTCAAAAACATAGGTTATTTTTAAAGAGATAGGTCAGTTTTGAAAAATATTTTCGGATAGCCTATTTGCCAGTACGACTTGGTGTACAATGTATTCATAGACTCAATAAAATGAAAAATTACATTGCTTTGAAGAGAAAACATTCTGAGTGGCAAACAGCTTCGGTCTTGAACGGAGTAGATATCCATCTTTGATCAGTATCCAAAACGTCGTTAGTAAACATTTAAATTGACTCGTATTTATATCGAGACAGAGTTTGATCAATTATTAAAATCAGGTTTAAACCATGACCAATGGGCCAACAGTGGCAGCCAGAACAACCGCAAAGACAAAGAAGCTTTGTCCATCAATGTCAAAGGCAAAGAAGCTTTAGCCATCAACCTGAAAGGTAAAGAAGCTTTAGCCATTAATGTAGGTCAATCAACACTTACCACGACGGCACCACCACATATAGCACAACGTCCGAAAGAGGAGTACTCCTTCGACGAGGACGACATCATGAGTATCTTCGATTGCTTAATCATGAGCAATAAACTTCAACAGCCCGAAGCAAAACGGCCAGATGAAGTAGGTAAAATTGACCATCCTAAATACTGTATGTACCACAGGTTTATAGGACATCCAACCATGGCATGCTACGTGCTAAAAGGGAAGATTCAGGAGCTGATTAATGTTGGTGTAATTACTCTTCAGCAGGATGAGAAGACAGTGACTGCCAACGTCGTCTCTCTGTAATTTGGCAACTTTTTGGCTTAACTTGTGCAGAATGGAGTCGTCGCCATCCCGAAAGCCAACTTGGAGATCGTTAACCTTCTACTAGCACGAAGTGACGGTCTTGTCCCTTTGTTAACTGACAAAGGAGAAATTATGTGGATCCATCCTGACTTGGTTGTCGACTTTGAGATGCATGCTTCATCCTCGAAGTCCAGAAAGACAACTAAATATAAATCATTCCACATGACTTCATTAGGTGGTCATCGTCTACCTCGAATGCTACCTTCATCCAGGCAATTGATTCAGCTCCCACTTTTGAGACAGTAGTTGTAACGCCCCAGTCCCAAAATAGAAGGACTAAAACGTATCATGCCAGCTGTATACATACGAAGTACGCTCCAATGTATGGAAACCTTGTATGTATACATAAGCTGTAAATATGTAGAAAGCCATGCCCAAACTAAATCTCATCCACAAATATAAAGTTTTAATGATATAATCAAATAGTCATTTGTACAAACGTTGGGCGAAGACAAATCCACTACCAACTAATTTAAATAAGGAAGAATTATACAAAGAAAATGATTTGGTCGAGCGAAGGAGATGACGATACAAGAGCAACATCTCGAAGAATAGAGCGCAAGTCATGGCCTTAGCTAGAGCACCTGCAGAAAGTCACAAACACACCTAGAGAAATCACCAGGTCCTCAGAGGGACGTAACAAGATACAAGAAGAATATGCCATTATAACTGCAATGTAAACACTATAAAACTACAACACAATTGGGTACCTAACCATCTATGTGATATGTACTTTGAGGACAACGTTCTACGTAGGGGCTGTAAGGATTCACGCAAGTAATCAAGGGTGGCCGTCAAGTAGCGCTCATCCGAGACACTATCGACGGGCAGCAAGTAGCGCTCATCCGAGTCACTATCACCCGTAAATATGTAAAAAGTAAATGTAGCCCCTACGCTAGTAGCTGTCCCCTCTCTCCAATGATACTATACATGCGTCATAACCACGACACACCAACACGTGTCGTTTCCACAACACGGTTTATATTTAATAACTGTCAAGTCTTCTAACATACATCTATTGACAGTTATTCCTACGCATGCGCACGGTGATCAGCCAACATGCAAGTGACCACTACATGATACTCACAACTCACACACAACTCGTGATACAATCGTGACAAAGTTAATGACATACACTCTATTGGCGGAAGTCTCTTAACTCTAGGTCCACAAGCAAGAATAAAAATAAATAAATGGAAATAAAAGTGCGAAAAATAATAACATAATAATAAGATGCAACGAAATGTAAGCAATAATTATGGCAAGGTATCTTGCCTGGTGTTACGCCTGGTGTGGTGCAATGATCCAACAAGTCCTGTTCTGTCCAATGGTCGGGGTCAATATGTGATGTCACGACCCGCACCCTAGAGTAAGGGTACGAGAAGTGGGTACGTCCAGCCTACGCCGCAGTGTCGGCGGTAGAACGCTGTCCTAGGTTACTATCTAATCAACAACTCATGCAATTATATAATGTACTTGTCAAATCTCAACTCCGAACGGAGAAAAAGTATAGATATAATGAAATCTCAGTCACAGTCTAAGCACGATAAGATAACACAGAAGTTTATAACTAAGACTAAACAACAACATCTATAAACTACTAAATATAATATCTCAAACAAACTCAAATACAAACTCGTATCTCAAGTTATCACAATTCAAGTTCTAAAACCTAAAAACTAAACCAAGTCTACTAGCTAGTCTCCCGATCACTCCTTAGTGTCGGGGCCAAAGGTAGCTAAGCCATCTCCTGCTCCAAGACAAGTGGGGCAAATGTCCTCAGGGCAAGCATCTGTAATATTTTCAACAGGTTCAGTCAGGACAGGAACGAGTACAATTCATCAAGAAAACCCAAGTAAATGACAGAGAACTATAAAGCAGTTATAGACAGTTGTATTGATGAATATGGCAGTTTAATTTTTAGGTGATGGTATAGAGAGACAGATAAAGTACAAAGAAAGTAAGTAACTAAACAAGAAGAAAACATAGCAATAAAGACTGTAAAATAAGATCTAGCTGAACTAGAGTAACATAATAAGTTCAGACAGTACAATATAAGTCGAGTGTAATCCCAATGTGAGTCTAATACAAGATGAGTCGAATATGATTCTAATCATTGTTCTAATAAGGTGATTCGAATAAGGTGATTCGAATAAGGTGATACGAATATTGATTCGGATAGTAGTCAAACAATGATTCGAATAAAATCTCCAAGTGTGTTTTAAAATACTTAGATAGACATGTAAACGGCTAAGGGTAAATCCGGCACATCACACACCTGGCCGGGTGTGGAATGGCTATCGTTCGAATATTATTCACAGGGGGTGGTTCGAATAGTGGGAATGTTCACATGTCTAATCAAGTATTTCCCCGCCCATTTAATACAAATGAATCCATAATCCAACACATAAGACGAATACAAGTCCAACCAGCAAATGAAGATACGAATAGGTGGTTCGAATAGTGATTCGTATGGTGATTCGAATAATAGAGGTAAGACGAGTAAGTATGTGTATCGTATACATAGATTCAGAAATAATAATACGTATTTGTAACAGAGAATCACATACAGCTAGCTAGAACTGAAGTACAGTAATTGACAAATAAATGAGAGAACTATCAGAGAATGTACTCGCTTGACACTCTGAAAAGAGTAGTATAATATCAGATGCCTGCACCAGAGTCACAATGTCCTAAACAGAGTATATGAGTCATGATATGTAAAATACAAGAAAATTGAAAGCTACAATGCAAACTACATGATTTCTAGGTCAAACTAGGTCCAAGTCATACTTGGTCAACTCTGGGTCAATTCTAACAGTCAAACTAGGTCAACTTAAGTCATATTAGGTCACAGGAAGTCAAACCAAGTCACACTAGGTCAAACAAGTCAAGGTTAGTCAAATCTAGGTTAAAGTCAACTTTTGGTCAACATTCTAGTCAAACTAGTCAAGTTATCTAGGGTTTAGTTAACAACGGTCAGACTAGTCAATTACTAGTCAATATGGTCAAGCTAGGTCAAGTCTAGGTCAATCTAGACTATCTAAGGTACTACACCACAAGGTTAAGGTATAACCAATACCTATACAAGTATACCACATATAAATACATATATATAATACCAACCTTAATCCTATATTCAAGCTAATCCCATATTCCAATCTCAAGTCATGACTCAACTCTAAGTATCTCACTTAACCCCATACATATCTTAATTGACATGTAACTATCCATACAACCCAAGTCCCACAAATACCCTTATATACTAAGGGCACTCGCATATAGGTCAACCTAACCAATTAGTTAATAATCTAGGGTTTAGTCAAACCTTAGTCATTAAGTCCTTCTAAGTCCTTTCTAGGTTAATTAGGTCAAGGTCTGACCTATAGTTGACTTTGGTCAACTATGGTCAACATTTTGGTCAACCTAGGTCTAGTAGTTAAATACTAGTTAATATGGTCAAACTAGTCAACTCTAGTTATTTGCGTCCATATAGGGTCAAACCTTAGTCTAACTAGGGTTTTGGTCAATCATAGACTAATCAACAAGGTAATTAGGTTAATCTTGACTAATGGTCAACATGTGGTCAAACACTCTAGTCAACCTAAGTCTACTAGGCTTATTGGTCAAATCTAGACTATCTAGCCATAGGCCATAGGCTAACATATCTAGGACACTGGCATATACATCTATATATAATACCATATATATACCCAACTATATATGATACATATATATTCATGCAAAATTAACATATCTATATATATTATCAATATATATATATATATATATATATATATATATATATATATATAGCCTAACTATATATATACCAATAACTATATACATAACCTATATATAATATACATAGAGAGAGGGAAAAAGAGAGTGAAAGGGTTAGAGGGCTGTGAGAGTGTGAGGGGGTGGTTTTCAGAATTCTAAGAATAGAGGCACAACACACACACATTACATACATATATACACACACCTATACATACCTATATATATACATATATACACTCACATACACATACACTTATACCCACACACTCATATACATATATACATACATATACAGTGTATATACAGGCAAATACACACCTATACAGATAATAAAATCAATTCAAAATCCATTTTGAAAACTGGAAAAAATTAGAAATATAGAAATTCTGTGCAGTGTAGGTTAATTGGGGAAAAACCCAAATTAAAGCTAAAAACCTAGCTAAGACACGAATACAGTGGTTGGTAATCGTGCCCCATATGTATACGTGTCTTAGGGGTCCCTAGGAGTCCACCACGACATGACACAACGTGTCCAAGAGTCAAAACCCAAATCGGGTAAGCTTCAGACACTGTGTAGTGTCACAGCATCATGTACGGGTTCACGTGTGTGTGGGACACGACACACACATCCACGTGTCTCATGGTCACGTGTCCAGGTTCGCCCAGGGTTAGGCTACGTATTCCAGTGTCTGTCTCGTGTCGACGTGTTACCAGGATACGACACGAGACGCGTATCAGTCGAGAAAACTCGACTGATACACACTGCTACGCGCAGAGTCGTGCAGCGATGCAAGTGTCTCGTGGACACGATACACACAAAATTGTGTCTTGTGCTCGTGTCAGTAGGAAGGGTAGGTCTAGGGGTATTTGTCGGTGTCATGGTCCCGTGTCCAAGTTGTGTCGTGTCTAAGATAAAGGGGTCGAAACAGACACGAGTTTTCGTGTGTGTGCACAGTGCACGAATCAGTACATGCCATATATCGTGTCCGACACGACACAAGAGGCCACGAAACTTAGGGAGGGGTATGTCAAACATGCCCCCCTCCTCTGTGTCAATTTGCACGTGTCCACGTGGCGTGTCGTGTCCGAAATTGGGGTCGGGTAGCAGGGGAGGCTGTATGCCTCAGTGCAGTATCCTGGCAGTGGGTTCGTATCGATTTTTGATACAAACACGGGTCTAATTTGTGCTCAGAGTTAGGGTTCTATGATCTACACCTATAGGGCTAGAAGATTGTTCAATTAGTTTTCGAAATTATTAACATTTATTTATAGAGGCAATTCATCAAACACTTGAATTAAAACCTAGATACGTGTCCGATAGGACACCAAACCCAATCTATTTCCTACCAAACTTAGCCTACAGGTCCATGGTACCTAGATGCATGCAACCATGAAGAGAAATCACAATATTAATAGGTTTAAAGGCATTTTACCTATTGAGTGAAAACTCAATGAAAAGCCTAGAATAGGGGGTGTCCTCTTCACTTGGGGGTGCCAAATGCTTGTGTAACCTTGCTAGCTAGCTTCCCTTAGCATCCTCAACAGTAGGGGGGTTCCAATGCAAGAAATGTGGCTTAATTTGGAGTTGATTTGGATATTTGGGGAGGAATTGGGGAAGAACACTAAAGGAGGCAATTAAAATGAATTAAAAATGATGCAAATGATTAATGGGTTGTATTTATAGAGGGAGGGAATGTGTGATGGCTGCCATTAAGTTAGGGTAGGGTTTAGGATGAGTGGCTAAGGTTTCTCCAACAATTTCAAGGCAATCTAATGGCTCACAACTAAAGTAGCCTTCTTTAACCTTTAGCCTAAAATATCTCTCTAACAAATATCTAGATATTACCCTAATTTAATTGCTTAATGAAACCCTCTAACTTAGTCTCTAGGGTCATGATTAACATCTAGATTAGGCTAACTTCTAGGTCAAGTCTCAAATAATTTAACTAACACATATTTAATTTATATAATTTACAATTTCACAAAAGTGTCAAAATGACCAAAATACCCCTAGGCCTAAAAGTAGAAATTTGAAATCCTAAACACATGATTAGGTCTCCTTGGTCATGATTAGTCTTCTAGGTCATGCGTGACTAAGGTTACACTAGCAAAACACTAATTTCACATTTCACTCAATTAAATAGTTTTAAAATAACTAAAAATCACCAAAAATCATAACATGACTAAAATCTAATATTTTAATGATTTAAAATACAAAAGTTCAAAACTACCCTTATTTGAGAAAAGTGGGTGTTACATGTGAAGGTTCGGTATTTCATGAGAAAGAGAAACACGTAATCGGTCGTGACCAATGATGAAGATCGAGGAGAAATTGTGAAGAACATACTCATACTATTTTTAGAAAAGTATTTCTAATAATTGATACTAGATGTTTGTTAGTAAAAAATAATTTTGGTAAATACTTGAAATCTAAAAACCGTTTTAGGCAAAATTCTCTGTTTGTAAAAATAGAATAATCATATCTTTTTTTATTTGATAACTTAAAAATACTAGAATACATTTTAAAATTTGAAAGCTATATTTCTGGAATATTTTACTATATATTTTTAGTCAACAAAATTTTTATAAGAAATTAAATACTGAAAAAAATGATAAACCATATTTATACATATTTATAAATATTTATACATATTTATTTCTAAACCCTATTAATAAAGAAAATGATATCCTTAATAATAATAATAATAATAATAATAATACTAATAATAATAATAATAATAATGATAATATTAATGATGATAACAGTAATAATAATACTAATACTAATAATAATATTAATAATAAAATGAGGTTACATAAATAAAGAGTTCTGACTCTTTAAGAAAGTGAGAGAGAGATGAAGAGGAAAGAGTTAGAGTAGTCGAGAGAGAGGGGAAGTTTGAGGGGATTCTCACCGGCGGTGGGGGCTCGTGAAGGCGGCGGCGATGGGGTTTTTTCGGCCGGGGCTGCCGGGCATGGTCAGGGTGCTGGTCGAGAGAGGCGGCAGCAGGGTTTTTCGGCCGGGGCTGCCGGATCTTGGGGCTGCTCATGGTGGTGCGGCAGCTCCTGATAAGGAACGACCATGCGGGACTTCGACGGAGGCACGATGGTACTCCGGCGCTTACTTCGAGGTGCCGTGGTGACGCATTGCTGGGACGAGGCCAAGTACGGCGGACGCGCGCGGGGGCGACGCACGCGTGCAGCTGCGGCTCGGGCACACTCATACTCAGCGGCGACGGAGATGAGGTGCGGAGGACGCTGAGGTCTTCAGCGGAGGTTCTCGGCAGGGGGCGGCATCGCAGGTGGTGGACGAGGTGCGGCGACCTCGTTGGAACTGGAAAGCTCCAAGGTTAGGGCTTCTCTCCCCTTCTTTTTATGGATGATGGTGGTGGTGTGATGAAATTTTGGAGGCACTGTCGGTGGTGGCCGGAAAGTGTGGCCGGGATGGGTTGCTGCGGAGGCGACTGTAGGAAACGCGGCACCTACGACTTGGATCGGGGTCGGCGTGGCTGTGCGCGATGGATGTGGTGGGACGTTGGCCGTATCTTGCGGCGCGAGGGGGTTGCCGACTGTGGCGGAGTGGGAGAGCCTTACAGGGGTTCCGGTTGGGCGCAGCCACCCGGTGGCACGTGGTCGCTCGGGAAGGTGGGGAAGAAACGGTGGTGGTGAAGGAGATACCGAAGTCGGATTAGGGATAGGCTCGTCGGGTTGGATGTGTCATACCGGGGGCTGTCCTGACACGACATAGAAGGGTCGGTGGTGGTGTCCTGCGAGACACGGGAACAAGGTTGTGTCCGGCATGTCGGACACGAAAAAGAATGATGTATATGTACTAGAAAATATAGTGGATGTAGGGAGGCACAGACACAATGCACAATTTTAGGTTGTGAAAATTTATGAAAAAATAGGGCAAGTACCTCTCCTTTTATAGGAGGTGGGAATCCCATTAGGATAAGGGCAAAAATTGGTTAAAACCCCAAGAGATAATTTCATAATTAAATTCAAATCCATTTAAAATAGTTTAAAACCATCTTTGATTTAAAACTTATTCAAATGTAAGTCAATAAAAATAATCTTTTCAAATATACTTTATCATATTTAATTCAATTTAAACCAAAACAATATTTTCAAATACTTTTTCGAATAATAAAATATTAATATTAAATAAATTTCAAAAATAGAATTATGTTTATAAAATTTAAATTTTTGTACCTCATATGCAATAAATATTTGCATAAAACCTTATTTTCAAAATTACCATTTATATAACCTTCCATGATGTAAAATAAAGTTTTTAGAAATTCCAATATGACGCATTTTACAACTCTAAGCAATTAAAAATATTTATTATTTAAAATAAAAACAATGATTCTAAAATAAAAATATTTTTACAAAAATATGTACCTCGCATATATTCACACTCGACGAGACATACGAAAATGCAAACTCATACGCGACGTTCAACACGACAATTTCGTACGTGACATACAATACGACTATGTGACGTACAAAATGCAAAGTAAGAAACTAATACCAAAAAAAATCATAGTAGAAATTTAGGGGGTTTACATCCTACCCAACTTACAAGAATTTCGTCCTCGAAATTTAGGAAAAATTATGGTAGGTAGGCTTCAGGAGATAGAAAGAGTTTAAGGATGAGAAATCACGATTTAATTCATTAGACGAGGAGAAGAAACGACATTCAACAAAAATTGACAATTTGATAACTTAAAAGAATAAATCAATGGTGTAGTTTTGTAATGATCATGCGCATAACATCCTTCTGTGTCTAATTTAGTCATACTGCCATCAATCCTATAATCACCAAAATTTTAGAGATTTTTAATAACTTCCTCTATCTCATTCTAAGACTACTAATTCCATATTCGGGTCGTGTTAAATGTCATCATGATCTTCGAGTAATCACTATGGTTTTTTTATTAGTAATAAATCTTCAAAAGGTTCGATTTTTTCTCAATATTCATATTCCATAAAACTTAAAAGGCACTTTTTCTTCTCTCTTTTTTTTCTCCCAAAATTTGAATCCCCTCAAAGATTTATATTGAATAATTTTTTTCCTTGAAACGTATTTTCATTCCTTTATAACTATCCTCAAAATAAATCTCATAAACTATTAGAAATTCTTCGAGGCATACCTACGTATATATCCGACCTTCAAACCGATATTTATTCCCAAAAATCCAATTCATAAAAATTTGATTCCTTAGAGAGATGTTTAAATCCTATAGCTCAAAATAGAAATTTTGATAAGTTAAAACCTTCGATTAAATAATCTCTAATCTTCTTTTAACATATCTATTTATATACCCCCTTTTTCCTCAAGCTAAATTTTGTCTTTCGTAATCCTTTTGAATTTGAAATTCAATGAACCCTCAATGAATTTAGTCTAATTAAAAATCAAACTCTTCACATACTCATTTAACAACATAAAAATTTATCTTTAAGGTACCATCATAGAAATCCATCTTCAATATTCTTGATTACTCTTGAACCTGTTTGTCACTCACAAGTATACCATCTACTTAAGCATAATATCACCTTTTCTCAATTCTATCTAAAATTTTTTAACTTATGTCAAACCTTATATACCTTGTAATCGCCTACTCATCTTAACCAACTATACCATTAGTCTCCTCTATGGAATTTTCTAATCTAGTCCCGTGTGACTGAAAGGGGTAGTGATCCAGTCTCCATCTCTGCACAAAATCATATACGAACCAAGGCTGCATGAATCATGAAGGAGTTTAATGAAATCCCCGAGAGGAAGCTAGCCAAAAGGAAAGGAAAGAAAAATATATGGTTAGGTTCGAGGGTCGTGGTGAGGGTTATGAAGATGTTATGGGTCTAAGTAAACCAAGATAAATAAAGGATAAGCAATCAAGAATAAACACAAAGTTAAGCATTTATGGAATTTAGTAGATCACAATCATTCCTTGGGTCGGAAAGATTTGAGTCAAGATTTGGTCTCTAACCGAAGTCAGAAAGGATGGTAGTATTATGGTAGGGTTTATAGGCTAGCCATTTTGACTTGAGAGTCACATCATAAAAATAGAGTACAAGGGGACGTGTTTTAGTGGGACATGATATACCTACACGAAGGTGGGTTCGTCTAGGTCTTGTATATGAAATTTGTTGGAAGGAAAAGTCTAGTGTTGTGCTCCAATATCAACGTCACGATAGGGGACACCAAATGATCAAAATAGAAAGTGGGAGTTCATAAGATAATGATTAACGTACGAAAATAAAAAGGATTAAGTTAAGGCACGAAATAAAGATAGTTAAGGAACCTAGTAGATCAAAGTAAAATAAGTTAGGGATACGGTTTCTAGAGAGAAGACAGTATCTTAGATGGAACATGGTCAAGGGAAAGATTCTAATCATTTCTAAACAATTAGATGGTCACGATAAAAGATCTAGATTTGAGGGAAGGTCGAGATATGATCTCATGGTTTAGTAGATGACTAACTATGCTTGAGTATTTACGACTATCATGGCCATGGGTGATATATCACTAATGTGGACTACTCTATCTCATTATGGCTATCTTGGTTGCCTACCATTATAAGTCTAACTCCTTGAACTCGAGCCGTTATAAAAATTCTCGAAAAATAATCTACCATAATTTCTGTTCATTCTAAATTGTCCAACATAATCATAACTTAAAATGTAAATTTCTTTAAAAAATTACTTTTCATTATATCAAACTTGTAACAAAACTCTATAATCCTATCAGTCGTCAACTCCCTCTTTTTTTTCCACCAAAATTTAAATATCCATAATCAAGGCTTTAAACTTGAAATCTAAATAACTTTATAAATCATAGATCATATGACACAATTTAAAATTTGAATTTTTCCTTCAAAGTCGATTTCATATCCTCCAAAATATTTAAACAAAATTTTTACCATCATCTCTTCAAACTCAAAATTAAATAAACTTATAAATTGTACGACTCAATTTAAAACCTCAAGCCCTCTCAAACTAAACTTTCGTCTTCTCTAGTTGTCTACAAAATCATAAGTGAAACTCCTTAAATAATCTTGAGATAAACTTTATAATATTATAATCCAAACTTTAAAGTTAACCGTAAATCATGCGTCACAATATAAAAACTTTAAGTTATTTCTCAATCGATTTCATATCCCTAATAAATCATAACTATTTCACCATTTCAAAAAAATCATAAATCAAAAATTTGTTTTCTCGATCTAGCTATCCTCTTGTGTATACCATTTTGTAATAACAAAATAAAATTCTAACTATCCTTTGAAGGCAGTAATATGCTACTATCCAACTTGGAATTAACTAATCCTTAAGATCATATTTAATCTAGGAAAATAAATGCCTTTATGACTCAATTAAAATCTCAATGCATATTAATGGTCAATGTAACCTTCTAGCCATGTGTTCAATCTATGGGCATATACTAGGTAGTCATATTAGTAAGCACGAAACTAAGAATTTACGGTAGAAGGAGTCAAGCAAAATGCAAATCAAGGAGATCGAACGAGAGTTCGGAATTTAAAGTCAAGAAAGGATGTCAAGTAGGTGGATGAAATTCTAGACTCTAATCCTATATTGCAGGCCTGTTCGGTACAGTCATGTAACCGAAATAGCAAACTTGACCTGCATGGGCCACCACAAAAATATATAACGCCCCAGTCCCAAAATAAAAGGACTAGAACGTATCATGCCAGTTGTATACATACGAAGTACGCTCCAATGTATGGAAACCTTGTATGTATACATAAGCTGTAAAATATAGAAAGCCATGCCCAAACTAAATCTCATCCACAAATATAAAGTTTTAATGATATAATCAAATAGTTATTTGTACAAACATTGGGCGAAGACAAATCTACTACCAACTAATTTAAATAAGGAAGAATTATACAAAGAAAATGATTTGGTCGAGCGAAGGAGATGACGATCCAAGAACAACATCTCGAAGAATAGAGCGCAAGTCATGGCCTTAGTTAGAGCACCTGCAGAAAGTCACAAACACACCTGGAGAAATCACCAAGTCCTCAGAGGGACGTAACAAGATACAAGAAGAACATTCCATTATAACTGTAATGTAAACACTATAAAACTACAACACAACTGGGTACCTAACCATCTATGTGATATGCACTTTAAGGACAACGTTCTACGCAGGGGCTGTAAGGATTCACGCAAGTAATCAAGAGTGGCCATCAAGTAGCGCTCATCCGAGACACTATCGGCCGGGCAGCAAGTAGCGCTCATCCGAGTCACTATCACCCATAAATGTGTAAAAAGTAAATATAGCCCCTACGCTAGTAGCTGTCCCCTCCTCCCAATGATACTATACATGCGTCGTAACCACGATACACCAACACGTATCGTTTCCACAAGACGGTTTATATTCAATAACTGTCAAGTCTTCTAACATACATCTATTGACTGTTATTCCTATGCATGCGCACGGGTGATCAGCCAACACGCAAGTGACCACTACATGATACTCACAACTCACACACAACTCGTGATACAATCGTGACAAAGTTAATGACATGCCCTCTATTGGCGGAAGTCTCTTAACTCTAGGTCCACAAGCAAGAAGAAAAATAAATAACTGGAAATAAAAGTGCGGAAAATAATAACAGAATAATAAGATGCAAGTAAATATAAGCAGTAATTATGGCAAGGTATCTTGCCTGGTGTTACGCCTGGTGTGGTGCAATGATCCAACAAGTCCTGTTCTGTCCAATGGCCGGGGTCGATATGTGAGGGTCTGGTATTTCATGAGAAAGAGAAACACATGATCATTCGTGATCAATGATGAAGATCGAAGAGAAATTGTGAAGAACATATTCACACTATTTTTAGAAAAGTATTTCTAATAATTGATACTAGATTTTTGTTAGTAAAAAATAATTTTGGTAAATACTTGAAATCTAAAAACGTTTTTGGCAAAATTCTCTGTTTGTAAAAATAGAATAGTCATATCTTTATTTATTTGATAACTTAAAAATACTAGAATACATTTTATATTGGAAAGCTACATTTCTGGAATATTTTACTATATATTTTTAGTCAAAAAAATTTGTATAAGAAATTAAATACTGAAAAAATGATAAACCATATTTATACATATTTATAAATATTTATACATATTTATTTCTAAACCATATTAATAAAAAAAATGATATCATTAATAATAATAATAATAATAATAATAATAATGATGATAATAACAGTAATAATAATACTAATAATATTAATAATATTAATAATAATAATGATAATAATAATAATGATAATAACAGTAATAATAATACTAATAATAATATTAATAATAATAATAACGAGGTTACATAATAAAGAGTTCTGACTCTTTAGGAAAGTGAGAGAGGGAGAAAGAGAGGAAGAGGAAAGAGTTAGAGTAGTCGAGAGAGAGGGGAAGTGTGAGGGGATTCTCACCGGCGGCGGGGGCTCGTGAAGGTGGCGGCGATTGGGTTTTCCGGCCGGGACTGCCGGGCATGGTCAGGGCACCGACCGAGAGAGGCGGCAACGGGGTTTTTCAGCTGGGGCTGCCGGATCTGAGGACTGCTCGTGGTGGCGCGACAGCTCCTGATGAGGAACGGCCACGCGGGACTTCAGCGGAGGTGCGATGGTACTCTGGCACTTACTCCGAGGTGCCGTGGTGATGCTCTGCTGGGACTAGGCCAATCACGGCGGACGCACGCGGGGACGACACACGCGTGCGACGACGGTGGCTCGGGCACACTCGTACTCAGCGGCGACGGAGATGAGCTACGGAGGACGCTGAGGTCTTCAGTGGAGGTTCTCGGCAGGGGGCGACGCTCGCAGGTGGTGGACGAGGTGCTGCGACCTCGACGGAACTGGGATGCGCCAAGGTTAGGGCTTCTCCCCCCTTTTCTTTATGGATGATGGTGGGGGTGTGATGAAATTTTGGGGGCACCGTCGGTGGTGGCCGGGAAGTGTGGCCGGGATGGGTTGCTGGGGAGGCGACCGTAGGAAACGTGGCACGCTCGACTTAGATCGGGGTCGGCGTGGGAGAGCCTTACAGGGGTTCCGGTTGGGCACAGTGTCACGACCCGCACCCACTTTTTGGACGCGAGCTTGTGAGCAAGCCAGCTACGTATTGAGCGAACTTCGGCCCGACTCGAATACGTAAATGCTGTCACGGCTATGGTCTACTGCCAAATCATCGTAATGTATTCTATATCTCAAATCCACAATAAGTATACGAAACATGAATGAACACTATGAGTCATGGTCTGTAGCCCACTAGCATAAATGTTCAATAAGAATCCAAGAAGTATAACAAGAGTCTATATAATGAATCAATAAATAGGATATCGTATGATACTGAAAGAAAAGCACGATAGGATAATAATGTATATCACTGACAAATACCTGAATCTCACAAGCAATATTGTAATCATCTGAAACCCACAAGTGTCATAATCATCCGTCATCCAGAACTGCTAACTAACTCCACGCGATCACTAACCTGAAGAGATCATCAGGTCCTCAGAGGACATAGCAAGATACATAAAACACATGCCTATCTAGCAGTTTTATCATACACAAGAAAATAAATAAGAAAAAAAAGGAACACGACAAATGACTACGAATAAGAACACGAACACTAGAACAACTACGTATAAATGAACTGCCGAGTGAACAATGAACACGAGATCAACGGAAGAACCAAACCCTCGCCCCGAGTGGTCTCGCAGGTTTGAACTAATCACTAACCCTCGTCCCGAGTGTGGACTCTCTGGTTAGTTCTAATCACTAACCCTCGTCCTGAGTGTGGACTCTCTGGTTAGTTCACGGCAAGGCACCATCGTCCCGAGTGTGGACTCTCTGGTGCAAGTATAAGTCAACATCCTCGTCCCGAGTGGACTCTCTGATGCAAGTATAAGTTAACATCCTCATCCCGAGTGGACTCTCTGATGCAAGTTTAAGTCAACACCCTCGTCCCGAGTGGACTCTCTGATACAAACAGATCAAGACAAACACCTTCGTCCTGAGTGGACCCTCTGGTGCCAAGGAAACAAACACCCTCGTCCCGAGTGTGGACTCTCTGGTGCAACGGATCAACCCTCGTCCTGAGTGCACTCTCTGGTTGGGTAAAATGATAGTCAAGGATTTAACAGTTCACTACACCCACTTGTTCTATGACACAACTCAAGTAAGGTACTGGTGAGAAACTCCAAGTATGAACCACAAGACCAAACATGAACACGGCTATATGTAATAAAACCAGCTTGACAGAATATAATACGGAAAGCACATGTCTATAACAATCAAAACTGGGAAATGAAATACAATGCATATAAATAAAACTGTAGAGGAAGGCAAGGTATACTTGCCTGGAGGTTGCATGCAGATCCAACAAAAATATAGCCAACTGATAAGCCATAAAGTCCAAATCATCACAACTGTCTCCGAAAGCTGAAATAAATATTACCAATATTTTCAGAATAGTCAAATTATCTAGGATTACCTGTCCTTATTTGCCATTGATTGTCGTAGAACAGAACAGTTTTACAGGAGGACTGAACTTTGACTCACAATTACAAACTCGCTTGTACAAAAGAGAGCCTAGGAACAAAACCTAGGAAAAGCAATCTAAGTACAATTGCTTAGTTTAGATTCTGGGGGGTGACGGTAGAGGCTCGAGAAAGTGCTATCAACTCTACCTTACTCCTTAGACGATCGAACGCAACCTCAGCTCCGGTGAAGAAATGCTCTCTCTCGGCCTGGGTGTGTGTGTATCTCTCTGTCTGTGTCTATATCTATGTAAGGGAATATCACCTTACTATTTATAGAAATTTATAAGTAATGGGGTGTACAGCCACGTGGATAATTTTGAGCCACATCCTTGTAACTGTGCCTCGAGAAGTAGGCAGTTGGGGATTGGTTAAGATTGATCATGATCTATTTGTTGCACTAAATCCGAACAGTTAAGACTTGGTCAATTTTTGCCATGCGTCTCAACTGCTACTCTGTGGCGAGCCGTATGAATGATGCATCCTAGCTGAGCCGCATGAAGGACTGTCCCATAGCTGAGCCGCATAAAGAGTGTCTCATGACCGAGCCGCATGAAGGACGTCTCATGATCGAGCCGCATGAAGGATGTCTCATGACCGAGCCGCATGAAGGATGTCTCATAACCGAGCCGCATGAGAGATGATCCATGCTCGAGCCGCATGAGAGTTGTCTCATGACTGAGCCGCATGAAAGTCGCATAGGCGATCTGCATAAAGAATCTTCTTTGGAATTTGTGAACTATGCCATATATCATGATGATTTTCTCATCTTTTTAGGAGCATGTCACGTCTTGTCTTTATGTCAGAGCCATCATCTCTGTCAGAGCTGTCGCTTTTATGTTAGAGTAATTATGGTCAGCTGTTTAGGCTGATTTCGAACCGTATAAGATTCCCTGCTATTTGTGGGCCGTATGAAGCTTTCTGAGCCGCATGAAGCTCCCAGTGCTTTTGAGCCGCATAAAACTCCCCCAAGTTTTGAGCCGTATGAAGCTTCCATATTGCTTTTGGGCCGCATAGAAAATTCATGCTTCTACAAGACCCCCTTCAAAGTTTTCAATTTGTAAAATTGAAATACTTTGAATAAGAAGCATGGGTATGTCCGCATAAGCTCTTCATGCCGCATAGGCTTCTCTGGCCGCATACTGGTCTCGTGCCACGTAGGCGTCCCATTAACTGTTTTTTATTTGCTTTGATAATTTAAAGCCGTCTTTTGGATAGAATCCCAAGAGTCGGCATTAAATTTTAGATTTGCTTTTGTCACGACCCGCACCCTAGAGTTAGGGCACGAGAACGTAACAACGCCCAGCCTACGCCACAGTGTCGGCGGTAGAACGCTGTCCTAGGTCTCAATGCATCTAACAGTATAAGACTAAACAGTTTATACTCCCCGAATGGGGGTGACATAGCAGATACAGTCTCAATCACATCTACGGTAGAGCATGATAAAGATAGATAAAACATGAAATCCAAAATAAATATAGGAGATAGAAGTCTAAGTGTCTAAGATACATAAACCCCGAAATACATCTCAAAACTCAAATACAGTAATCCACAAAGTAAATACAACTCCAGACAAAATGAAATAACTATCTAAACAACCTCTACTGTGTCTCCTCTAGGCTAGCAGGCAATCCCAGGCCATCTGTAAAATTTATCAACAGGTCCAGTCAGGGCAGGAGCGAGCACAATACATCTCAACAGTTCATAGCATGTTAGAAAATATATTCATGCAGTAAAGTAAGATACAAGTACTGAAAGAAGTGCAGTATGTAAACAGAGAGAGAAAGCTGTAATAGAAATATCTACTACAAGTAAAGAGCTACCAGTGACTAGTGATTTAGAGCACAAAGTCGACATGTGAACGGCTTGATTGTACATGGCTATACTAAAGAGGCGTACATGGCTATTCTACTTTGGAATTGTTCACATGGCTATTTATACTCTCCCGTACCCCCAATTAATACACAAGGATCTGACCAGGTTATGTTATATAATGCTATGTAACAGCCCCCGAAGGGTAGTAGACCCCGAAGGTGATAGACCCCGAAGGTGATGGACCCCGAAGGTGATACATAGTAGTCCCATAAATGGGATAAGGATTCTAGGAAGACTCTACGATCATAAGAGTATATGTCGTAAGTGATCAAAGAACCAATGAAGCATATGATACGCTATGTAAGTGAAACGCACAGAACATGTAGTACCCGATGCTCCCTAAGGATAACATCTCAAGAAGGGATCCATATAGTACCAATTCGTGTGACCAACGTGACAGTACAAGTAAAGTAATCTACTGCAGGAAATAATTCTAAGCAGGATATGAAATGATCAGAGAATGTACTCGCCTCGATAACCTGAACAGCTGATAAGTATAGGGGGTCCAACTGAAGCCACAGAGTCCTATTTAAAGCAACACAGGTTACAAGGTGTCTGGCTCCTAATTAGAACAGCACAAGTCACAACATGTCCAGAAGGGTAATATAAAGTACTACAATACATTCTACATGAATCTAGGTCAAACTAGGCCAAAGTCAACCCTTGGTCAACTCTGGTCAACTGTACTAGTCAAATTAGGTCAAACTAGGTCATGTCCTAACCCACTAAGTCTTACTAGGCCTAACCAAGACTATCCTAGGAAGCACACATCAATACAAGGTTATACAAGCCAACATACACCCAACTCTATATAGCATGCAATTATTCAATACTCAAATAGGCAAGAATTCACATTGGATATATACTAGGTAATCTATTACTTTAAGCTATATATGTCTACACATATATACACATGCATATATTGGTATTCAACATTAGGTCTATAATCATGGCATTTCAAATGGTTATATAAACTTATATATTACAACACAATATGCTAACATATATATAATATACATACATAGCTAAGTTAACTATATACATAAATACTTATTTAAGAGGCTATGTGTGTGTATGTGAACATGGTAAAGGGGCAAGTGAGGGTTAAATGGGCATACATAGTGTATACATATCAAAGAATGTCAAAGTGTAAGTGAACAATGTGTCAAGTGTGATAGTGTCAACATAGTGTAAGGGGGTACATGAGGTAATATAGGATTTGTGTTAACATAGAATATTACATCTCATTAACTTGTATATTGCATACATTACATCTATTATTACATTACATTCATGCTTGCATTCATTCATCATTCATTATTCTCTTGCACCACTATATGCACCATACATTATATACTATGGAACCTACATATTCATTACAAGCCATACTTATACATGCTTACATTAGATAGGATACTTACACCTCATACATCATTTATTTAACCATTTACTCATGCTTGTATTCTCTATTTAATTACATAATGTATATATATTAACATGGGTTAAAATCAAATAGAACATTATATTACACACAAGGGTGCACAAAATGCATATGCCGAATAGTAACTCCTACTAATAATCAATACTGTATCATCTCAGCATGAATTAAAATTTAGGATTAAAGTATGTTATAGATCTGTGTTAGCTTTCCGAAACTTTAAACGGATCGCGTTTTCGTTTCCGGAAACTCCCGGAATCGCGAAAACACCGAGAACGCATTTGTCTTTCGTACAACTGACACTCAAATAATTCTCCAGAAAGTTACAGAAAGAATTAGGCCTACTAATACATGTTTTTGGAAAGCTAACTTAAATATGCTTCTTTTAAAAAAAACGGGATATTAAACCGAGCTTTGAGGTAGAAGTTATGACATTTCTAAGTTGGGGCTGAAATTAAAAACGTGGATAAAAATCATGACGGATTTAGGTAGTTTAAGACAAAAGAACACAAGTATATAACATAATATATCAAGAACTCACTCTCTACACTAATATGTATATATGAGACACTATAGAACACATCTCCAATACAAAAATATGAGATTAAACATGTAATAATTCATTCTTACATAACAACAACACATAGTGTGTCCAAATTTGAGATTTTCCCACATGGACACAACCACAACACAAAGGACACTCCTATGACCTCCAAATGGACATAAAATGGACACAAATGGAGATACAACTATGGGGTCATTCCTATGGGTTCAAAATAGACCTATATGCATGAGGAAATGAAAAGGAGAAGGGATTTATACCCCCGGTAGATCGAATCGAAGAAAAGTCTTCCCGGAGCGACATCGACACGTAGAGATTCCAAAAGGACACGAACGAGCTCCGAATCCTCCCAAACTTGGGTAGCTTCCTCCTTGGCTAGAATGGAGAAGGAAAGAAGAAGATTTGGTGGTGAAATGGAATAATTTGGTGGAGAAATTGCTAGGGATTGCTCTCTAGGAATTTGGGGAAGAACAAGAGAGAGAAAAATAGATGGATAATGACAAATGGGAGGCTCAACCCTATCGTTATTGTGGCTGGCCATAAAGGTGGTTTTGTCCTATTAGGAAAAGTCCAAAAGCCCCTTTTCTAGTCTATTTACTAATACATTGGTAAGGGGTTAAGTCGGGGGTAGTTTGGTCAATCCTAAAACACTAATCCATATTAATACTAACCAAAATAATTAGTCTAGTCACTAACTAAAATTAATATTATGTGGACTAAAATTAATATTATGTGGGCCATGCCTAACTAGTGTGTGGGCCCGCTAGAGTCAAAACTACCCCGGGTCCCCGATACAAGTCGGAATGAGTTGAAATTCGAACCCGACTCAAATAACCCCAAAATATTACAATAAATAAATAAATAATTCCAAAATAATTTAAAAATGAAAAATGACAAAAATACCCCTATTTTTGGAAACTGAGGGTGACAAATCTATCCACCTTAAAAAAATTTCGTCCTCGAAATTAAAACAAAGCAATCACAGGAAACACATGCAGAAAACAATCTCAATCAAATACTTTTCAAAAAAAAAATCAGCAATAAAAAAAATCTCATTGAGGCACATCAAACATTTATAAATAAAAACTGATACGTATCCGATACGGACACAAAACCATAACGCCTATCAAAGGTCAAAATTAACAATCACCAACGCAATAAATATCAAAATAATTCAAGGAGGTCTAATGCAAAATATCCTTAGGCCAAAAATGATATTAAAATATCCTAATCACATGGTTAGGCTCTAGGTCAAACAGTCTCTAGGGTTTCACTAGCAAAACATCAAAATTACAAGTCAAAATTTTAAATAGTTTTAAAATGATTTAAAAAATTACCAAAATTATATCATGATTTAAATGTCAAATCAATAAATGATTAAAATTACAAAATTTCAAAATTATTCTCATTTTAGAAAATTGGGTGTTACAAGTCTACCCACCTTAGAAAAATTTTATCCTCGAAATTAAAATGTCCATACTCCCTCTAGGTCAAACCCCCACAAATCAAAGTCCCAGATTAAAACAAATCATGTGATCAAAAGGATGACATACAGGGTCATTGCATACGGTGGTAGTGAAAGTCTTATCTAGGTATACTAGTCATGCTAAACCAAGACGGTCATAGGGTTTCAAACACACAAGAAATCTAGAGTGCTAAACTGGAAAAGATACATAAATAACAAATCATCAAAACTGTAAGACAGTCTACCATCCTATGTGAAAGCTGGTACTCAAAAAAAATATATAAAAATAAGAAAGGTAACTTCCAATAATCTAAAAGGGTACAGAAAAATCAATTTCAAAGTTAAAGAATTGAAAGTCACTTGCATTGAAATCCAATCACAATATATATATAGAGAGCGTTAGAGAGGGAAAAGCTGGCATTATGTAATGTTATATGGTTTGTGTGTGTATGGGTGTATGTAAACAGGTTAATATGGTAAGATAGTAGGCATATGTGTAGACGAAATATACATAAAATTGTATATGAGAAATTGGGTTTCAAAACAACGGCTATCAAGTTACACTAATCATGGCATATTGGTTAAACAATCTACAATACGCAACTTATTTACTCATAACATGCATGGCTAACCTTATACATATATATATAAAGAGGGTGTGTGTGTGTCCTTGTACAGGGTTATAGCCTAGTATTGAAAGGTTAAACCCAGTTTTAGTTCAGTATTTACATGCAAAGTCTGAAAATAAGCTAACATTTAAAATAGTAAAATATTAACATAATACAGTCTCAGATTTTAGGGTTTTGAAACATCGCAACCCATCTCAATGGTCCTAATACATCCTAACATTATAGAAATGAAACCCTAACGTACTATCCATATATTTATCTATGCACACAGTTCAATATTACATGTTAAATCTGAAATTTAACTAAACATGGAAATCAATGTAAAAATGTTAACATGTAACTAGTTTTCAGGGTTTTGGAGAAATTTGAACATTAAAAAATAACTCAATGTTTATCACAACTAACATGTAAGAATATGAAACATAAATTTATATCCCTACTTCCCATAAGGTATATAGCTCAAATAGTACATTTAAGAAATAAAACAGCAATTTGAACTAACATTTGGAATCCCGTATCAAGGGTTAACATGCACACAGTCTCAGATTTTACAAATTTAAACACAAAACTCAACCAAAATTTTGAATTGAAACCCCACGTATAACATACATGTGCAGTGATTTAAACATAACTAGTAATATAAAATTTATATTTAAATTACGAATTTAAACATGGAAAAGCAGAGAACCAGAAATATTAGGGTTTTGACAATTTAAACATCAACAACATATTAATATGTATTTAGATAGGTGGAAAAATCAAGTGTAGCATGCATACGTGTTAGGCAATGTGTATGCTATATATATTCATATACATATTCTCATGTCCTAATATAAAAAAAATTATTTCTACGTTAAGACTAACATTTAGATTCCTACCAAGATTGCAAGCAGGTGATTGACGTAATCAAGGCAGTTTTATTATTATTATTTAATACAAGAATAATAGCAAGGAAGAAATAACGATAAAATCTGTTTTGCTTATCTATTTAAAGAAGAACCATTTTGAAATCCAGAGCTAAATTATCAAATCCAAGATAAAGTTTAGCAAAATTATCGATTCATTGCATTAAGAAGAAACTCATAGCAAGAAGTTACGCAAAGGTTTATAAAAACAGGCAAACCTACTCTTAAGTTAAATAATGAGAAGCAAACAAAACAAAACAATTAATAATTAAAAAAAATTTTGAAGGACAGAAACAAAAGTAGAGAAAACATGTTTCGAAAACATTTAAGGTACAATCTGATAATCATATGCGTCTGTCCAAAATCATGGTACACTAAATCCTTGCCATACTAGTAAGCAAGGCTACGATAATCACAGAGTCCTTGACTTATGCACATACCTCTAGAATCGTGGTATTTAACATTTTCGCGGTGCCGCTAGCTTGGCTGCGAAAACCTTAAATTCCTACACCCGAAAAATATATCCAGGGTCAGACTATATGTCCTCACCATGCTGGCTAATGTGACTATAGAAGACTAGATTCCATAACATAGATGACCTAGCCCATATAATTTCATCTTGTCAAAAAAAATTAAATTAAATCAACAATGAATACCCATAAATTAAATCAAATTTATCAACGAACTTCAAAATTTAAAATGAACAAAAATCCATCAAAATACAACTCGGATGCAACAGCTATCATCAAGATTCAAAATTCGACAATCATTCATCAAAATCAATGAATACAACTCAAATTCAACCATAATCCATCAAAATCAAATTTAACAACAGTAAGTAAAAATAAATCAAATCAAGGGAAAAAAGAGTTCTCAAATCGAAGTTAAAATAAGATTCTCAAGGGTCGTCCCGGGAATCTCTCAAGGGTCCTAACTGTGATTGAGTACCTTCAAAAATATATTCTATTCCTACTGCAAGCTGTAGTGGTACTCTAGCTCGAATACCATTACACAAACTCGACCTGCATGGGCCACCACTAAAAACGTGTTACGACCCGCACCCTAGAGTTAGGGCACGAGAACGTAACAACGCCCAGCCTACGCCGCAGTATCGGCGGTAGAACGCTGTCCTAGGTCTCAATGCATCTAACAGTATAAGACTAAACAGTTTAGACTCCCCGAATGGGGGTGACATAGCAGATACAGTCTCAATCACATCTACGATAGAGCATGATAAAGATAGATAAAACATGAAATCCAAAAAAAATATAGGAGATAGAAGTCTAAGTATCTAAGATACATAAACCCCGAAATATATCTCAAAACTCAAATACAGTAATCCACAAAGTAAATACAACTCTAGACAAAATGAAATAACTATCTAAACAACCTCTACTGTGTCTCCTCTAGGCTAGCAGGCAATCCCAGGCCATCTGTAAAATTTATCAACAGGTCCAGTCAGGACAGGAGCGAGCACAATACATCTCAACAGTTCATAGCAGGTTAAAAAATATATTCATGCAGTAAAGTAAGATACAAGTACTGAAAGAAGTACAGTATGTAAACAGAGAGAGAAAGCTGTAATAGAAATATCTACTATAAGTAAAGAGCTACCAGTGACTAGTAATTTAGAGCACAAAGTCGACATGTGAACGGCTTGATTGTACATGGCTATACTAAAGAGGCGTACATGGCTATTCTACTTTAGAATTGTTCACATGGCTATTTATACTCTCCCGTACCCCCAATTAATACACAAGGATTCGACCAGGTTATGTTATATGATGCTATGTAATAGACCCCGAAGGGTAGTAGACCCCGAAGGTGATAGACCCCGAAGGTGATAGACCCCGAAGGTGATACATAGTAGTCCTATAAATGGGATAAGGATTCTAGGAAGACTCTACGATCATAAAAGTATATGTCGTAAGTGATCAAAGAACCAATGAAGTATATGATACGCCATGTAAGTAAAACGCACAGAACATGTAGTACCCGATGCTCCCTAAGGATAACATCTCAAGAAGGGATCCATATAGTACCAATCCGTGTGACCAACGTGACAGTACAAGTAAAGTAATCTACTGCAAGAAATAATTCTAAGAAGGATATGAAATGATCAAAGAATGTACTCGCCCCGATAACCTGAATAGCTGATAAATATAGGGGGTCCAACTGAAGCCACAGAGTCCTATTTAAAGCAAAATATGTTACAAGGTGTCTGGCTCCTAATTAGAACAACACAAGTCACAACATGTCCAGAAGGTTAATATAAAGTACTATAATGCATTCTACATGAATCTAGGTCAAACTAGGCCAAAGTCAACCCTTGGTCAACTCTGGTCAACTGCACTAGTCAAATTAGGTCAAACTAGGTCATGTCCTAACCCAGTAAGTCTTACTAGGCCTAACCAAGACTATCCTAGCAAGCACACATCAATACAAGGCTATACAAGCCAACATACACCCAACTCTATATAGCATGCAATTATTCAATACTCAAATAGGCAAGAATTCACATTGGATATACACTAGGTAATCTATTACTTTAAGCTATATATGTCTACACATATATACACATGCATATATTGGTATTCAACATTAGGTCTATAATCATGGCATTTTAAATGGTTATATAAACTTATATATTACAACACAATATGCTAAAATATATATAATATACATACATAGCTAAGTTAACTATATACATAAATACTTATTTAAGAGGCTATGTGTGTGTATGTGAACATGGCAAAGGGGCAAGTGAGGGTTAAATGGGCATACATAGTGTATACATATCAAAGAGTGTCAAAGTGTAAGTGAACAATGTGTCAAGTGTGATAGTGTCAACATAGTGTAAGGGGGTACATGAGGTAATATAGGATTTGTGTTAACATAGAACATTACATCTCATTAACTTATATATTGCATACATTACATCTATTATTACATTACATTCATGCTTGCATTCATTCATCATTCATTATTCTCTTGCACCACTATATGCACCATATATTACATACTATGGAACCTACATATTCATTTCAAGCCATACTTATGCATGCTTACATTAGATAGGATACTTATACCTCATATATCATTTATTTAACCATTTACTCATGCTTGTATTCTCTATTTAATTACATAATGTATATATATTAACATGGTTAAAATCAAATAGAACATTATATTACACACAAGGGTGCACAAAATGCATATGCCGAATAGTAACTCCTACTAATAATCAATACTGCACCATCTCAACATGAATTAAAATTTAGGATTAAAGTATGTTATAGATCTATGTGTTAGCTTTCCGAAACTTTAAACGGATCGCGTTTTCGTTTCCGGAAACTCCCGAAATCGCGAAAACACCGAGAACGCGTTTGTCTTTCGTACAGCTGACACTCAAATAATTCTCCAGAAAGTTACAGAAAGAATTAGGCCGATTAATACATGTTTTTGGAAAGCTAACTTCAATACACTTCTTCTAAAAAAAACGGGAGATTAAACCGAGCTTTGAGCTAGAAGTTATGACATTTCTAAGTTGGGGCTGAAATTAAAAACGTGGATAAAAATCATGACGGATTTAGGTAGTTTGAGACAAAAGAACACAAGTATATAACATATTATATCAAGAACTCACTCTCTACACTAATATGTATATATGAGACACTATAGAACACATCTCCAATACAAAAATATGAGATTAAACATGTAATAATTCATTCATACATAACAACAACACATAGTGTGTCCAAATTTGGGATTTTCCCACATGGACACAACCACAACACAAAGGACACTCCTATGACCTCCAAATGGACACAAAATGGACACAAATGGAGATACAACTATGGGGTCATTCCTATGGGTTTAAAATAGACCTATATGCATGAGGAAATGAAAAGGAGAAGGGATTTATACCTCCCGGTAGATCGAATCAAAGAAAAGCCTTCCCGGAGCGACATCGACACGTAGAGATTCCAAAAGGACACAAACGAGCTCCGAATCCTCCCAAACTTGGGTAGCTTCCTCCTTGGCTAGAATGGAGAAGGAAAGAAGAAGATTTGGTGGTGAAATGAAATGATTTGGTGAAGAAATTGCTAGGGATTGCTCCCTAGGAATTTGGGGAAGAACAAGAGAGAAAAAAATAGATGAAAAATGACAAATGGGAGGCTCAACCCTATCCTTATTGTGGCTGGCCATAAAGGTGGTTTTGTCCTATTAGGAAAAGTCCAAAAGCCCATTTTCTAGTCTATTTACTAATACATTGGTAAGGGGTTAAGTCAGGGGTAGTTTGGTCAATCCTAAAACACTAATCCATATTAATACTAACCAAAATAATTAGTCTAGTCACTAACTAAAATTAATATCATGTGGACTAAAATTAATATTATGTGGGCCATGCCTAACTAGTGTGTGGGCCTGCTAGTATCAAAACTACCCCGGGTCCCCGATATAAGTCGGAATGAGTTGAAATTCGAACCCGACTCAAATAACCCCAAAATATTACAATAAATAAATAAATAATTCCAAAATAATTTAAAAATGAAAAATGATAAAAATACCCCTGTTTTTGGAAACTGGGGGTGACAGCTTTGATGATTCGGAGCGGTCTTTTGCATGAAAGGGGATAGAATCCCAAGAGTCGCCTTTATCTTTTTGGCGGCACGAAACCCGAAGCGTTGTCAATCGGTTTACACGCCTCTGTCAGCCTATAAATATGAGTAGTTTTTGAGGAGAGAGGTTCCTTCTTTCCTTCTTCCAATTTTTTATTGCCCTAGTCGCCGTCTTCTCTTCTTTCGATCATCCATGGGTCCCAAGGCTTCTTCCAGTACTGCAGCGAAGGGCAAAGGACTTGTCTCCTCGTCGAACACGACAAGTTTGATTCACCCCGACGTTCATCCTCCTATTAATGGTAAGAGCGTTTGGGAAAAAACTGCATGAATCCAAACCCTAACCACAATGGCTATGTCGTATGTTTTATATGCGGGCCTTTCTCTGTTATGCCTCGGCATAGTTAATGCTCTTTTTTTCTTCACTGAACTGTTCAAGTTCTGTATGATGAATCCGTATAAGCTGTGCCGAATGGGCCGCATGAACGTCTCATGACTGAGCCGCATAGGATATGCTTCATGTCCGAGCCGCATGAGAGATGTCTCATGACTAAGCCGCATGAGAGATGCTTCACGGCCGAGCCGCATGAAAGATATCTCATGACTGAGCTGCATGAAAGATGTCTCATGACTGTGCCGTATGAGAGATGCTTCATGACCGAGCCGCATGAGAGTTGCTTCATGACCGAGTCGCATGAGAGTTGCTTCATGGCCGAGCCGTATGAGAGTTGCTTCATGACCGAGCCGTATGAGAGTTGCTTCATGGCCAAGCCACATGAGAAACATCTCATAACCGCATAAGCACCTTATGTACAGGGCCGCATGAAGACCCACCTAACAGAGACGCATAAGCTCAGAAAACATTAAGTAGTTTTCTCTGGCTATCTTCTGACTTCTTTCTTTTTTCCTTTTCAGTGAAGTTGCCGATCAATCCTTTGGGGGAGCTTTTGGTAGGTCAAGCTCAATCTGCTGTGGGTGCAAGATTCGACCATGTGGTCGATTATGTGTCAGCCTAAATCACTAAAGATCAACTTGAGGAGAGGCTGAGGGATATCAGAAACCAATCCTTCTTCTTTCTCTCGGGCATGATGAACTCGGGGAAATTAGGGGGCACACATCTGAAACCCGCATTCCTCTTTGGGGATGCCCTAACTGTAAAGAACTCCAGCGTTCTAGATTTATCTGAAAGTTAGAGTTTTTCTTCCAATGGGATGGCGATCCACATTCCTCAGATGGAGCGTCACTTTCCGCTGTCTTGTTTCAATATGTTGCCGATTGACAAAAAAATGGCGGACTCCCTAACCCTGAGCCAGCAGGGGATGTTCGTGGGTGATATTCACTATAATAAAACATCAAGGTCGATAGTTGCAAGCAAAATATAGATCAGCCGCTCTGTGATAGGGTTGGCCCCAGGTAGTTTCATAAATGTGCAAGGTCCCAACTTCCGGTTCCCCCAAGCTGACACTTTTATGAACCAGATTGCTAAAAAGGGGTCATACCCCACTGGTCGGCTGTCGCTGCTGAACTGGATGAACCCCACCCCTTCATGGATCAACTTGACCTCGTGGATGTTGCGGACATACAAGGATCTCCTGCTCGAGATTTGTCTTTATCATGCCATACGGGACACTTATTATGGTCTGTCCATAAACAAGAAGCTGTTCATGGCTCTTCTTGAGATGTACAACCGTCGTACGGGAACCTTCTTTACACCTGGAGGGGAAATAGGACTCACTCTCCATGAGGTGCGTGATGTCTCTAAGCTACCCTGGGGAGATGAAGTTTTTGAAGCGTATACCCCAACGAATGAAGAATTCGAAGAATTGGAGCGATGGTTCCCAGGCTTTATGGCTGTTTACCGGGAACTACTATGTCACCATAGTACGTGCCAGCAGATGCCAAAGAAGAAGAATGATAGCTCGGAAGGGTTCCTCACACCAAGACCTGGCTCAGCTACCTTTTTGAGCTAGACGTCTCAGGCCGGGTTTTCTCCCGAAGTCCTCGAACCCGGGAGGAGGTGCAGAACCAGGTGTCGACTGCCAAGAGGGTAAAAACCACGGGTGACAGATTTGGGAGCCAATCTGACTCCTTTAGTTACTTTTATCAAGATACCCAAAAGATGTCTGATAAGGCTCTCATGGCAGGATTTCTGATGGTATGGCTGCGGAACTGTGTACTTTCAGGAGGGGCTGGTGCTATTGAGAGAATCAGCTATAACCTGATCCTTCCTGCGGTGAAGCTAGTCTTTGGGGCCAGACTAACTTTACTCCCCTCCATGGTATGTAGTATATATCATGGCCTCCGCGCCTTCTCGTCCAAAGTCATCGCTCGCGATACGACAAAGGATTTTGAACGAATCGAGCTACCCTACCATTATCTGATGGGGTGGCTATTGATGTATTACCAGTCTTTGATGAGGCCTGGCCCAGAGGATGACGTGACTGCTGATGATGCCTTTATCTTCCAGTACCGTCGTATGCCCTGGGAGTACACTACCATGCCAGTCTGTCGGATGGCACTGGCACGAGTGGACAGATACTCCTTTTTTATGTCTGTTCCTCATTTTAGTGATGAAGAAGTAAGAGATGTGCATCTTGATGGTGCTGTGTCTCCCAAATTCTTGCCCGAGAAGATACTCCTCTGGTTGCAGAACATCCGTCCTGCACATCTGGTGTATCGCAACCGTAACTACGTCTTTTTGGAGCCTTACTTACCCGGCCGATTCTCTCGGTAATTTGGGTACAGTCAAATGTTTTTGGACAATCCCAGCTCCTGTCTGGGTTTTGAGGGTAGCGTTCTTGACGGCATCCGGGCTTGGCACTACTATAGCGCAGTTCACACCCGTGCCACCTTCTCCATTCCCGATGCTAACGAGTCGGGACATATTTTATACATAGCAGCCTTGTACCATGTTATGGTGAATAAGCCCCCAAAAGATTTTGACCCAAGTACCAGCTTTATTGTTGGTACTAGCTTGGAGGAGAAGCCAAGGACCAAGAAGGTGAGGACAGTTGATGTGTCTGACTCAGAGTCTATCAACGTGGACGAAGAGGATGACCCTGATAACTTGTCTCTTCCTCCTGCAGATGATTTGGTGGCAGATCAGCCCCCTGTTGTGCCTAGTCTTTCACGAAAATAAAGCAGGCGTAAATCCTCTGTCGACGACATAACTTACTCCCGAAAATAGGCCGCGGACAAGCCTCGCAGGACGAGCATTAGGGAGAGAAGTGAGGACGCTGAAGCCATTTCGGAGGTGAATCGAGTTACGACCATCTTTTTAGTTCTTCTTTTTTCTAAAATATAAACTGATAATTTTCCATTTCTTTATAGGCGTCATGAGAAGTGAACTCCTCAGAGCTGGCTACCGCCTCTGAGGTTGACTCGGCCATAGCCGCCTTAATTAGTGCTATGACTGCCGAGCTAACTTCTACTATGGTCGTCCCGACGACGGTTGAGGTTCCTTCTACTGCTGACATCTCAACCCGGGGCGATATAGGCTCTACTGAACCAGTCCCCGAGGTTGCTGAACCTCAGCCGGTTGATATCGACCCAGTTGTACCCACCTTCGGGGCAGCTGGGGCAGAGGAGGCGGCTGCAAGTGGCTCAGATGTTGCCGCTGAGGAGGATACGGTGGCTGTGAGTGAGCCTCAGCTTCAACAATCCTCCCCTGGTAAGCTATGTCATGTCTTGACTAGTGAGGAGGTTTATTTGCTCTATCTTTATATCCTTCGGGTTAAGTTGATCGATGGTTGCTCCGGACATACAGGTCCTACTCCTTTGATGTCGACGACGGACATCATCGGAGGAGAAGTCACCAGAGGGGATCCGGTAGAAGGAAGTATGCCTCCTCCTCCTCCAACTACTATCAAGGGACCTCTTGCCGGGTCGAGTTTAGGAGGAGACGTAGTGGAACTGCCGGGGCGGGAAGAAATGGTCCCTGTCCCCTTCTCGATTAACGTAACTCTATCACTAGAGGTTGATCTTTCTGTACTGCCCAGTCTTCGAATCCTTCGGGCTGCGGAAGAGGAGATGACTTCTATTCAGGCGTCCTATCGCTCTGAACTTGTATCCTTAGTAATAGGGGCATCAAGTTCTGGTGCATCTTCTTTACAACCGTCTTCAACTCTGCCAGCTACCCTTCCTTTGACACCGTCTTCTTCGGAAGTTCGGGATGAATCGTCGAAAGACGTGATTGATAGTTTCTACCGCCATCTGAAATGAGGGGTGAAGCTGTCCTGGAGAGAGGGGCATCTTTTGTATTGGCTCGTCAATGTGCCCACAGTCAGATTGAACTCCTCAGAACACTCCTCGGCGGGGCAGGGATGGTCGAGCTGTTGGAGCCCAAATTAGTAGAAGCTGATCAGCTCGTGGCTTAGTTTCAAGGACTGCGGCAAGTCGATATGTCTTTAGCAATAGATCAGGAGCGCGCCTTCCTTATAACAGCCATAGTAAAGGTAAGGACGGTACGAGATACTTCCAAGCCTACTCTAGTGAAGGACTTTCATGATCTGTCTCTGAAGTACGATCAACTAAGCCACAGAGGAGAGGACTGTATCGTTCGGGAAGAGGCCGCTTCTCGTGGTATAGCCGATACCAATAAGAAGATCCTTCAGCTTCAGAGGAAATTGGCTTCTTTAGAATCTGAGCTCCAGGCTTCCCGCAAAGATAAGGAGCTAATTTTCCGGGAGACCGACCAGGTCACCCGAACCTCTACTACCTTGGAACGTGCATTGAAGAAACTTGAAGACGGTTGTTAGGCACATGCGCATCTGGAGGATGCAGAAAAGTTGACTCAAGAGGCTGAGCATCGGGCCATACTGAGGATTGAGCGGTCGACGACCAAGCTGAAGGACCGTCTCAGAGAATTGTGCGTCGCCGAGCCGTGACCGAATTTTTCTCTTATTTATTATTATGTCCCTCCATTTTTATAAACAGGGACGTGGTCCCAAGACAATGTCGCACTTTTGATTTTAAAATGAATGAGTATTTTACTCCATCCTTTATTTGTGGTATCTATTCTGTTCGTATAATACTTTTGGTGTTATGGTACTTGCCCCACTGGGGAACTTTCTGTGGACCTATTACCGTTGGCATACCTTGTGTGAAACCCGTAATTTTCAGTTAATTAATTGAATAATTTAATTAGCTAAATATTATTATAAATCATTATTAGTTGTTAATTTAGGAAAATTATATTTTAGAATTTTTTTATTATTTCTAGAATTTTTAGTTGGACCTAACCCGTCCCGGACCTGTTTCTGAACCCAAGTTCGAATCCGAGCCAATCTCGATTTTCGAAATCATTAATTGAAGTATTATTTGATATAATATGATAATTTTTCATAAAGAAAAGAAAACTTAATATATTTCTTTTAAAATTTTCTTTAAACTCTTAAACTCTCTCTTTCCATTTATTCAATCAGCAAAACAAATATACTCTTTCATTAATCTATTATTCTCATTAAACCATCAGTTAAGAAAAGCTGTTCTTTTCCTTTTCGAACGGCCGCTCGGCCGAGCCCCTCTCCATTCCTCTTTCCGAACGTCCGAGTCTCCTCGGCTCCCGAAATCGTCGGCCAACCCCATCCTCTTTCCCTATAAAAACCCTCTCAAACCCCCTTCATCATCCCCACACTCCTTTCTCCCAACCCAAAACTCACTCCCTAAGCCCTAGCCGTTCGGGCCGAGCACAGCCCCATCGACGCAGCGTCTTCCACCGTCGAACCTCTCGGCAGACTCATCTCCGCCCTTCGACGAGTTAGCGGCCCCTGCCGCTGTGCTTTCCCGAGCCACCCGCGGCCGAACCCGAACGCCGGCTCCCCGTCGACATCCCAAGCGGCAAGCCCGAGCCCCGGCGCTTATGCACGCTGCCGTGAGCATCTCCCTGTGCGCTGTCGTTCCCGTGACCCGATTTGCTGTCCAGATCTGTGTTTTCCGAGGCACGTTTCGCTGTCCGCGTGTTCTGGATTTTTCCCTAGATTATCCCGCGGCTCCCCGACCAACGGATATTGGGTAATTTCTGATAATCTCAGTAGTTCGTCCCTCCCGAGTCGATGATGATTTTGGTTCCCCGATCCCGTTGCGGGATTCGGTTTAGATGAGTTCGATTTTGAAAAATTTCCGAAGTCCTCTTTGGTTGTGCTGTGGTTGGAGAATTTACGTTCTGTTGGTTAGTTTCGGAATTTCCAAAACTATTATGTTTCTGTGGTTTTTGTTCCTGTGGCTTCTCGAAAAATTTCGAGTTATGTTTCGAAAATATTTTGGAGATTGGTTTTGTGATATTTTTCGGATTTCTGAGTAACTTCGGTTTTCCGAATACCGGAAACATGTTGTGGATATTATTTTTCGGGTTTTAAATATTAATGGTGGAAATGAATTTATGGGTTATTTCCCTGGTTTGGGATATTATTTGTGTGGTTGGCACAATTTCCCAGTGTTGGGTTATTCCAAATATAGAGGAAATGCTGCCCAATTTTCGTAAAACTATATATATATATATATGATTTTCAAAACTGGTTTATTAAATGGATTTTTCGGGCGACGACCTTATTGGTCAATGGGCTCTTAGCGAAATGCAAAAGAAACCGGCATTGTTTCGGACGTTGAGGCATTAGCTAGTACGCGACGTAATACTTTAGACCAAGTCTGAGACCTATTTTATATTATATTTAATAATAATTTATTATTTAGAACTAGTTACTGGCCAAATCATATTTTTGTGCAGGGCCTCGGCCTGCTAAATGGATCGCTTCCCGGCGTTCAGGGTTCATCAGTATATTTATTCTATTCCATTCATTTATGTAAATAATTGTAAGGGCATAAGCCCAACTTTTATTTCTTTTATGTGGTTCTGTAATAATGTAGAGTAGTTTTTATTTCCTGATTTATTGGTTTGACGTAAACACGTAAAATAATAAATAACTAATTATTTTATAGAAATTAATGTTATTTTTCTCACATTAAATAACTAGGAAAAATTTCAAGTTTGTTATTTAAACAAATTCACGTTATTCTTATTTAAAGAAAAACATTAGTTTTATATATAATATTACAAAATACTAAGTTTTGCCAAATAATCAGAAAATACAATTTTTCAATAAATGTTAAATGGATTTTTTCTTCGTAAATTAATAACTAATAAATCACATCGATAAACGTGTTTTGGTAAAATTGTAAATAACATAAAACTGGATTAGGACCAATTCTAGAGATTGTAACTAGCACACCTAGATATGGTTTCCTCTCTAATACTAAGTCAGGATTCTCAATGTAGGATTTCGAAGACGAGTCTGATTGTCTATCTTGGAACCAACTCTTCAACCAGTCATAAACAAAGGCAAGTACAGTTGTGTTTATTTTTAATTTAGTTAATAATAGTAATATTGCAAGATTAAACCACATTGCTACACAGAACTCTCTCCGAGAGTATTGATTGTTATTGATTGTGGGATTGGGGGAGTAGTGTAGTGTATTATGACCAATACCCCTCATATTGCATATTGATTGTGCGAGCTTACCCCTCTTACACACGAAGATAAGCCGTATCGTATCACTTGGATACAATTGTACAACCCAAGCCGGTCATAAGCATTACATACTCAAATCACATTGTTTTCAATTGTGGAAAAATTGTTGAAAAATATTGTTCAAGTTTTTCAACTGTTTAAACTACAAATTTCTAATTATTAGTTAAATTGTTAATTTTTCATAATTGTACTTTGCTCATTTCCTGACTGGATCCCCTACCGCCAATAGGTTCTTTTGATGAAGCTGAGCTATTGATAAATAGCTACTACGACCCGGTGCTTTATCCAGCATTGCTGCCAGAGTCCCATTAGGAGGACGATGATTCTGTGGCTGATAAGCCTACCCTCTAGAGGATGATTTCTTTTAGTTTTGATGTTGAATAAAAAGACAGTTTTATTTTATCAGTTGTATTAGTTGAATATTTTGGTTGGACAAGTTTATTTTAAATATTCGAATTTCAGATGTTGTGACAAAATAGATTATGTTATTATGATTACCTGCATTTGGATACAGCTTACTGCCGCCGTCTCACAACGGTGCAGGCTGGGCATGATCGGATTCGACCCGACAATTTGGGACCGGGTCGTGACATGTTTTTAGTGGTGGCCCATGCAGGTCTGATCAACAACTTAGGAAAACATATCTAGAAGTATTTAGAACACTAGAACATTAATTTGTCACAACATAGGACCGATATATATTATAAATAAATATTTTTGTTTGTTATAGAATGGTAGGCTACCTTGCTTATGTTTTGCAATCCTAAACCTTCCAGAGTATGGCCACCAATCCTGCTAGCGACGGGATGTCATCACCCAATCACACCCCACCTCCTCAACTGAGTCCGGATCCTACACCCCGGCTGCTGACCGATCGTCCCCATAATGTACCACCCTGTGGATTTTATACTACTACTCAAGTGTTAGATCCTACATCTTCCCAAACTGAACAGCAAGCTCCTACGGTGGTGCCCGATCCAGCTGCCCCACCAGTGCCCGTGGATCCCACCGACCTCGTAGGCCTGCTACGAGGAGTGCTTGAGGCACAGAGAACTCAAGCTGAAGCTCATCGCGAACAGACGGCGATTATGAGAGAAGGCATGGAGAATGCCCACAATATGGCTATGGCTGCACTGGAGAGAGGAGAAGCAGCCAAATCTGAACCAAGGTCGGCTAAAGTCGGAGATATCGAGAAATTCAAGAAGCTGGGCCCTCGACCTTTCAAAGGAACCGAGGAAATCATTTATGCTGACGAATGGCTCGACAGCATGGAGCGTCTCCTCAGCGTTGCTCGACTTCCTGATGACCTTCAAGTGGAAGCTGTGGGACTCCAGCTGTTAGATATAGCCAGTACCTGGTATCAGAATGAACCCCGACTCCAGGACAGGCAACTTGACTGGAACACCTTTAAGAGGTTGTTCCGCAGGAAGTTCTTTCCAACATCAGAGTTGCGGGAGATGGAAAAACAGTTCTAGAATCTGAAGTAAGGGAACATGACTGTTGGAGAATATACGGCCGAGTTTGGACAACTTAGTCCCTTTGCCAAGAACTTGGTTGCTGATCCCGCCGATCGTGCTGAAAGATTCAGGTATGGACTGAGGGAAGAGATTCGCACTCCTGTGATCGTAGGTGGTGCCAAGACGTATGAGAGGATCCTAATACGAGCTCAGGATATAGAGAAGAGTCAGCATGCTCGTTCAAAGAGGGAGTATTCTGGAACTAGCAACTTCCAGAATAACCAGAAGAGGCCCAACCATAAAAATAACAACAGGCCTTCTCACCACCACCAGCAGCACCATCAGGCGAGGACCAATGACAGAGCGCCTCAGAAGCAGATTCATGTCTGCAATTTCTACAAGAGGCCAGGACATCAGTCGAACATCTGCAGGAAGAGGCTAGGACACTGCCTAGTCTGTGGGTCTGCCACCCACCAAGTGAAGGACTGCCTCACGGCATTCAACCGAACTGGAACAACATCGCAGAAGGCTCCCCTACCCACTCAGTAACAACAGTTTGGGCAGCATCAACAGAAGACTAGACGAGCTTTTGCCCTAACAGCAGATGAGCAAGTGCCAGAACAGGAACCCACTGCTGATGTCATCGCAGGTTTCATTTATGTGCATTCACAACCTGCTTTAACATTATTTGATTCGGGTGCATCACATAGTTTCATATCAACAAAGTTCATCTCTGCACACCACCTAGTTATGGGATTTAGCAAGAAGATATATAGAGTTATGACTGGCGGTGAACCCATACCCATCACTGAGACCTGTAACTGCCCTATAACAATATCTGGACATAACTTCTTAGTACCCTTACTTGTGATGCCCTTACCTAACTATGATGTAGTCCTAGGAATTGACTGGTTAAGTAAGCATCATGCGCTGATAGATTGTCACAGAGGATGTGTAGTCTTCAGCCCACCAGGAGAGCCGAAGTTTGAAACCTTTCGAGCTCTGGAAGATATGGAGGGTATTACTTACTCCTCTATCACCGAAGAACCTTGACCTCCACACCCTATCATAGCAGAATTTATGGACGTCTTCCCTGATAGTCTTCCAGGATCACCCCCAGATCGAGATATAGAATTCACCATCGACCTAGTTCCCGGCTCTACCCCTATTTCTCGGGGATGCTACAGAGTCAACCCTAAGGAGGCCAAGGAAATGAAGGACCAGATCAATGAGATGAAGGCCCTTGGATTTATCAGAGAAGAAGCCTCACCCTGGGGAGCACCTGTCTTGTTCGTGCCCAAGAAGGACGGGACTGTGCGGATGTGCATCGACTACCGGGCGCTGAACAACATCACCATCAAGAACAAGTACCCTTTGCCCCGGATCGATGACCTGTTTGATCAACTCAGTGGAGCCAAGGTGTTTTCGAAGATAGACCTTCGATCTGGCTACCATCAAATCGAGGTCAGGAAGGAGGATATTCCAAAGATGGCATTCAACACCAAATATGGTCAGTATAAATTTTTGGTCATGCCGTTTGGATTGACGAATGCCCCTGCGGTATTCATGAACCTTATGAACAAGGTTTTCCATGAATATTTGGATCAGTTTGTTGTTGTCTTCATGGATGACATTTTGATCTACTCGAAGACTGAAGAAGAGCATGAAGAGAACCTAAGAAAAGTTCTGGGAACTCTAAAGAAGGAGAAGCTCTACGGTAAGCTATCTAAATATGACAAGGTAGATTTTTTGGGCCATGTTGTCACAGGAGAAGGAATTTCGGTGGATCCAAAGAAGATAGCCGCCATTGAGAAGTGGAGCACACTAAGTTCAGTTGCTGAAATCAGAAGTTTCTTGGGCTTAGCTGGCTACTATCGAAAATTTGTGAAGGACTTTGCCAGAATTGCTGAGCCGATGACGAAGCTCACCAGAAAGAATGAAGAATTTGTGTGGACTAAAGCTTGCCAGGCAGCATTTGAGGAACTGAAGAAGAGAATTACAACAGCACCGATACTTGCGCTACCCGTAGGTACCGGCGGTTTCTCAATCTACAGTGATGCTTCTGGTAAAGGATTGGGTTGTGTTCTTCAACAACACGAGAAAGTAATTGCTTACACATCTAGGCAATTACGAACTCATGAGAATAATTATACCACGCATGATTTGGAGCTCACAGTGGTGATATTTGCTTTGAAGTTATGGAAGCATTACGTCTTTGGAGAGAGAGTGGAAATATTTACAGACCATAAAAGTCTTAAATATGTTTTCACTCAGAAGGAGCTGAACATGCGACAGAGGCGATAGCTGGAGCTGATGAAATATTTCAACATTGACTTACAGTACCATCCAGGTAAGGCTAATGTGGTTGCAGATGTACTTAGTCGATACCCGATGGCGATATTTTTGACCAAGGAGCGGCATTTACTGGAGGACATAGAGAAGCTTGGATTGGAGATTGTACTGCCTGAAGAAGAAATGAAGAAGCTGTGAAGAAAAGCTATTATACCAGGAGTTGAATCATCAATGATGCAGTTGCAAGTACGTTCAAGTCTGATGGACAAAGTCAAGGAGGCATAATTTCAAGACGAGATGCTTTGCAAACTCAGAGATCAAGTGTTGGCAGGAACACTTGAAGGATTCTCAATTGCCAGCGACGGAGCACTGAGGCATGGTACGAGGCTTTACGTACCAACTGGCGAACTGAGAAATGAGCTGATGCAAGAAGCGCACCAGTTGCAGTATTCCATACATCCAGGAGCTAATAAAATGTATCGGGATATGCGTACTGTAGTGTGGTGGTACGGAATGAAGAAGGACGTATCCAGATTTGTGGCTAGATGCTTGATTTGTTAACAAATGAAAGCCAGCAGACAGAGACCAGCAGGACTGTTGTAGCCGCTAGACATCCCGGAGTGGAAATGGAAACAAATAACGATGGACTTTGTGTCAGGACTGCCTCAATCCCAAGGAGGAAAGGATGCCATTTGGGTTATTGTGGACCGACTGACAAAGTCAGCTCACTTTATCCCCTTCAAGGTTGGTCTATCCACCGAGAAGTTGGCAGCACTGTACATGCAGCATATCTATCGGATTCATGGAGTTCCGGTAAGTATCGTATCTGACAGAGATACTAGATTTACCTCTCACTTTTGGAAGAGTTTGTATGACAGTTTGGGAACACAATTGAAGTTCAGCACCGCCTACCATCCCCAAATTGATGGACAATCGGAGAGGACCATCCAGACGCTAGAAGACATGCTGAGATCTTGCGTCTTGGAATTTAGAGGGTCTTGGGAAGACCACTTACACTTGGTAGAGTTCTCCTACAACAACAGCTACCAAGTCAGCATCAGTATGACACCATTCGAGGCACTCTATGGACGTCGTTGCCGCACTCCACTTGCTTGGGACGACGTAGGAGAAAGAGTACTGCTTGGACCTGAAATGGTGATCGATGTAGCAGAGAAGGTAAAGGTGATTAGAAATATGCTCAGGATTACCCAGGACTGACAGAAGCATTGGGCTGATAGCAGTTGTCGACCATTTGAGTTCGAAGAAGGAGATAATATCTTCATCAAGATTTCCCCCCTCGAGGAACTTTCAGATTTGGCAGAGCAGGAAAGCTGAGCCCCAGGTACATAGGCCCATTCGAAGTTTTGAGCCGAATTGGAGAAGTAGCGTACCGATTAGCTCTACCATCTAATCTTGAAGGGTACACAACGTCTTCCACGTTTTGCAGCTCAGACGCTACATCCCGGATCCGAGCCACATCTTGGACCATTTAGAGCTAGAGATTGGACCCAGTCTCACAGTGCGAGAGAAGCCAGTGGCGATTCTAGACAAAGGCGAGAAGAGAACCATGAACTCTGTGATGCCCATAGTCAGAGTTATGTGGCGACACAATTCCCCAGACGAATCTACCTGGGAGCGAGAAGATGAGATGCGGGAGCAATATCCGTATTTATTTGAGACCTGAGGTAATTCCTAACCCTATCCTTTAATTTCGAGGACGAAATTTTTAAGGAGGGAAGGTTGTGAAACCCATAATTTTTAGTTAATTAATTGAATAATTTAATTAGCTAAATATTATTATAAATCATTATTAGTTGTTAATTTAGGAAAATTATATTTTAGAAATTTTTTTATTATTTCTGGAATTTTTAGTTGGACCTAACCCGTCCCAGACCTGTTTCTGAACCCAAGTTCGAATCCGAGCCAATCTCGATTTTCGAAATCATTAATTGAAGTATTATTTGATATAATATTATAATTTTTCATAAAGAAAAGAAAACTTAATATTTTCTTTTTAAAATTTTCTTTAAACTCTTAAACTCTCTCTTTCCATTTATTCAATCAGCAAAACAAATATACTCTTTCATTAATCTATCATTTTCATTAAACCATCAGTTAAGAAAAGCTGTTCTTTTCCTTTTCGAACGGTTGCTCGGTCGAGCCCCTCTCCATTCCCCTTTCCGAACGTCCGAGTCGCCTCGGCTCCCGAAACCGTCGGCCAACCCCATCCTCTTTCCCTATAAAAACCCTCTCAAATCCCCTTCATCATCCCCACACTCCTTTCTCCCAACCCAAAACTTACTCCCTAAGCCCTAGCCGTCCGGGCCGAGCACAGCCCCGTCGACGCAGCGTCTCCCGCCGTCGAACCTCTCGGCAGACTCATCTCCACCCTTGGGCGAGTTCGCGGCCCCTGCCGCTTTGCTTCCTCGAGCCACCCGCGGTCGAACCCGACCGCCGGCTCCCCGTCGACATCCCGAGCGGCAAGCCCGAGCCCCGACGCTCGTGCACGCTTTCGTGAGCATCTTCCTGTGCACGCTGTCGTTCCCGTGACACGGTTTGCTGTCCAGATCTGTGTTTTTCGAGGCACGTTTCGCTGTCCGCGTGTTCTGGATTTTTCCCGAGATTATCCCGCGGCTCCCCGACCAACGGATATTGGGTAATTTCTGATAATCTCAGTAGTTCGTCCCTCCCGAGTCGATGATGATTTTGGTTCCCCGATCCCGTTGCGGGATTCGGTTTAGATGAGTTAGATTTCAAAAAAATTTCGAAGTCCTCTTTGGTTGTGCTGTGGTTGGAGAATTTAAGTTCTGTTGGTTAGTTTCGGAATTTCCGAAACTATTATGTTTCTGTGGTTTTTGTTCCTGTGGCTTCTCGAAAAATTTTGAGTTATGTTTCAAAAATATTATGGAGATTGGTTTTGTGATATTTTTCGAATTTCTGAGTAACTTCGGTTTTCCGAATACCGAAAACATGCTGTGGATATTATTTTTCGGGTTTTAAATATTAATGGTGGAAATGAATTCATGGGTTATTTCCTTGGTTTGGGATATTATTTGTGTGGTTGGCACAATTTCCCAGTATTGGGTTATTCCAAATATAGAGGAAATGCTGCCCAATTTTCATAAAACTATATATATGATTTTCAAAACTGGTTTATTAAATAGATTTTTCGGGCGACGACCTTATTGGTCAATGGGCTCTTAGCAAAATGCAAACGAAACCGACATTGTTCCGGACGTTGAGGCATTAGCTAGTACTCGACGTAATACTTTGGACCAAGTCTGAGACCTATTTTATATTATATTTAATAATAATTTATTATTTAGAACTAGTTACTGGCCAAATCATATTTTGGTGCAGGGCATCGGCCTGCTGAATGGATCGCTTCCCGGCGTTCAGGGTTCATCAGTATATTTATTCTATTCCATTCATTTATGTAAATAATTGTAAGGGCATAAGCCCAACTTTTATTTCTTTTATGTGGTTCTGTAATAATGTAGAGTAGTTTTTATTTCCTGATTTGTTGGTTTCACGTAAACACGTAAAATAATAAATAACTAATTATTTTATAGAAATTAATATCATTTTTCTCACATTAAATAACTAGGAAAAATTTCAAGTTTGTTATTTAAACAAATTCACGTTCTTCTCATTTAAAGAAAAATATTATTTTTATATATAATATTACAAAATACTAAGTTTTGCCAAATAATCAGAAAATGCAATTTTTCAATAAATGTTAAATGGATTTTTCCTTCGTAAATTAATAACTAATAAATCACATCGATAAACGTGTTTTGGTAAAATTGTAAATAACATAAAACTGGATTAGGACCAATTCTAGAGATTGTAACTAGCACACCTAGATATGGTTTCCTCTCTAATACTAAGTCAGGATTCTCAATGTAGGATTTCGAAGTCGAGTCTGATTGTCTATCCTGGAACCAACTCTTCAACCAGTCATAAACAAAAGCAAGTACGGTTGTGTTTATTTTCAATTTAGTTAATAATAGTAATATTGCAAGATTAAACCACATTGCTACACGAAACTCTCTCCGAGAGTATTGATTGTTATTGATTGTGGGATTTGGGGAGTAGTGTAGTGTATTATGACTAATACCTCTCATATTGCATATTAATTGTGCGAGCTTACCCCTCTTACACAAGGGGATAAGCCGTATCGTATCACTAGGATACAATTGTACAACCCAAGCCGGTCATAAGCATTACATACTCAAATAACATTGTTTTCAATTGTGGAAAAATTGCTGGAAAATATTGTTCAAGTATTTCAACTGTTTAAACTACAATTTTCTAATTATTAGTTAAATTGTTAAATTTTCATAATTTTACTTTGCACCTTTCCTGACTGGATCCCCCACCCCCAATAGGTTCTTTTGATGAAGCTGAGCTATTGATAAATAGCTACTACGACCCGGTACTTTATCCAGTAGTGCTGCCAGAGTCCCATTTGGAGGATGATGATTCTGTGGCTGATGAGCCTACTCTCTAGAGGATGATTTCTTTCAGTTTTGATGTTGAATAAAAATACAGTTTTATTTTATCAGTTGTATTAGTTGAATATTTTGGTTGGACAAGTTTATTTTAAATATTCAAATTTCAGATGTTGTGACAAAATAGATTATGTTGTTGTGATTACCTGCATTTGGATACAGCTTACTGCCGCCATCTCACAACGGTACATGCTGGACATGATCCGATTCGACCCAATAATTTGGGACCGAGTCGTGACACCTTGGTTTTAGGTATGGATAATAAGCTCGATAGAGATACCTAGAACGACTCTGTGGTAAAACGGACATGGAAGTTCTTGGTAATGGGCGAAAGAATGCCATGGAGCAGCTGGGCTCCAGCAATATGTAATGGTGAAGAAAGAGGTACATGTACTAGAGGACCTAGTACAGCATTTGTGGTCAGCTGCGGACATTTATGATCGACTGTGGACATTTATGGTCAACTGTGGATATTTGTGGTCAACTGTGGACATTTGTGGTCAACTGTGGACATTTGTGGGCCTATTATCCTTGGCATACCCTGGTTTTGGGTATGGATAATAAGTCGAGAGAAAACCAACATACTTACTCAGAGGTAATGAGGACGTGGTAAATATGGGGGTTTTACAACGGAGTCTTCCTACTCAGAGGTAATGAGGACGTGGCAGGAGTGGACTCAACGAAGAATACATAGAACAACTCAGAGGTAATATGGACATGGAAGTTCTATGTAAGGTGTGATTTATTTGTGATGGAAGAGAACCAACTCAGAGGTGACATCGACATGGTTGTTTCAGGAATTTTGTGGACCTGGTACCATTTTTTATGCACTGAAAATGCGAGTAATAGATTATGAGAAGAATGCTCTTTTAGGGAGAAAGTTTAGAGGTATGATCATACATGACTTGCTACCTAGAAGATGCGATATGAATTCATTTAGAGTGACCAGAGTGTAAGTTCAGCGGTACCTAAGGGTACATAACTCAACAATCCGGTTGATTCGGAGGGTGTCGTTTAGACATAATATTTCTTGAAGAACTTGCCGTTGATGGGCATCATGAGCAAGTCTCCGTTTTGCTTTGCAAGATGGTATGCACCATTGGAGAATACAACCTCAATGATAAATTGGCCTTCCCACTTGGGTTGGAACTTGCCGACAGTTTTATGAGTCATAACCATCGGCCTCCGAACTGCCAAGACGAGATCGCCTACTTGGAATGTTCTCTGCTTGACCTTTTTGTTGAAGGCTCCAGAGATGCGTGCTTGATAAGCTCAATTCGTTGTTGAGCTAGCAGGTGCTTTTCATCTAAGGCCTCCAATTCTTGTAGCCGACGACGGTAATTATCATCTGTCGTTAATCGGTAAGTGAGTGTGACGCGGAGCGAGGGAATCTGAGTTTCCAAGGGAAGAACTGCCTCACTTCCGTATACCAAAGAGAATGGTGTGTTCCCAGTGGCTGTCCAGACTGTAGTACGGTACGCCCATAAGCATTCGCCAAGCTTTTCATTCCAGTCGCGTTTGTTGAGGACATGAATTTCTTAAGCAGCTTGATTATGATTTTGTTGAATGCTTCAGCCAGACCATTAGCCGCCGGGTTGTATGGTGTTGAAGCAACATTCTGAATTCGGTGTTTGTCGTAAAACCGATAGAAGGCATGGCTTGCGAACTGCGGACCATTATCATGGATGATTCTTCGAGGTAGTCCAACGCGATAGATGACGTGATGCTTGACGAAGTTGATCACATTTGATATCTTCACTTCTGTAAGCGGAACAGCTTTCGCCCATTTGGAGAAGTAGTCCATAATTGCCAGTATAAAACGGTATCCTCTGGATGAAGGCGGGGTGATTGGACCAATGATATCCATTCTCCATGCCTCAAATGGCAATGATGCCACCGTCGGATGTAGGAATTAGGATAGTTAGTGTATGAAATCTGCGTGGACCTGACAAGCTTTACACTTCCTTGCATAGTCTATCGCATCTGCTACCATCGTAGCCAGTAATTGCCCATCCGGCGAAGGCGGTCTTGTAATTTCGGGCCAGGTTGATGGGCCCCACAAACGTCATCGTTAGCTTCGTGCACAGCTTCTTTGGCTTCTGTATTTGACAAACATCGGAGCAGTAATCCATCATAGGATCGTCGATACAGCATTTTTGTCTCTGTATCGTAGAAGAATCTGAGAGAACGTCTTCTGATAGAAGTGGCTTCTTTCAGATTTTTCGACAAGATACCATAGACTACGAAGTCAATAAATGGAAGTCTCCAATCCTGTGTTTCTTCGACCGCCAGGGCAGAGTAACTCACAGCAAATTGCACGTTGTTCTTAGGACAAACCAATTCATAGCCTATTACGTCAACCAGATGATGAGTATGATTTGGGACTGTCAGGGAAGCGGCAAGACCTGCTAAGACATCAGCTTCAATATTCCGGAGTCTGGGAACATGTTCTATGAAGAATCCTTTCAGGGACGTGATGATGGCAATTGCTATTTGATGATAAGGGATCATGTCTTCATGGCGAACTTCATAAGAATCCCAGATCTGATTAACGATTAACTGTGAATCGCCATATGCTTCCAAGTACTCTACCCCCAGTTCTTTTGTAAGTCGGAGGCCGATAACCAAGGCATTGCACTCGGCCACGTTGTTTGAACAAGGTTCCGTGAGTGAGTATGCCCGATTGATCACCAATCTAGAGGAAGAAATCAGTACCACTCCGACCCCAACGACGATATTGCCCTTGGGTCGGGTTCTTGAAGTACCGTCGAAGAATATTCGCCAGACGGTATCATGTGAAGCAATATTTGAATTAGCAACCTCGTCTGGGATCTCTTCATATATTCTGGTTGACTCCGAATCTGGATGGGCCGCTAAAAAGTCTACCATAGCTTGACCTTTAACAGCCTTCTGCGGGACGAAGATCATGTCGTAAGGACACAATAATATCGCCCAGGTAGCGAGGCGAGAGCTGAGTGCACCTGGTTTGGTCATGAGGACCCTGAGGGGGTTAACTCTTGATATAACGTGGATGGTCTGTCCTGTAACATAGTGTCGCGTCTTCTGAATAGCGAACACCAAAGCGAGACACTCCTTTTCCACGGCGCTGTATCTATGCTCAGGCCCTATCATCATTCGGCTGAGGTAATAGATAGCTTATTCATGCCCCGCATCATTGTTTTGGGCTAGTAGAGCACCGAAGGAATGCTCCATCACTCGCACATAGAGAAAAAATGGCTTTCCAGCAACCGGGGCCACCAGGACTGGAAGATTCGACATATATTCTTTAATATTGTCAAAGGTGCGCTGGCACTCTTCATCCCATATGAAGGAGACGCCTTTCTTTATGAGGTGTGTGAATGGTTGACATCGCCCGGAGAGGTTAGAGATAAACCTCTTGATATAAGCTAGCCTTCTTTGAAGGCCTCTGAGTTCTCGAAGATTTCTCGGAGGACCCATCTCCATGATTGCCTTCGTCTTCTCAGGATCTATATGGATTCCCTGGGCGGTAATGATAAAACCCAAGAATTTTCTGCTGGATACGCCCAAGAAGGATTTGGTGGGATTCATATTCAAGGTGTGTGCTCACATCAGGTCGAATACTGTCCTCAGATCGTGCAGATGATCGCCCTTAGAGCAGCTTTTAACGGCGATGTCGTCGATGTAATATTCGACTGTCTTACGCAGGTGATCTCTGAAGATGACACTCATAGCTCATTGATATGTGGCACCGGCATTCTTTAAACCAAATGGCATGACTGTGTAACAGTATACGCCAATCGACGTTCAAAATGATGTATGCTTTTCGTCGTCAGGAAACATCTTGATTTGGTTGTATCCTGAGAAGCCATCCATGAACGACATGCACTCAAAGTCACATGTATTGTCAATCATTATGTCCGTAATAGGAAGAGGGAACTCATCTTTAGGACATGCTTCGTTCAGATTTAGGAAGTCGATGCAAATTCGGATCTTTCTATTCTTCTTGAGGACCGGTACTATGTTGGCTACCCAATCTGGATGTTGTTTCTCACGAATGAAGCCGCTGGCTATTAGTTTGTTGACCTCAGCTTCGATAGAATTCATGATGTCTGGGCAGAACCGTCGTTGCTGTTGCTTGACCGGCTTTGCGTCCGGATGAATGTTGAGCTTATGGAGTACAATCTCGGGGTTTAACCCTGGCATGTCTTCATAACTCCAGGCAAACACGTCAATGTACTCTCTGACAAGTTGCAATAGCGACTCTCGCTCTTCGTTTGTCATGCTTTTGCTGACGAAGATTGGCTTTGAGGAGGATTTATTGCTGAGGTCAACTTGCATGATCTCATCTTCGGTAGGGGGATCTCTTTGTTCGAAATGCTTCTCCTATTGTGCATCTAGCTGTTGGACCCAAGGCTCTAACTCAAGGAGTTCAGGTATGTCTTCGTCTTCTTCATAGGCATCAATAAATGCCATATTGACAGACTAAGCTTACCTGAGTACATCCCTGATGCTGACATCTGAATCGGAAGTGGGTGATCCGGTCGAATGAGAATGCCATTCGTATTCCTCATCTGAGCTATCAAGAGTTATTGCAGGTGTAATATACCCTAGACCACGTCTGGTCTTTCTGTAATAATCCCGTAGTTTTCCAGCCGGGACTGGCAATTGCAAAGGTAATCGTCGGCCGATGCCGTAGTTCAAGCCTGGCGTAGCCTCCATATCATACCCCAGTTTTTGCATGAGATACTTGGATCGGGAGCTATACAGATAAAGTGACAGTATCCCGATGTCGGGTTCGAGATCGACTTCTTCTGGCCTGAAGGACTGTTGACCATTCTTTTGGCCGAAGATGATTGGATGATCCTCTCCCGCGACTATGAAATAAGCACCTTCCACGGGAGTAAGTTGGTTCGTGGTGTAGACAATTGTCACTTGTGTGTGTAAGTTGATGCTCATACCGTGTTCCATAGCATACATTTTACGAAGCTTGTTAAGCTCGAGGTAGTTCAAAGATAGCCCTTTATTGATAAAATAAGGTATCTTCTCTGGTGGGATTATATTATCAGCAGAAGGAACATTAGTGTGCGCAGCCACATATTTGGCTAGCTCTAACTCCTCTTCAGCTACCCCCTGCACTAATGAAGATTGGGAGGATGACCTGGGCAGCTTGATTGTCAAGGGTCCCACTGGTGGTGTTGAACGTGGGGTCATTGGCGCATTAGCGGTCCCTGGCTTAGCGCTTGGTGCTGGACGTGGAGTCGTTGGCTCACTAGCGGTCCCTGGCTTAGTGCTGAGCTGTCGATTTGTCTCTAGCTCCTGTTCAGCCACCCCCTGTATTACTGAGGATTGGGAGGATGACCTGGACAGCTTGATCATCAAGGGTTCTACTAGTGGTGCTGGACGTGGAGTCGTTGTCTCACTAGCAGTCCCTGGCTTAGCGCTTGGCTGTCGACTTTCCTGGGAAGACGAATGATCATCGGCTTAACAGAAGGATTGATCTCTTCTGATTGTTGTTGGCCGGCTCTTGGCAGTCTGATTGTCATTGGCTCCACAGTGGGTCTCGACCCTTGGCTAGACCTTGGAAGTCGGATAACCATTTTCTCCTTTTGTGCAGTGAGCACTGGTAGACTGGCTGCTTCTTTACGCAGAGTGGCTATAAGAGGTACAGTTCTGTCCAGTTTGTGGGGCTGGAGACGGATCTTCAGAGGTTCTTCTGATCCCATTGTAGCCTCTGTCTGCTCTTGAGCATCCTCTTTGATCATGTGTCTTTTTGATTTCTCGTACAAGCAGGAATCCGAATAGTAGGATTCAACCCCTTTGAAAGGATCGATGTCGGCGAATTCTGTTCTTACGAAACCGTGCTTGCCGACATATTTGAAGCACTGGTGCAATATGGAGGGCACGATCATATAATTGTGTATCCATGGATGCCCCAGGAGAATGTTGTAGGACGTATCTGTATCTATGACGTAGCAAGTCACTTCCGACTGTAGGTCGCCAATTTGGTATTTCAGGCGAATCTTGCCAATAGGATAGCTTCTTCCTGAATTGAAACCACTGATGGCGGTGCTGGTAGGTGTCAGCCGATGCATAGGGATGCACAGGAGTTGGAGCAAGCTCTTCGGAATGATGCTTATTGAAGAACCGGGATCAATGTGCATCCGATCCACCTTGATGTCACCGAAATATCCAGTATAATACAGAGGGCGATCGTGCAGGTTGGTATTGATGAGCATATCCTGTGAAGTGAACACGATGTTGTGTATTGCACCTGTACAAGCGTTGTCCTGGAAATCCGCTGGCGAGCTCTCTCCTGTAAGTTTGACCTGAGCCAAATAAGCGTCGGCTTTCTGGAGTGCTTCGCTCAGTACGACACGAACATCCTTGGAGAGTCTCAAGAGCTCATATAATGACAATTTGGCTGGTGTATTGGCCAATTGTGCCAGGATATTAAAATTGTAAGGCCTCTCCAACCCCTGAGGTGCGTCATTATGGAGCGGCTTGTCGAAGCGGGTCTATTTTGGCTTAGGCTTGTCGGCCGGCGGAGGCTGAGAAGGTCCTGGGGCATCAGTAGTGGCCGGCTGACGATCTTCAACCGTGTTACCCGGTATGGGTTGAGATTGTGCACCGGACCGGGTAACGACAGCTGTTGCTTCTTCAATATCGGTTGAGATTGTGTGACAGGACTTGGCTTTCCCACCCTTCTTCTTGTCGGTAGAGAATGATGCTGACTGAGTTACTTCAGGCACCAAGTGTGGACCCACATGACCTCCCCTCGTAATGTGGTGAGGGGCACCAGCCCAGTTGTCTGGTCTCGGGGAGGGAAAAGATTAGTGACCTCCATTGTTGCCCGAGGGACGGGTAATACGCTATATTGAGTTCTCGTTAGAGGGAAGCTACCAAATTGTACCGACACCATGTTGGCAGCCACGGTTACCTCTTCGAAATCAATGGCCAGAGCCTTGGAATCGATGAGGTTCTGGATGTACCGTTTCAATTGGAAGCAATCTTGAGTAGCATGGTGGACGTAGCGGTTGAAGTGACAGTACTTCGGGTTCTCCATCTCTGCAGGTCGAGGTTCACGTCTCGACGGAGGGAGCTGAATTCTATCTCCTTGCAAGAGCATGTCAAAGATGGGCTTGATATGGCTATCCTCGAAGGAGTAAGTCACCTAGGCCACTGCTTCTCTACCTGCTTTGGTTCAAGCTTCTGGGCTGTATCAGCCACCATAGCCTGTTTGCCTTTGGTGTCTCGGTTGTTAGAGGAACTACCGCCGTTGTTGTTGTTGGCATTAGGGCGTTTGCCCTTATCCTCTCTATCCGAGATATGCAATCCTAGTTGACGAGCTTTCTTCAATTTTTCTTCTGCGCTAGTGGCGCTGATGATGAAGGTCTTCCAGTCCTTAAATTGACTTTCGCCCATCCAGAGGCTGATTGTGGGGAGCAGCCTCTTTTGGTAAATCTCAATTAAAGAAGAGTCCGGATTACGGGAGGGCAATTTTATCGCGGTTTGACGAAACCACTCAATGTAATTCATCGTCAGCTCTTTTTCTCCTTGAATAACGTCCATGAGGGTTGACATTGTCACATCTTGTCCCACCTCATAGAACCTTTCCAGGAACGTATGTTTAATGCCGGCAAAGGAGTGGATGCAGTTATCCGGCAAGTTGCGGTACCAGTCGAATGCGACCCCCTCTAATGCCCCGATGAACAATCGTATGAGGATGGCATCGTCATACGATAGATGGTCTGTTGTGACCTCGAAGTAGGCCATATACCGGCTTGCAGAGGTCTTTCCGTCATATGGATTGATATTGAATGGTTTGTATCGTAGAGGGAAGGGGACATCTCTCCATACAGTAGGATACGGCTGTCGTATCCTGAGGTCCTAAGAGGATTCTCGGATGTGGAACATTGCACGAAGCTCCTGGACTTCTTTTCTCGCATTCCTAGCCTCTTCTGCTGCAGTGGGAGCCGACATTCCGGGTAGATTGTCGCCCGGGGTTGGCACGATTGTGTTTGAGTCCGCATTGACAGCGGGATCCAAGCTTGTTTGGCCAGGTGTCCTTCCTTGAAGAGCCGGTAGGGCTGCCTTGATCTCGTCCACTGACTTAACCAAGGTTTGAAGTATAGCCTCAAGAGTGTCGAGGCGCTGCCGATCACTGGGACTGTCTTGATCATTCTCAGTCATGAATGTCGTTCTCACATGAGGAGAAGTGGAAGGAACCGTAGAAGACGTGCCCTCCGAATCATACCCTCGCATAGAGAAGTCATCGGGGTATGTGGGAATATTCTCCTCTGGTTCGGACTCGAAGGAAGTGACACCCCCTGTATAGGAGGTTGCCTCGTCTTGGTACTTGTGGACGTTTTCAGGGACGTCTGAGTCTGTTGGGGGGATTGTTTCCCCTGGTTCATCTTCTTGAAATACCGGATTGTTGTGGTTGTTCCGAGGAGTGCTACCTCCAGCTTCAACTACCCCCAGGTATGTAGATGACGAATCTTCCAGTATTGAAGATTTCATCTTTGAGCGGGTACCTTGATAAACTCCTCCTATGATGGCTGTGGACGACCGCTTAGATGAGAGTTTCTTGGCCGTGTTGGTTAAAATTGTCGGGCTAGAGGTATTTATTTTTTCCCCTCCTTTGCCGATAGGGATCTTCCGGGCAGAGTTATAGGAGGCGAAAGGAAGTGCCTCGTCTCCCGAGCTTTGTTGTAGGACCGGTCCTGGCTACTGCAGTCGTTGGAAGACGGACTGCCAGTCCTCTTGTACTGCTATCTTATTGCAGCAGCAATTGACAATGACTTGAGTGCAGTAACGTCCATGGAAGGACTCTTTGCACACCATGGTTTCTTCTTTTTCCTTGCGCTTGTGAAGGATCACATCTCGCAAGTCAAGGACATCTCGATCAACCTTTACACTCATTTTGTGGGCCCGGGTATCCCGAGCACACGAGTGCATTGGTATCATGTTTACTCCCTGATGCGGGGCTAGTAAAAGCACTTGCCCTCGATCATTGTTGGGAGACTCTTGGGAACCACCCTGTCCGTTTGTCGCCAGGGGCTGGACACGGGTGGTTCTGTACAACTTTCCATCAGAGGCCCATATAACAGTTAGCGGGTCTCTCTGATGGTCAGAGGTTGGGATAGCTGACTGAGCTCGACGAGCCTGCGCTGTCCTAGACTTCTTCGTTCTAGCACCCAAGGGCGCGTAGTAGGAAGAGTCCAAAATGTGCCGCATAGAATCTGGCACATTCTCATTGGTGCTTCTGATGTCAGGACCGCATGAGAGGTGGTCGAAGACTGAACCCAAGCCGTATAGGGTAGATGGCCGACGGCTGGGATTGGATGCCGCATAGGTCATCTCCCTGAGGCTAGGGTTGGTGGCCGCATAGGCATTCTGTATGCGGCTGGGATTGGTGGCCGCATGAGCCTTCTGCATGCGGCTGGCGCCCTTATGCGGCTTCTTCCTGGACCGCATAGAGTTCCCATCTGCTCCCGCAAGTCCAGCATCGTAGTATTTTCCTTTACCGGACTTGGGGACAGCAGGGTCCTCTGAGGCCTGAAGTGGGGCCGTATGTAAGTCTTCTTCGTTGTCTTGGGCAGCAGAGAAAACTTTTTCCAGAGTTTGGGGAGGGGCAATGGTCTTGGGCCTCCACGCCCTACGGGCCTTCTTTGGGCCAGCTCTCTTCTGGATGGGGCTAGCGCTCCCCTCGGAGAGCATCTCTTCAAATGCTTTCTGGTCGAAGCGAACAACCAGCTTCTGTTACGTGGAACCGAGTTTGGCTGCGTCCGATTGCGTCACCAACTTCTCAGCAGTGGAGAAGTTAGTCCCCAGCAGAGTCGCCATCGTGTTTGCCATTGATTGTCGTAGAACAGAACAGTTTTATAGGAGGACTGAACTTTGACTCACAATTACAAACTCGCTTGTACAAAAGAGAGTCTAGGAACAAAATCTAGGAAAAACAATCTAAGTACAATTGTTTAGTTTAGATTCTGGGGGGTGACGGTAGAGGCTCGGGAAAGTGCTATCAACTCTGCCTTACTCCTTGGACGATCGAACGTAACCTCGGCTCCGGTGAAGAAATGCTCTCTCTCTGCCTGGGTGTGTGTGTATCTCTCTGTCTGTGTCTATGTCTATGCAAGGGAATAGCACATTGCTATTTATAGGAATTCATGAGTAATAGGGTGTACAGCCACGTGGCTAATTTTGGGCTACATCCTTGTAACTGTGCCTCGAGAAGTGGGCAGCTGGGGATTGGTTAAGATTGATCATGATCTGTTTGTTGCACTAAATCCGATTTCTGCCATGCATCTCAACTGCTACTCTGTGGCGAGCCGCATGAATGATGCATCATGGCTGAGCCGCATGAAGGACCGTCCCATAGCCGAGCCGGATAAAGAGTGTCTCATGACCGAGCCGCATGAAGGATGTCTCATGACCGAGCCGCATGAAGGATGTCTCATGATCAAGCTGCATGAAGGACGTCTCATAACCGAGCCGCATGAGAGATGATCCATGCTCGAGCCGTATGAGAGTTGTCTCATGACTGAGCTGCATGAAGGT